>ML685805.1:3229167-3395093 GCA_007922175.1 Pelusios castaneus | reverse complement strand
GACTTAGGGCTACACTGGCTTAAGTCGACTCTAGGGAGTCGACTTAAGCCTTAGGTCTAGTGGAAAGGAGGTTTAATAGAGTCAACTTAATTTTCATTAAGTTGACTTTATTTTCCTTAAGTCGACTTAAGCAAGCTGCTTAAGTCGACTTAAGAAAACTGTAGTGTAGACGCAGGGTTAATTAAGTTGACTTAAGCAAGCTTCAGTCAACTTAATTTACCAGTGTAGACGCAGCCCTAGTGTGCACATTCATTGTCTTATCTGATAGCAAGAACTCATGCATGGAAATCGTGCATCAAAGTCATGAAATGGGCTACAAATCTAATAACCAAGTATTGATAGTTTGACCAATGGAGGGGGGAGTGCTGAAGATGCTCCTTGGTTAGGGCGCCATTTGTTGTACAGACAGCCCTGAGCACGTGTTTAACTCTAGGCACATCAGCAACCCTCTTGTAGTTAGGAATGTTCAGTTTCATGCACGGAGGCTACTGCTGCTTAAAGTTAAGCATGTGCTTAAATGTTTTGGTGGATCAGGCGCTCAGAGTAGGCATCCCCCCACTGTAGGAGCCAGCTATAAACCAATAACTACCCAAAAATCAGAAGCATGTCGCAGTTCTAGTGCAAAATTCTCCTTTCTGATTTGGGCTCAGGGCTCTTTTATGCACACTGCAAGTCTCTAGTGAACCCCTTCTACAGCTACTGATATCAATGTGTGCACCAGTACAAGGGGCTGTAAAGTATAGCACCAAAGTAGCAATTATTGTCAAATGAATCATATTTTCAACACAATGAGTTTTACCATCAGAAGGAGCTTGGAAAGGACTGGGACTGAAGTTAGCAGCCATTAACAAAGCTAGGCACAGCATTTCCCCAAAGACTATCCTAATAAATGAAGTTGACTGCCATCCTGAGTAATGTGCCTCGGTAACGGGTGAGGATTAAACCCCCTGGCCCTCTGCCTTTAGTCTTGGAATCATCACATTATCAGCCGGTGCTATGCTTGGCTCTAGCCAGTGCAATTAGATCTTCATTTTCATGAGCACTTCATGAACTAAATACCCGCATGATGATTAACCATGTAATACAAGAAAGGTAGGACATTACACAGGAATGTGCAAACCATTAGGGGGAAAATTTTCCACTGTGGAAATCTGATTGGACCTGTATTTTGGGTTTCTGGATATACCACTTTTGCCCAGATTGGGATTTTTTTTTTCCATCTGCAAGACACATTTAAATCAGTAAGTGAAGCATAGATCAAGTATGTTTTATTGTCGTTTGGCAATTTTTTAACTTACCCCAAAGCTTGCAATGTGTATGTATGATTACCTGCCAGCGTCTGGTATACAAACACACACAGTTACTACTCAAGAAAATGACCATAAATCACAATTAGCCACATTTGTCAATATCTAGCTGATGTGATCCAAGACGGAGCTTAGTCAATAACTTGTCTGGCAGTATTAGGTTTAGAGATAAGAGATCTTGGTTAATCATTTTCCATAGGGTATATCTATCAGTCATTTACACACAACTTCTGTTGATCTCAATATGAGTTATGTGCATGAGACAATAGAGGGACGTGACTTTAATAGACACAATTCTGCAAGGTGCTAAGCACTCACAAATCACAAGTATTAAATGGGAGTTAGAGGTGCTCTTCACTTGGCAGGGTAACTCCACTATCTCAGCATCATTCCACCACTGAAATTCATTGGGAATTTGATGTAAAAACAGATGGGACGATATGGTCTGGACAGAATTCAATGGGAACTGACTTCTCTGGGAGTTGAGGGGTTTCATCACTACCCAGAATTGAGTTTGTCTGCTTTCAAAAATAAAACCTGGTTTTAGTAATCAAGTCTGATGGAAAAATTGTATAGAATATAACATAAAATGTTGACTTCTCTATACATGCTCAGAGCTGTCTTACAGAATTTGAGAGAGAATTATATTCAATGCTATACAATTCTATAGCATGGTTCCAAAAACTTACAGAAAATATATCAGTCTGCTATAAATATTATAAATTGTTAATGTCATTTCTATAGGACCCTATTACATTTCTATAGAACTTTATTAATTTTATCCATATTAAGAGCCCAATCTAATGCCCATTGCAGGCAATGGAAGACTTTACTTTCAATGGGAACCTTTCCATGAATTTTAATGGGCATTGGATCAGGGCCTAAAACCTATAGGACTTTTCCGTAAAGCAGTGCTCAGTCACAGGTTTTTTAAAAATTAATGACAAAGTAAGTGAAGCAAAGTGCTACCTGAATCGTTATGAGCAAGATGTCTAATGCTGTTGGCTCCTCAGGAGTTGAAAGGGACTTCCTCTGGCTCTGTAGCTTGGATATCTGCATCCATTTGCCATTAAAAAATGAATAGAGGGTCTCTACTTCTCTTATTGTAACTATCAGGATATTGCCATGTCTGTCTTTGATTGGTTCATAATACACTCTGCCTAAGTTGTGAGTTCCCAGCAAGTTCTAGAAGGTAAGCAGATTAGAAAGGACAATATTAGCCATTACACATCAGGAGGTAGTCATTTACCGCAGAAGTCTAGGTTTTTTCCCCACTGTACTCAATGGCTATGTCTACACTTGCTAAAATTAGTTCGAATTAGTTAGTTCGAACTAACTAATTTGAACTAATTTTAGTTAGTTCGAATTAGCTTAATTCGAACTAGAAAAAGTTAGGTCAAACTAAGCAAGTGCTGTTCATGTCACTTGCTTAGTTCGAATTAGCGATCCCCATTCATTTCAATGGCCGGTTAGTTCGAACTAAGAAATTAGTTTGAATTAACATGGCCACGTTGGCTAATTTGAACTAGTTAGTTCGAATTAAAGCCTTACTTCTGAAGACCTTTTTGAACTTATTAGTTTGAATTAAGGACGCCCTTAATTCGAACTAACTAAAGCCTAGTGTAGCCATGGCTTTAGTTAGTTCGAATTAAGCCTCCTCAATTTGAACTAACTTGCCAGTGTAGACATAGTCAATGACAGTTTTGTGACTGACCTCAGCAGAAGCTGGTTACATCAATGCCAAGAACACCTGCTATTTCCAGCCTATGTCCAGCATCACTCAGAGGAAAGGGCTGCCCTGCCCTGTGTGTGTGAGAATTGCATTGCAGAATGTGGGAGAAGTTCCTCATTGGGTGTACACAGAGACAAGTGGCAAATATCAAGTTAATCATTTTGACTAACCGCCCATTTCAAAGAACAGATTGCAATGCGATTCACGTACACAACCCAGGACAGAATTTCTTCCTTAGTGGCATCAAGTTATGTGAATACAGGGCAGGGTTTTCAAAAGCACCCAGTGCTGGACTAACTCCGCTCCCATTGATGTCAATGGAGCCAAGGTGATTTAGACTGAGTGGGGTTCTGAATGCACCTTTTACTCTATCTGGGTCCAAATGTGGGATACAATGGGAGTCAACGATGCTGTAGACTTGAAATGCAGTGGAATTCCCTCCTTTAGGGCCAGTAACTTTCTATAAATTCAGGTTCTTTTTTTTTTTTTCTGATGTAAATTATTTCCAGCGGTAAAAGTGAGGGGACACCAAATATGTGAGGAATGCAGGTGAGGTAAAGCTGGGACTAAAATGAGCGATGTCGCTTGACAAGGGGGACTTTTGAGAGGTATTGATCTGTCCCTTTTTGAATACCAGAAATGTGCTAGACAAGAAGAGCAGACACCCTGCCAATCCTTCAGGGCCAAAATGTTTCTGGCAACATATCAGAAGATTAAAGACATTTCTTTAAAAGAGTAAAACTAAGCTCAGTCAAAATCCCTTTCCCTACATAGTAAGCATCAGCTTGCCACTGAAGAGATTCCCAGATGTCTTAAACAAAAATGCCTAACATTTAAAATATGCTCATTACTTTGGGAGTTTTCAAGAGATCTACAGTAAGCTGGTAGGGGGTGGTTTAAAGGGAAAAAATGAATTGACAGTGTAGCACATTGTACGTATAGGAAAATGTGTATCTGTACTTTAACTTAATGGCATTCTGTACTGATAGATTATCCTGAGTTGATTTATCTGCACTATTTACTTATAATCTGTATTATTAAATTGTTTATAAACCAAGCACTCAGGGTAGTCCATACAGTGGCTGCCATTTATAAGTGACTTTAAGTAGCTATTTTAGCTTTATGTATCCTGCTCCAGGGCATACTATAGAAGTCTATATTACCACATGCTCTTCCTTTTTGCTGCCTGTAAAGATTGGCTGCCTAAATCTAGTAGCATGACAGTCAGTAGATTTTGCAGCATGTAGTCATATTTGTGTCTATTAAGAGGATGGGAGACAGCACGCTAGCCAGAAATTGGTCATTTATTTGCCATTTTTAATTAAAACAGTTGGAATGGGATTATTGATAGCAGTAGATTCTGAAATGAATGGAGGCATCTATGATGACTCCAGAACATATTGCTAGTACACAAAACATTTTTGAGCCCTCCTGGGCTCCATCACTTGTGTTTTGTTTGCTCTACTTGTCCAATGGCAGCGGCAGGCAAAATTACAGTCCCCAATGTCTTTGAGTCCACTGATCCACTCCCTTACCAGCTGTGTTGTCACTGATCTTTCCCATGATGTCTTAAATTCCCAAGGAGTCAGTCTGTTAAACAGCCTCAATAAAGTTTATTCAACTGTATAAACTTTATTGAGACCTTTGATGGGCGGATCTCATTAGACCACATACTGATAAAGGCTGGCAGAGCGGTGTTCATCAGGGGACCGAACTCACAGATCAGATGTTTAGGAAGACAAATTTGCCACAAAACCACCAAAGCAATACACCACAAGGGAAAATACGCTATCTCGCTGGGCTTCAAACTTTTCTCTTCTAACAGCTGCCAGCAAATCATATGCAATTTGCACAATACCGTGAGTATTTCTGAATGCAGTCCCTGTACATTTACAGCGAATATTATGAACAATGATATAAATCTGTGCAGGGAAAATTAAACTGAGGCAATGAAGGAATACAAGCTGGCCAGTTTATAGGGACCCCTGCAGTAAATATGGCGAAATCTGTCAAGGCAATCTGATAAGCATCTATTGCTTAATATAGGTGATCCTTTCACAAGGGGTATGTCTAGATGTAAGCTCAGGGGGAGGGGTGGGTAAGGCCCAGCTTGGGGAGACATACTTGTACTAACTCTCATCTAGCTAACAGAGTAAAACTAAAGTGTAGTTGTGGGGGGCGTGTGCTGCAGAAGAGGCAAGCTGCCCTGAGTACATGTCTAGAGTCACAAACAGGAATCTACTCGGGGTGACTAGCTCATCCCACCATTTGTGTTGCAGGGGAGATGCTCAGTTTGTAGCCCCGTGGCTTGAAGAGAGCTAGTCTGGGTTTTCTCCTCAAACTGGGAATCACCCCACAGCCCTAGCCTGAAGCGTAGAAACACCCGAAGGTGGAGCAGACTTGTACTCTCCAGAGATTGGTGGATACTTTGGGGTCAATCTCTCAAGTCAAAAGGCTGCCTGGGAAGGCTTGTCTCTTTTACAGCTTTCATTGTAGATCAATATAAAGGTAATCTAAAGATAGTTTTAATAATGCCTCGGCAGCACGGATGCTATAAAACTCAATTATTGTAGTGATCTGGAACAGGAAGAATGGTCTTGTGGTAATGTACCGCTGGAACTTGGGAGAGCTGAGTTCCTTCCATGGGTCTGGTCTAGAGTTCCCTAGGTAACTTTGAGCAAGTTACTTAAAAAATAAAAAGCCCCTGCCTCAGTTTCCCTATCCGTAAAATGCACTTCCCTCTCTCCTAGGGTATTGTAAGGATAAATACATTCATGTCTGTGAGGTACAAAGAGGCCCTAGTGATTGCAGGGGAGGGAGCATAGAAACACTTAGATGGATAGCTCTGGTGTATAAAAGCCCCAGGTAAATCACTGACTTCATCATGCAGTTTCCTCAGATCTAGAGGGTTCTTACTATCATTATGAATAACTATTCGCGTCTAAAGACCCCACTGAGAAAGGAGTTCCACTGTATTAGGCACCCTGTGAGCATATGATATTCCAGCCTCCCCAGAGATTTTATATTGTATCTAGGCAAATTAGACAAAAGGTGGGGAAAAGCACGTGTTAGTGATGTGGCTGACCACTTTTTTTTTATAATCTCTGTTCCATTCCATAAACATAGTGCCTGGAAGGATGGTCTTGTGGAGCGCTGAGTTCAAGTCCAATCACAGACTTCACCTGTAACTTTGGGCTTCCATTGACTATGATGGGATTTGGCTACTGGACTCCTTGGAAGATACTAGCCCCTGTAAAATGGGGCAATAATACTGCTAGATCACTTTTACTACAAGCTCCCTGGGGCAGGGGCTGTCTCCACCGCTCTGCGTGTCCAGCACCTTCCATGAAGGGGCTCTAATCTTGATGAGACCTGTAGATGCTACAGCAATACAAATAATGGTAATAAAGAAGCCTTTTCCATACAAGGCACCTCAGCTTTTGAGTAATGTTGGTTACGGTCGCTGCTGTCTTTTTGCTTGTCCCCTACCTGCAAAATCTTGGGGGCATTTATTTGCTGTTTGGTTTTTCTTCTGTCATCATTTATCCTTCCCCCTTTTCCTACAGTTTACTTTTTATAAGATCACTCACTTCCAGCAGGCAATAGAAGTGTAGCGGCTCACGTCACAACAGATGCTAATGTTACTCCCAAAGATGAGCCAAGAGGTGTGTTAAAGCAGAGAACAGCTGGAAACACTTTCCCTCAGAGGCCATGAATGATCTTCAGTTAGCTACTGAAAACTTGTACTGCAACTCACCTGTAACTGCGCAGTCGCTGAGACCATCTTTTGCCGGGCTTGAAGCACTGTTGAGGAGGACACAGATATGGACACGTTCTGCCTCAGCCATCTAATATCATCCCACATACAAGACAGCTGCAAAACATATATCATACTTCAACCCCCTTTGTTCTCAATGCTCAAAAAGCCAGAAGCAAAAATAAAAGCATATTTGGCTTTGGAAAAATCAGTAGCAATTGTTCATTTTGGTGACGTCTACACTTACCAAAGTTAGTTCGAATTAGTTAATTCGAACTAACTAATTCGAACTAATTTTAGTTAGCTTGAATTAACTTAATTTGAACTAGCAAATTTTAGTTCGAACTAAGCAAGTGCCATACAATGCATCGAATTAGTCAATTGTATTGAGCTCAATGTGCCGGTTAGTTCGAACTAAATGCTTAGTTCGAACTAACATGGCCACTTTGGGTTAATTCGAACTAGCTAATTTGAATTAACCCTTACTTCAAAAAGTAGAAGCGAATTTATTAGTTCGAATGAAAGAAGCCCTTAATTCAAACTAATGAAAGCCTAGTGTAGCCAAGGCTTAAGTTAGTTTGAATTAAGCTTCCTTAATTTGAACTAACTTGCCGGTGTAGACATAGCCAAATTTGAGTCTTCATAGGAGGTACTAAACTGATTGGTTATTGATGGCAGAGAAAGAGAGAATGAGCGAGAGAAAGATATCTATCTAGCTACAGAAAGAGAGAGCATTCCATAAACAGCATGCACGTATCTCAGTTCATCTGTGGATTTTCACATAAGATTGATTCACTGTCTAATTGGGTTAAAAAATAATATGAAGGTATCTTTATTTGATGGTTATAATATGAAGACTGTCCTGGCCAATCAAAATACCAGCCTTTAAAACTCCCGGCCAATGGTTAATGTTCTTTCACTCCTTCCTTCTTTCCGCCAAAGCCCTTACATCACTAACTGGAAATAGGGTAATGTGGGATTAGACGTCTCAATGAATAAATTCTGCTTTGGCCAGCATCTTCCATGACTATCAATGGGTTAGGCAGGAATTATCCCTTAAAGAATGTTAGGAAAAAAAAATTAACCCGACCGAAAGGTACGATGCTTCATCACTTAACTTCTTCACTGCTGTCATGTCTCGCTCTGGAAATAAACAACTGAGGTTGCAGCAATTTTTGGTACAGAGCATTGAGAGACACCATATGAAATGAGGTTTCTGTTACCTTTGTGAACCACAGAAAATCTTGCATAATGGAACTGGTGTGAGAGTCATCAATTTCCACAATTGGGATTTGATCTTCATTGGTTACTAACAAGTTGTCTTTGTAATAAAATATGACAGCGATGTAGAGACCACTGAAAGGAAGAAAGGCAAACAAGAAAGCAAACAATCAGAGAGTCTGAATAGCTCTAACAATCCGTACCAAGTAGGCAAAGACGCATAGGTCCATACATTTTAAATGTCAGAAGGGATAATTTTGACAATCTAGTCTGACCTTGTGCATAACACAGGCCATAGAACTTCACTCAGTGATTACTGCAAAACTGTCATAGGAACTTTATTGCTCCAAATATGAGGAAACTACCACCATGTAGTGATCTATGACCCTGTTCCCACACAGCTGGCTCAGGTAAAACAACCTGTTGACAACAACTTCAGTGGGAATTTTGCCTGAGTAAGTAGTGCATCATTGGAGTCCTTATGGCTTCTGAAATCAATGTGCATGTTAGTATTTTCTACCAATAATGGGAAAAGTTCTGCGTTCCCCTGCACCAGTGTAAATCTGGAGTAACTCTATTGAAATCAGCAAGGTTATTATGGGTTTACATGAGTATTCTCGGGTATAATTTGGCTAGCAGATCTGCAAAACTGTCTATAGAAATTATCTCTTTCAATATTTACTCTTGTAATTAGTTACCTACATTAACCAGTTGCTTTAGGGAATTTAAAATCCCAGAGAACTCTTTTTGAAGAATGGAAACTCTAATCAAAATACAAAGAAGAAAAGGCAAACTGAATGCTCTTGATGATGAAAAAAGAAATAATTCTGTGTAGGTAACTTTCATTTACTGAAACCAGACTATCAAGGCTGAAGGCTGCCTGGGTCATCCAGGTCACAGAACCAGCCAAAAATATTAGGGAGGTCTCAGGTGGGTTGCTTGCTTGCTAGCAAAGCAGCATTATAAATGTACTCAGCCAGGCTGCCCTAAACCCTACATTTATGCCATAAACAAATGAAATTCCATTGCTGAGCACCAACAGAACCAGCAAGTCTACAACAATTAAATAACTGCATTGTGTTTTTGCATACAAGGTTCCATGATGGTACAGTCCCCAGCCAGCAAGACAATGGAAAGATTTCCATTTACTTCAATGGGTGCTAATTCAGGCTCAAAGAGGCTCATTTTCTAGTCAGCCATTCCAGTTTTTTATATCAAAGTAACTTCATGGAATTCATCATGGCTTCTTCTGATTTACCGCAATTTAAGCCACAGGTGAACATCATACCCATAGCTAACAAGGAGTCCTATGACACTCTTATGTCTGAGTTGCCTATCTTTTTGGTATCTGAGCTCCAATTTGTAGTGCAACTGGCACTTTTGGGAAGCAAAATGTATGACAAACCGTTTCAGGGTCTTCACAAACTTGTTTGAAGAATGGAAAAGATGCTTTAGGCTCCTGGAGACGGATTGCTTGCGACCAGCCATCTGTAGTTTAGAACTTTCTAAAATAGAACATAAAAACACAGAAAAAAATCAGAAGCGCCAACTTCAGTGTCCCAGTAAAACATAAAGAACATTTGTCTCTTCCAGTTGCTTTGCTTAATTTCCGTTCATTTATGTCTACCCACAGACAAGCATTTCAGAAACACATCCTCTTCCCTTATGTGTTTGTGCTTTTGCTGATAAGGAAGATTAAATGACCTTCTAATACCAATAAACTCTGGAAAAAAAATATTGCTCCCAACTAAGAATGGGCCAGAACCAAAGCCTTGAACTCAAGCCTTCAGCTATTAAAATCTAGATCTGAATTTTGTAAATGGTCCCTCTGATTACAATGGGTGGGAAGAAAGCTGCAGATCCGAAGGCCTTGAATTTTATGATGTTTGAAATCACAGTCCAAATATTGTGGCTTGAGCCCATCTATACTCAGACTTCCAGTAATGGAATGATAAGCCTCCTTGTTTGGGTTTTAAACACTTAATAAGAAGAGATTTGACGACAAAAGTGATGTTGGACATTACTAATTTGGTGACATCAGTCAAAGATTGAAAAAGACAGCTCAAGTGTCTACATGTACGCTTAATTCATGGCAAGCTATGGTGTAAGTCTACTTGCTTTGTGTCCACACTCTGGCCTGCTGAATGACTGTATATGAGGGATGGGCAAACCAGCTCCGATAACAGAAGAACTCACCCTTTTTTTTTAGAGGTTCTAAAAAATTTGATTAGCATTTTAGTGGTTAAATTGCATTTAGGTTTTGTGAAAAAAAAAAACATGCCACAAAGTGCTCTGAGATCCTGATTCTGTTCTCACATAGGGCCAGAATCAATTTCCTTTGAAGACAATGAAGAGATGCCCCCTGGGAGCTGGGAGGAACTGTTATGAGTGTGCTCTCCAAAAGATGCATGTAAATAGTTTTTAGAGGATGTGCCAGTAGATGGCGCTCAAGAACATGCAGCATTGTGCACAAATTTTGTACGATCGGTTAAAAGTTGCTGTTGTGCTCTGCAAATTGCTTTTGATGTGTAGCTTTTTACAAGCAACTCTTAAAATGAGCAGGCTTTTAAAACTGGTTTTACACTGATGAAACTCTATTGACTTCAATGGAGCCACTTCTGTTAAATGCTAGTGTCAGGGAGAAGGAAGAATCTGTCCCAGAGATGCAAGTCTGGTATTTCTGGCTAATTTGGAAAAAAGAAGGGCAGAAAATGGTAATTGTGTGAAATTATAGTTCAGTTTTACAAGGCCAAGATGTTCTGATTAATCAGATGAAATATGGATAAGCATCTGGACTGAACCTCAAAACATTTGGGCTATGTCTACACTGGCAAGTTAGTTCCAATTAAGGAAGCTTAATTCGAACTAACTAAAGCCATGGCTACAGTAGGCTTTCATTAGTTCGAATTAAGGGCTTTCTTAATTCGAACTAATAAATTCGAATATGCTATTCCAACTAAGGGTTAATTCGAACTAGTTAGTTCGAATTAACCAATGTGGGCATGTTAGTTCGAACTATTTGCTTAGTTCGAAGTAACCGGCCCATTGAACTCAATGGAATTCGCTAATTCGAACTAAGCAAGTGCCATGAATGGCACTTGCTTAGTTCGAACTAAATTTTTCTAGTTCGAATCGAGTTAATTCAAACTAAATAAAATTAGTTCGAATTAACTAATTCGAACTAACTTTAGTAAGTGTAGACATAGCCCAATGGAGTTTAACCTCTCTGTCGGAAAAGCCTAGTACCCTGTCAGCTCTTTGCAGAAAACTATTTGTTGTATGTTGCTAATCAGTGTCTTTGGATATTCTCAGAGTAACATATTTTCCTTGTGCCTCTGATGTTAGATAAGAGGTGTCTGACTGTGTCTTCTTAACAAGTTCTAAGTCTGAACATTTAAAGAACATCTACATTTGTTCTTGTCAAAAGCCCCATCTGTGGAAGTGTTCAATATATTTTTAAATGATGAATAAATTTGCACCATAATTTGCACATTGAAGACCACAGAAAGGAGATACATTGTTAGCATAATTATTGTTCTGCTGAGCAGCAAACACAAAAAGAGAAAAAAGGAGGTGATGTTACGATGGAATAGTGCAGTTCAGAGATGGGAAAAATGTATTAGGTCATCAAATTCATACTCTTTCCAGTGCAAAATTGTTCTCAATGCAGTGTCTGATCTAATTTTAGCTGTCTCAAGCAAAATTCTTCCCATGGAAGATTATTCCTGTTTTCATTATTTATTATACTATTTACTAGTTGAATTTTATTAGTCATTAGAAGCCTCAACCAGATCATGGCTCCATTGTGCCTGGCCCTGTGAAGACAGAGGGCGAGGTACTATCATCATACTGACACTAAATAGCAGCTTACTGCAGAAGCAATTAATTAACTTGAATTAACATACTGCTACTCACCATGAGTACAGGTGGCAAAATCAGGCCCGGGCAGTAAAAAAAAAATTCTCTTCTCCAAAAAGTATATGAATGGGCTTTTCAAAAACACTCAATGTTAGGGCTGGCTGGAAAGGAAGAATTCCATTTTGTGGTTTCTGCATTTGTTTTTGTTCCACATCATCTTTGTTCTACCTGATTTTGAGCAGGAATTTGATCTTGGGATTCCCACATCCCTGTGGAGTCCCTAACCAATGAATTAATGGCTCTTCTAGGATGGCGTTTGTCTCTCTCTGCCCTGCCCTTCCCACTCTTCCATGTTGAAAAGAAATTCTACCATGAGCCTGAGAAAACTTCCTGACAACATTTTCATCCAAATTTATACGTTTCTGCAAAAAGTTTCAGTTTTGACCAACAGGCATTTTCTGATGAAAAAAAAGTGTCTGAACAATTCCAAACCAGTTCTATTTAGCATCAGTGTTAAGAGTTAAGCCAACATTATGTACTTTAAAAAACAGGGGTTTTCAAACTTTTTTCCTCGGGACTCAGTTGAAAAAAATCATTTATGCCCACGATCCAACAACAACGACCCAGTACCGGGTCCCGACCCTAAGTTTGAATACCACTGCTTTAAAACTTCTCACCCTCGAGTCTTAGGGTATGTCTACACTAGCAATGTAGGTGTGGACAGGGAGTAACATTTAAATTGACTTCATTAAGTCAACTTAAGGCCAGTTAAGTCAACTCAACTAAGAGGACTAAGTCAGCTTAACTTTAAGTTGACTTAGTCCACTTCGTTAAATCAACTTAATAAGGTCAACTTTAAGTCGACTTAAAGTCGACCTTATTAAGTCAACTTAACAAAGTCGACTTAACTTTTTCTAGTGTAGACAGACCCTTAGAGACAAGATGCAACAGATGGTGGGAAGATAGGACAAGAATAATGTGAGTAATAATTTCACTGTTAGGTCTTCCATTATGTAATGTTTTCTTATTCTTTGTATTATAGCAGCAAGTAGAGGCCCAAACTTGGTAGGCACTGCACATAAGAGTTGGTACCAGCCCCAGAGAGTTTACAATCTAGATAGTCAAGATAAAGGAAAGATTACAATCTCTATTTTACAGAGAATGAGAAATTGAGACACAAAGAGATTAAATGGGTTGTGCAAGGGAAGACAGTCATTGAACCCTGTCTCTCATGCCATGGCCTTAACTACAATGCTATTCCATCTCACGCCTGCTCCATCACCTTTTCCCAACATTCATCTTAAATTTGCTTTTCCTTAATTTCACCCCATTACTCCAGGTTACACTTCTCAATCCCTCTTCAGTGTTTATATCCTTCAAATAATGGCTCTACCTGCCCTCCCTGAGAAAGAATTTGGAGAACATTGCCATGGATCATTATTACTTCCCAGTCTATTTCAGTGTACCTCCAGAATGGAAACCAAACATTATGTTAAAGCTCAGGCTTCCTTTCGTCCCTGAGTAAAACCAATTTAGCAATACCATTTCCATCCTTATTATGTAAATTCGATTCTCTCCTGTATATGGGGAAGCTGAGTTGCTACAGGCAAAGCTACATAACTCCACATAAAAAGTCAAGAGATATAGCACTGAAATAATAGGGAACATTTAAAGTGAGCATATATGCTATTGGGCTATTCAGTGGTTTGGATTCAGTCCACACTCTTAGATGCCAACAGCAAAAAAGAGTAGAATGATATAGAAGACTGTAAACTTTCCCACATTGTTGTTTGCTTTTGTTTTACAATTTTCTGTAAGTAGAAGCCAGCAATGTGGAGCTGGGATTAGAGGATAATTTGGATCCAGAGGAAATGGAATTTTAATAGTCTGTTATTTAATTAACTAATAAATAACATGAAGTGCCCCTAATAGTAAAATATTAGTAGCAGTAGAGCAAGTCTACATTAATAAATGATGAGACAAGTAAGCTATGAGTGTTGCTAGTGATTAAATTTAGATCAGAAACATTTAAATTTAGATTGTACTAAGCAATTAACTACCAGGGTAAATTTATAACATGAGCAGTTTTTCTTTCTTTAGGCAGGATGTATAAATGTTTCTTTTCTGTCCACTAAATAATGGCAAATGCAATGGATATTTAAAAAAGCAAGATAAGTAGATAGGTGGAAGGATAAGAGCAAAATTGCACCCAGGTTTCTAATGTGCAATAAGAGAGTCATCAGACTTTAAAAGAATCTCTGTTACTTAGTCTGTTCTGTTTTTCCTGAGGAGGAAGAACATTTGGATAGAAAAGTTCTGCTTGTTTATCGTCCCATCACTGCAGAAGCAAGTTCTTCGCTCCCAACTGGTGTAAACGAAAAGTAACTCCTTTGTTAATGGAATTACATCAGAGACAAATTGTTATGAGAGAAGAATCAGATCCAATGAGGCCAGGGGTCTCCCTAAAAGTTATATTCATTTAGAGTGAAATTCACCCAAAAGCTGGTCAGCACAAGTCCTGTTCAATAATCAAGATCCCATTTAACCACAATTTGAGGGCATAACCAGTGTCTAGCCTTTGTACTGACCCTTGGCATATGGGCTGAATTTCACTCTGTGGGAAATGCATCCCTTGGTTGCAAGCCGAAGCTTGGCAAATTCAGATTAGAAATGAGGCGTTCATTTTTAACAGTGAGAGCAATTAACCATTGGAACACTTGGCTAGGCATGAGATGGATCATTTTTATCAAGACTGGACATCTTTCTAAATAAGATGCTCTAGCTCAGAGAGAAGTTATGGAATTGATGAAGCAATTATGGAGTGAGGCTCTCTGGCCCGAGTCATGCAGGACGCAACACTGGATGGCCGTAATGGTCTTTTTTGGCTTTATAATCTATGAATAGTTTAGCGTGTCCTTCTCAACCCAGGGAATAGTGGAAGTCTCCTCAGGCCTACTATTTCATATTCATACTAAGAATACATATTCTTCCAAGCTAATCTTTAAAAATATGATGCGTTATGAAACCCAACCTCCAATTTGCTAAATGAGTTCTACTGTTTAGGAAACAAATTGCCATTAAAAAAATATTTAAAAACTAACTTCTGACTTGTCATATTTACCACTAGATCCCAGAAAGAAATGATTTGGAAAGCATTTCAGTGAAAACGTGGGTTGCTCTTGTAATGAACCCCACACAATGACTTTTTCCAAGCACAGAATTTGTTTGGAATCAATAATCCTACAGGAGCATGGGGGGTGGCGGTGGTTTGAGGGTGGGAGGAAGGGGGGGGAGAAAGCACTTAAAAATACAACTGAAGTGTTGCCAGGACATATGTAATTGTAGTAACTTGGTTACCGTTTTGTGGCATGGTATTATGAAGACAAATGGATGACTTTGTTGTCTGTAATCAGCAGGGTTTTCCAGAAGATTAAACATATGAAAGCAAAGCTTCCTAGGCAATTCCCTAGGAGATTTCACCATATCATAGAGCAGGTTCAAAAGCAACAGCTATCTAATTCCAAAAGCTCTCAAATGCTCTGCGCATTCCAATGTGTTCTTCCTGGTGCTTTTGTGAGCTTTTCGACACATAAGGCCAAATTCCAGGCTTCCGTGTAAAGCGTGACCACCAGGCTCTGTGCAGAGCTCTTTCTGGAGGTAGGGGAGTTTGCTCCACCTTTATCATACAGGAACTCTAATGCAGCTGCTGCCTATAGCCTCCCCTTATATAGAGAGATTCTGGTCAGCGGAAGCTACACATTTCCGGATGTATCTGCTCACGTTCACTCACAGAGGCAGCATGATCTAGTGAAGTGAGCACAAGGCTGTAGACCAGGGACTCCTGCATTCTAATCCGACTTCTGCCACGGTCTAGTCTCAATTCTGCTTGGGTCTGGTCCTGCTCTCGCTTAAAGTAGAGTAAATCAATGGATTTACACAGGTAAAAATGTCCCGAGAGGAAATTCTGGCCCATTTGTTAGTTGTGCCTCAGAAGCTTGGGGGGAAAAGAACAGATGCAGAGGGCCAGATCCTCAGCTGATGTAAATCAGCAAGGTGCCATTGACGTTAATATACTTATGCTGATTTGCAATGACTCAGATGCTGACCTTTGAGTTTAAGAGTTTAACCTCAGGAGTGGTGTGTCACGTAGAAGATTTGACATGAGGCCAGGATTGTGACACTAACTAATAATCCTTTCACCTCTCTGAGCCTCAATCTCTTCCTTGGTAAAATGGGGTAATGAGACTTGCTTTCACTTTGGGGAGGTCTGCACTGCCTGCTCTTTTCGGTGGCAGTTGAACGGAAATACACAAGTTACTTAAAATGACTTGAATATCTGTGTTCGACCTCCCTACTCCTGGCTCGTCCACCGTGCTGAGTCAAAGGGAGGGGGACTCCCTTTAAATCAGCACTAAAATCAGCACCCCAATTGCTGGGGTCGTGTTCAGGGATCGACTTCCTGATCGGCTGAGCAGGTCTTCCCAGACCTGATCAGTTGATAAAGAAGTTTGAACTGAAGGTGGTCAATGTTGCTTGGAAACGGAAAAAGATATCATAAGAAAATACGATGTTTCTCTAAAGAAGATTCACAAAAAAATGGAAATTTGCTGCCGTCAGTGAAGACTAGCCCTTTGATAGATGCATTGTGAGGCCTAACTAAATAATGGATTGGATGCTCAGTTGGTGCAAATCAGTGTGGCTCCTTTGATGTCATTGGAGATGTGCTGATTTACACCTGCTGAGGGTTTGGCCCAGTCTTTGTGAAATGTTAGAGTAATGAAAACCATTATTAAGGACTGTTTGCAGCGGACAGAACTTGTGAGGCCTTTCCTTCAAGCCGTGCAAATTTCAGAGCAAGAGCAACCTTGCAATTCCTCTGCCCCTCTATTCCCATGCTTCAATGCAGTTTCCAGACGCCTCTAATTTCATTAAAATATTGAAATAGAAGGGGCTGACACCAGCTACACAGCTTAGGGAAGTTTCCAAAGGCCCCTTTATCCTGCTACAATTCTCATTCATCCAGTATACGATGCTTCACTACAACTCAAGTGATTGAGAAATTTCATGTAGTCCAAAGTAAGAGTGTTGTCATGGCAGATACTACCAGATGGCGCTGTTCCAGATTGTCTTCTAAGTTCTTTTTCTTAGCATGCAAGAAAACGTTCAGCCTTAGGAAAACTCACTGTCTCAGTGTTAATTTTGGTAGGCAAGGAACAGAAATGGGAGCTGTGAAAACAGCAGCCGAGTTTGCTTTCTGACTTGGTCTTCAATTGGAGTCAATTCTGGAGGCATTGGTGTTTCCTGGGAACTTGGTGTTGGCTTAAGGCTGAGATTTCTGAAAGAATGAACTGCCCGGCATGCACTTTGTGATCACTCTTGCTCTAGGATTGGTGTGAGTGTGCAAATAAAATAAATTACACTTAGAGTCTACCTGGACTCTGCATCATTTATTTCTCCTCCACTGGGAAGCTGATGTGAAAGATCCTGGACATCTGCTACCTCTCAGGAGAGGGAAGACAGCCTGATGCAAAATGACTCCTCTCACTGTCATATAGGAAGCCAACAATTTAAGAGTCAGAATACACAGTCTGCAGCATCACTTACAAAATCCTCTACAAATGATGGTGTTTTTGTGAGTCTTCATTAGAGAAACATTGTATTTTCTCGCAATATTTCTTTTTCCATTTCCAAGCAACATTGCTGAATTGTTTAAGTTGCCATAGTTACAGTAGGACTGTGGCAGGCCCTTGATCATCATGATTGTGGCATATTTGCACTCAGAGAACTAAAGCTGCCTCTTTCATTTTCAGTCAGATGATTTCTGTCTTAAGCACTTCTGTGAATTTGAATCGTTTGATGCAGCTTGGAATATGATAAGTAAAACAGCAGGGGAAAATGAAAACTTCATGGCAGTTCGATTCCTCTGTTTAAGCCAAAATCCAAGCATTATTCCACTTAGAAATCAGATTTAAAAAATAAATAGTAACATTTCAACAGCCGACAGAGAATAAGGGCTTTTTAAAGCTTTAAAAAATATCCCAGGCTGCTGTTTTGGCTCTGGAGCTATCAAAGGCACAGTCTGTTTCCCATGAATGAAGAGCGCAGAACTGGCTGCGATTCGAACCCTCTCCGTGTTTTGGGTTGTTACGTTAAAAAAAAATTTAGCAATGTTGCCGTCGCACTGGTTAATATAACTATTTTTCATTACAGGTTGGCACCAGCTCTGCTAGAATACATAGTGCCTCCCATTTGGAGTTGGCCAAGTCCTCTCAGTTGATCCAAAAGAGTTTTTTTTTTTAAATTATTTGCGGGGGGAGGGGGAGGGAGAGGGAGAAAAAGAGAGAGATTCTTGAAGCTTTCTCATGGATTCCTACGTGAAAATGATTTGCAGGGAATACAATTAAATAAGCGTGTGTGGAGGGCTGTATGGCTGCTTTCTGATGTTTGCATATGACTTATTGCAAAGGTTAAGAGCAAGATAGTATGCTCAAGTGATTCCAGATGGTCCAATATTAAGATCTTTCTTTTCCTGATGAATGAGAAGGTATGACCCAGTTAGGAAACTGCTAAAATTACAGGCGCCACGGAGGCTTCGACTGGTGCCCTACCACATATTTTTTATCCTTACCTCGGCAACTGTAATGCTGATGCGCCTCTCGAACCTGCTGAAGGAGACGTTCCAGGGCTTCAGTATGTCCCCGGTGCCTAGGTTCTCTGCCATCGAAGTCTTTCCAGTCTGTTGAACAAAAGAAACAAACAGATGGAAATGGAAAGGAGTGGAAGAGGGCTTAAAAATGATTGCTCCTCATTTTTGCTGGCTGTGAGGGGATATGCACATATGCACATGGGAATAGCACTGTTTGCACTACGAGTTTCCTCTCCCCCTGCAAAATAGATAATATAATAATAACATAGCGCTCGGCTTTCAAAAGAAATCTGCTCCTAGCAACGTCTGTTGTAACATCTATAGCCAGAGATCACCTATCTTTGCTATTTGTATGCCCTTCCCCCCGCCTGCACCCTCCCCACCCAGTGCTGTAGCCTCTGACCATTTCACAACTTTTAATATATTTATCCTGACAACTCCTTTGTGGGGTAGGAAAGTACTATTGTTCCCATTTTACAGCTGGGGTGCTGAGGCACGAAGAGAGACTAAGGCTGCGTCTACACTTGTAAATTAAGTCGATTTAAGCTTGCTTAAGTCAACTTAATTTACCCTGCGTCTACACTACACTTTCCTTAAGTCGACTTAAGCAAGTTGCTTAAGTCGACTTAAGGAAAATAAAGACGACTTAATGAAAATTAAGTCAACTTTATTCAACCTCATTTTAATTCGACTTAAGCCTAAAATCGACTTTTTAAAGTCGACTTAGGCCAGTGTAGACCTGGAGTAGTCCTAAATCGACTTAGGGCTACTCCAGGACTCCACCACTGCCCTCCCTGCCGGGGGGGGGGATGGGGACACACAGGGGGAGCCTGGCATGCCCCCCCACAGGGCAGAGCAGAGCCCTGCCCACCCTGCCCCTATGCCCTGCCAGGGTCCCTGTCCCCCTTTGCCCCATTGTACCAAGGTACAATGGGGCAAAGGCTGAGCCCCCTGGCACTGGGCAAGGGGTGCCTCCCCTACCCTCATGGACCTGCCCAAGGTCCCTCTAGCCCCTAGAAGTTGACCTAGGCATCCAGTGTGGACGCTCTAGGTCAACTTTGTAAGTCCCCCCAAAGTCGACTTTAAATTTAGGTGTAGACATGCTAAGTTGACTTTGCTAAAGTCGACCTAAATTTACAAGTGTAGACATAGCCTAAGTAACTTGCCCAGAAGTCAGACTAGATGATCACATTGGTCCCTTCTGTCCTTAGAGTCCACAAGTAAGGTCACACAGGAAGTTGGGTGTGGAGCAGAGATTTTAACCCAGGTCTCTGGTTAGTGCCCAACCATTGGATTATACTTAACCGGACTAAGAGCTTCTGAAAACCGAGCTCTGGTCGTGGCTGCTGAGACCTGAACATGCACGTTGCGGTTCCCATACTGTGCCAGTTATATATTGACAAGGCAACCAGCCATGATTTAGCCTCTGAAACCCTCAGTCCGAGGAAGGTTTGGTAGCTAAAATCTCAGCCTTAATAAAATCTTCAATCGCAAGACCCCAGATTCTTCGTCCTGGGAGTGAGAAAATCAGCCGAGTTCATGGCACACAGGTGAGTTGTGATTTCAGATCATTTTAAATCTGTACTTCTAGTATTTACGAAAATAAAAGGAAATAAAATTTTAAAAAACTCCACCTTGGTTTCATAAAGAAATGTGTGCCCTTGATATGTCAACGTGCTGACAGATCCCTCTGACAACCAGGAGTAACTTTTCTTCTTAGCTGGCAAAGATAACACGTGCCACTACTCACTTGCTGAACGTACAGTACTAATTTCAGTTGCAAGTGACATGTTCCTTCCCAGGGACTCAGCATGCCAGAGACATAAATGTGCTTGAGCCTTGACTTGCTAGAATGATAATAAAGTGGATGCAGCATGCGATGGCTGCTGCTATTGTCTGTGGCCTGTAACATCAGCTGTGGGGAAGTTTGGCTTATGTGATGTTTATATTAGATATTCTGATGGATGTCAAAAGCAGTAACCCGTGTAGGTCTATACTGGGAGGTCAAATCTCAGCTGGGTGCAGGAGTGTGGGGGGACACTGAGGAGCCATTTGCTACTCACTGATCCTCGGGCTGACTGGAGGCTGGTGTCGTTTAGACTAGCTCGAGATGCAGTAAGGGCCTTAGAGGAGCATCTGCCACCTGGGGATTGCCAGAGCATAGCAGCATTCTGGCCACACCCCATTTCTTTCCCAGATTTCCCTCTGGTTCAATCACTGGACCTGAGGATGGGGGAGGGATGAAAAACTGAAAGAAGCCAAATCGCAAAATTTTCACTTGAAAACCAGATTTTGCTTTTCGGAAGTTTTCAGTCAAAACATTTCAGGTTTTTTTTAATGCATAATCTGAACTTTCAGCAGAAAAATAAACCCCCTTCTCTGACCAGCTCTAGTTTTAGTTCAATAGTGCCTGATTGAAAGCCCATTAAAGTCTATGACAAAACTTCATTTGACTTCAATGGACTTTGGATTGGGCCCTTACTGCAGGATACTGCAGGTTGAACAAAAATACAAAGAAAGAGGCACTGTCAGAAGAGTGGAACACTAAATATTCCCAGATTAATCCTTCCGTTTTACACTTCAGTGTAAAATGCCACTTGTTTAGCTGGGGTCCCCTGCTCTGCAGGGTGTATTCTATTGAATGACACTGAGTTCCTGTAAAAGATACATTCCAAAGTGTTAGTCTAGTTCGGCAAAACAAACAAGGAGTCCTGTGGCATTTTTAAAGACTAACACATTTATTTATTGCATGAGCTTCCGTGGGAGAAAATCCCACTTAGTCAGACGCTTTGAAGTGGGATTTTTCTCCCACAAAAGTCAGGCAATAAATAAATTTGTTAGTCTTTAAAAATGCCACAGGACTCCTTGTTTGCTTTGTAAAAGATACAGTCTTTCTTTTTAAGGAGCCATGGAATTTTAAGGGTTCTAGGACCAAATTCTGCTCTGTTATGCTCATGTAAATTCAGAGTAAGTCAGTGGAACTAGTTGCAACCATTAGTGGAATTATGCCCCAGAACTGCATCAACCCAAACATAGTAGAATTTGGTAGAATAACTCTGGATTTATACTGGTGCGAGTGAGAGCAGAATTTAGTCCAGAATAAGACAGTAGCATTGTAAAGGCCTCAACTACCCAAACTCCACTTCCGACAGCTCTCAGATATGTAGTGTCAGTCCAGCTTCCTTAATGTTCTCACATTAGCATTCACGCTTATTAAATGGTTACATTAGGCTAATAAAAGAAAGTGCTAATGCAATAAAACGAAAACCTTCACCACATTAATCAATACAAGTAGAAGTGTAATATGTCTAGCCAATTCAACTGCAAATGCTAAGCCAGAAAAAGTGATTAACAATAGGATGCCATCAGGATAAATTAAAAACATTGCAAATGCAAAATTATGGTCCGAGGGGAGTTTCAGAAAACTTGCCAGGATTCTTTAAAAGGAAAGAGGGCGTTGGTCATGTGGAACATTTTAACTACTATTTAATTCCTACCATGAGCATGCATGCACATAACTACCTATATTTATATGAGCAATCCATTGACTTCAATGGGAGTTTACATCCCCCAGAACCTTAAAGGATTGGACCCACAAGGTTTGTATCAGTGCAAAGCACAGAGCAAAATTGTGATTTCCTGATGGTACTTCAGATTCAGATTATAGTCTGCTCTTTTCCTTACATTATAGAAAATTCAATAAAACAGAAGCCTATTAAAGGACATTAAGGTCAAAATCCCAACCCTCGTGCATATGTGTTTATCAGTTCCGGTTTTAAACAGACAGCCTAGGAAGGGGTGGAAGTTGAAAAAGTATAAAACAATTAAAATATAAAGATTATTTCCAGGTTTTTTGTTTGAAGTTATATTTTTTCTAATTCTTGGGTGAATTGCCCATTTTATCCTTTGATCCCAATGACTCGAATAAAGTAGCTTTAATAGACCAACAGTGGTGGGGGGAGGAACTCTTAACTTACTAGAAGGAGTAGCACAGGCAGGGGTGGTAGTTTGTGGAGGTCCCCAACCTTTCATGTTGTATGCTGAGACACGAGCATAAAAGCTTTGGCCCTGAAATGGCATTAAAATGGAAACAAAAGGGTATTAAACACTTCATTTATAAATACTAATAGTAATGCTTTGCACTTTGCTTCTTCAACGCCCCATATAAACATTAAGTCATGAATCCTTAAGGTAACAACTTTTTAATTACTTACAGCCAGACCTACAACCCTAACTTGTACCTAGAAGGATTACTGAAGTCAATAACTGGGAGAGAAGTTGAGAGACATGCGCAGTCACTGCAAAGTGGTGAAATCAGTGGGACTAGTATGTCCATACTGCCTGCTCCAAAGGTCGCAGAACAAGGACCTTAGAAAATCTGGAATGAAGTAATGGTTAGAGCAATGGCTTTCAAATTTAGGATTGGGAGCCAGGACTGAGTCGTAGACCCTCAGGCACTGGGTCGTGGCACCCTCTGCTGCCGCCGCCCAAAGACTGGAACGCATTGCTCAAAGATGGAATTGTTCAGCTGTGGGCATAAATGATTTTTTTCAATTGGGTCCTGAGGAAAAAAAGTTTGAAAACCATGGGATTAGAGTTCTAGGAGTTTTTGTTCATTTGTCTCCTAGTAATAGAGTAATCTCTATGACCAGGAGCAATAGAAATTGTTTAAATATCAAAAAGTTTACCCAAAGCTTATCTAACTGTTTTCACCTTCTTGGTCTAAAAACGAGGATGGAATTGTCATGGGAACAGGCACTCTTACTCGATTTACAGCACCTCACATTCTGGCTAAGGTGGAAAAACTGCAGAAGCAACCTCTTTTCACGGCATTTTGATCCCTTGGAGGAACCCAGGAAGCATTGAGGCTGACAAAGGTGAAACATAAACCACCTAAAAATTCAGGAAACTTTTCTGAAGTCGAAAACAGGTCTGGTTCAGTTGAAGCCTGAGCTACAAAGATGATTGATTCCTATCTAATCAAATATGTTTCACCCACTGCTTGTCTACATGGCACCACAGTCTGAAGTATGGGGGTGTGACCTGTACAATATTATAACGGCTCCATGTAAACCTTGTGGGCACAAATGAAAAGGCATCTCGCTTGCACTGTTGTAGTCCCCTTTCAGACAGGATTACATTAATATGTACTAGGTGCTTTTTAGCTCAACCAGCAGGATCTATCTGGGGCAGTTAGAGCAAGGCACATTACAGCGCCCTACAATTCATACCCCTGTAGTCCAGATTCTGGCAATGTGTCGATAAGCCCTACGAATATAATTTAGGGTGAGATTCTGATATTCTTACTCACATTGGTACCTTATTTCACATGTAATCCCAAGGGCCCTGCTTCTCATTTGCATAAAGGTGCCCTTATATTACTTTCCAAAGGGAGAGCCGTGTTAGTCTAGTTCAGCAAAACAAAGAAGGAGTCTTTAAAAGGGCCACAGGATTCCCTGTTTGTCTTCTGTTATTCCGGCAATGCAAATAGGAGTCAGCAGAAATGAGAGCCAGGTCACTGACTTCACTGGTTAATGCGTGAGGGTGAGGCAGACTGCGGCCCTGAGGACCCATTCATAGAATCATAGAATCATAGGGCTGGAAGGGACCTCACAAGGTCATCTAGTCCAACCCCCTGCATACAGGGTTTAGTCCCATCCATGTCACAGCAGCAAGTGCTACTTTTAGTGCTGTGTGTTGACGGGACCAGGACCATAACTCACTGGTAAGCTGGTGCACATAGTCAATAGCCAGAGGAGGAAAAATTAAAGCCCCAATTATAGGTGGCTTTCCTCTATGTTAAGTACTTACCTGGTCCCGTTACTGTGGCCATTGAGTGCCTTCTGCACTTGCTACAACACGCCTATGAAGCAGGGAAATCTTAGTGGAGGCAGAGAGGATAAGTTGGACGGGGGAGTCTGTGACGGAGCAGGGATTTGAAACCAGATCTCTCCTCTCCATAAGTGGCCTAACCATGGGCCCAGCCTTTGCCTACACCGCAAAGCCATACCCTTGGGGCTTGTTTTGGGTCCGAAATTGAAAACCAGAACAAATCAACCCAAGCTCCTGAATAATAAGCACCTGGGTTGTTTCCAGCCTCACACGCATGGGAAGAGAGAGGGCCTACTCTAACCCTCTGGCGGTCTCCTTTGCACCGGCTTCCTCTTTCCTTTTACGGCTCTTCCCAGATCAGCGGTGCGATAGGCAGGAGTCTGATAACTCCCGATGTGCTAGAATGCCTTGTCACCACCCCCAAAGCTCAGATACTTAGCACACTCCATTCATTCCACTGTAGGGTAGGCATTCCAGCTTGTCTAGCAGATGAGACTACTTAACTAGCTCATCTACAGGGAAGGAGAGAGAAGGAATACATAGTGATGGAGCGTGTAGCAATTTGCAATTTACCACACTTTGACATATTGCCCTGACTGTGTAGTGGAAATGAATGATACAGTTCACTTCTAAGACACCTTTATATTTAAGACATCAAAATGATTTCCAAGCACTTTTCAATCCTCAAAACACCCCCATGAAGTAACTGATTTTACATTGATTTCCCACATGGAGAAAGTGGAAAAATCAATGGAAATTAGGAGCATAAAGACTTCTGTGGATCCTGGCCCAAAGGGTCTTGCCCAAGTCACACAAAATTTCAGTCACAGGACTGGGAACAGAACCAGCAACTGACACCCAGGTCTGTGTTCTAACCACTACTCAATATTCCCACATCCAGAGTCACCTTCTTCCAAACACATTGGAAGTTTTTGAATTTAGGTAAGCTGCTTTGACCAGAATATCATGATAGATTGGAAGACACAGTTCAAAGATCACCCCCAAATCTCAATATGAATGGATCCTCAAGTTAATGGACCATAATGGGTCCTATAGAGACATTACAGTTTAACAGTGAGAACATAGGGCACCCCTGGCAAATAATTGACAGCTCCACTGTGATTCATCCCAGCCTACATGCCAATGCAGATGGAATCATGTCAATGCCTAACTCTGCTCCCATAGAAGTCAGCCAGCATTTCCTCACTGATTTTAATGAGAATAGAAATAGGCCAATGTTGAGAGCTTTTTGAAAATCCTACCCTTCATTTAAAGTTACCACAGGCTTGGGAAAGAGAAGAGTGTGTATGTACCACAGGCACTGCCCTTAACATGTGCCCTTCAAAGTGATTCCGCATATTGAGATGCTTGTAAATTTAGTAGAGGTACTTTGCATTGCTGATAACATACCAAAAAATGCAGGAAACATGTCCTATGGCCCAGCAGCCTGGAAAATATCAAGTTTCAAAGCAAAGTTTTTCAGATGAAAACTTGATAAAAATGCCTGCTTTATTCTGGCAGGAAGGATTTTATATTGTGCTCATCACTTAATCCTTAGAGAATTCTAAATCAAGCACTCAGTCAGATCCCTAACACCTTTGCTTCAGGGCACTGGCCAGGGGGGGTTTGAAATAGCTTATCTTTCTCCTGCTGTGATTTGGTTTTAGGGGCCTGTTTCAATACGCAGTGAAGGCTCTCACTGAGTTCAGTGGGGTCAAGCCCCATCAAGCCCCAAGTGAATGGTTCCAGTGCAAATATTTGAGTGAATTCTGAACAAGGTTTCTTCTCTGCAAGCATTTGCAAAACCAAAATTTGCTTGCACAAAAATTCATGAAAAGCCTGCAGACTAGACTTACGAACATATGGTTGAAGTTAGCTTGCTTAAAAATCCAAGTGAATATTCATGAGAGATTTTCTCCATCACTGACCCAGTTCTTATCTGTATGAAAATGCACGTCTCCTTAAAAGACTGCAATCAACTTTGTTCCTTAATGAAGTAGAGGAGAGAGAATTGTTATTTCAACCATCAGATTTGGAGTCAAGGTTGAATCTCTCAGGAGCTTTGATTTTCACTTTGATCTAGAAAGCAGTGACTTTCATTCTAATCTTTTCTGATCTCCCCCTAATATGACAATTCACAAAACAGTTCCTGCTGTCTGTTTATTTCTTTGTAACTTTCAGATGATAGATACCAGACATACTATGTTTAATGACTGGCACTTGTTGCCAGAGGCACTCGGATGTTATTGCCAAGGGACCCGGATGCACATGCAAGAGCCCTTGTACCATTTGGGGATTATAAGAGCTAAATGAATTATATGGCTTTTACCGTTCTGAGGCCAGTGATGGTCCATCTCAAAGACTGAAGATTATCCATGATTATTTCCCCAGCCAAAGAAGAAAAGTCTTCAGAACAGCTCCATTCCACTAGAAAATAAATAACAAGGGAAAAAAACCACAGGTTGAGAACCACTGATCTATCACCATAAAGTATGTTTTCTAGTCTTTAATCATTCTTGTGGCTCTTATCTGGACCCTCTTCAATTTATCAACTTCCTTCTTGAATTGCCAACCCCAGAACTGGACGAGATTCCAGGACCTGTCACAGCAGTATCAAATACAGAGGTAAAATAACCTGTCTACTCCTAGGTGAGATTTCCCTATTTATGCATCCAAAGATCACATTAGCCTTTTTGGATACAGCATTACACTGGGAGCTCCTGTTCAGCTCCAAATATTTTTCAGAGTCATTGCTTCCCATGATAGAGTAAATACGGCCTACATATTATATAACATATTATATAGCTCTGACTGCAGAATCCAGTCCAGGGAGGATTGTTACCCCTTTTTTGGCCCAAAAGTTGGACTGAGGGCTAATAAAATTTTGGGTTCTTGCATATTGTTCTATAAATGGGATGGGCCAGATACCTTTGTAATCTTGTATATTTACAAGGAACATACGAAGTCCTGCTTCCCTGAACACAGGAGACATCAAAGAGGAGATTGTTTCTTGACTGACAGACCCAAAACCTTTTGAGTGAGCACCACACTGTGCTAGAGGATGTTGCATGGATGTGTAGCTTTCTTCTCTCTGTGTGTGCTTTCTCTCTCACAGGACCACCCACCTACTCAAAACAATATCCAGTGAAAACCTCCATCCACAAAGAACTAAATCCTGGGTGGACTTGCAAATGTTTTTGTTTTAGGTGGGAGCCTCTATAAAGGAGCGTAACTGTTTCTTGCAGCAATCTGAAATGAAAAGTTGGAGTTACAGCCACTGGCTTCAATGATGCTTTGCCCAACCCACAAAAGAATTATCCTCTCCGGGCCTGATCCAAAGCTCTCTGTAGTCAATAGGGGAATTTCTATTGACTTCAATGGACTTAGAACTTAATCTCTACTCCATATTAGGTTGTGTTATATAATTGCAGAAATCACACAGAGCCAGGAGGAATTATAACAAGTTCAAAAGGGGTAGCCATGTTAGATCAGCAAAACAAACAAAGAGTCCCATGGCATTTTATAGGTGCCATATGAGGAATTATGGAGCAGTAGCCACTAGGCAAATGAATCAAATGATGCAATATTGACAAAGGCTTGCAACTGAAAGGATTTATCCTGCAGACTTACGCACGTGGTGGGGTGCCTTTTACTCAGGTAAGTGTTCCTATTAATGTATAAGGAGCACTCATGAGCAAAAGGCTTACGGGATCAGACCCACTTCCATCAATCTCCCTCTGCCCCTTCCTTGCAAAAATGAATGAGAAGAGACAAATAATTTAAAATAGAGCAATGCAGACTAGTTATATCATTTGAAAAATGAGCACAAGCAAGTAGGAAAGTGTGACCGCTGACAGGAAAGTAGATTTTTTTTCTTTTTACTCCAACTCTAGCAATAAGAGGTACCATGGGTGGAGTTAAGGGTCATTTTCTACTGCAGACTCACACTTCTGGGATTTAATAGATTGTCCACTTCAAAACCACATCAGACTCAAACCTGTGGACAAGATGTCTTCCTCAACAACCTCCATGATTTCATTAAAGATTATAGACCAAATTCTTCTCTCAGTTATGCTGAGGTAATTGTGGAGAAACTCCATGAATGTTCTGCATGTCCACCAATGTAACTGACCAGAAGAAGCTGGCCCAAAGTCTTTCATTTTAGATCTTCAGAAGGCCCCGATAGCTGTTACTATTTTCAAACATTTTTGCCCTCAACTTTAGTTTTTAAGATCAAGCACTAGAAATAGGTACATTTAGAGCATGCAGTTCTTAGACATCACTGGTAAAGCTCGGTCGGCCCTATTTGGAAAAAGAGAAAAGAAAATACTTCACAATATTTTTTGCGAAACATAAGCAGAAATTAATTTTCATATTTCCGCAAGCTTTCCAGAACAAGTAGCTCGTGCTATTTTCCCCTTCTCTTCTCATTCCATTCCTCACGCGCCATACCCACTCTCTCTGACAGCAGCGTGTGATCTCAAATAATAAGCTACGTTCTGAAACACTTCAACATTCACTGCTAAGTAAACAATGTTGCTCTTGATTTTGTCCATTTGCCTCTGGCTTTGTTCAGGATACATTTTCCTAGGGTTCCGTGGAGTTTTAACTACCTGTCTACTGCTGGCTTTAACAGGAGTCACAGGGCTATCTCCATCTGCCTCTGTGAAAATGTAGAGATTGTTACTGTAAGGTGTTGTAGCTTTTTCCTGTGTGGAGGATTTAATTATAGCAGTGCCTGTAAGTGCCATTATATTTGACGGTCTGTCAGAGTTTCCATTGTAAACCATGATTTTCAGGGTTTTATAACTCAGCTGTATTAAATCACTCAGGACTGAAGTCTGGTATGCACATTGCTCACTCAGGCATGCTCCTTACTGCAGTAGGGTACATTGGAAAAGCCCATCCTAAATGTTGAGCATCTAACAAACAGTCATTTCAGATGCCTCACCTGAAATAAGATAGTTTCATTTAGGACCAGATTCTGTGGAGTAGTACTTTGCTCCACTCTGACCAATGGGACTCCTAGCAAAGTAAGCTAGCACTCACCATAAGAAATGGTGTGTGTGAATGCTGTATCTCTAAGGCTATGTCTACACTGATGGTGTCAAATTCGTCACCTTCCGATGGATTGTTTTTTAGTTTGATTGAGTGGCAGAGAAGACATGCTCATTTGATCTGAAAGGTGGTCTAATAAAACCGCCTCCAAAAAAAAAGCATAATGCTGCATCGGTGGGAATTTGTTTCCCATCAGCGTAGTGGAGATGGTGTGCTGAAGAGAAGTTACAAGGTCAACGGGAGTTATAAAAGCTGCTCTGCATAGCTTCTGTAATTTCAGTTGACTGTCACCGAATTTTGCCGATCATTTAAACCAGGTCAAAGACAACGCTCTGAGAAAACAAGAACTTTGGTGGTTTTAAACGGGTTTTGGGTCCTCCCAGTCCTAGACTGTTCTGGGAATTGGAGAAGCCCTGGGAATGAGTTAGACAGCCCATGAGGCCTATCTAAGCTATGACAGCTTCCTTAGGAAGCCCTTATTTTTTAAATCTATATATTAGTTTGCTTTGCAAAGCTGGCTGAAAAGAATAAAAGCAGCTCTACATGGCCTGTCTTTTTTTGGTGGCAGTCGAATGGAGATATGCCAGTTACTTAAAATAACTTGCGTATCTGCGTTTAACTTCCCTACTCCCAGCACATCCACTGCGCTAAGTCAAAGGGAGGGCCATCCACTGCGCTAAGTCAATAGGAGGACCCTCCCTTCAACGCAGCGCTACCCCAGTTGCCCAGGTGGTGTTCAGGGATCTACTTCTTGATCGGCTGACCCGAGCAGTCGATTAAGAAGTTTGAAATGATGGCGGTGAATTTGCCGCTGTCAGTGAAGACTAGCCCTAGATTACTGGCACCAATGATTTGAATGCATTTTTTAGTATAGTATGAATAATAGACAGTGGTATGTTGTAGAAATGTACCTCATAGTAAGAATAGTGGTTGCTGGGATGCTAATATTCTGAGCAATGGTACAGGAGGACATTTAAAGGACATTGAATACTAATGATGCATCACAGTGTCATCCATAATCTGACATACACACTGAAATTAAGAAACTAATACTCCATTGTTTTATGGCCTCTTTATGTCATTCCAGTGAATCAAAAGGGCTATAAGCCAGATGGATCTGTTCATCCAAGAATTCCTCTAGTGTACTAGGCATGGCTTCCAAGTAGCTGGAATGGCCCCATGTGGGCACAGGCTGCTCAGCCTGGGAATAGAGGACAAAAGTTACTCAAAGCCACCTTCCCTCAAGCCCTATTCCTACTCTGAGCACAGCTTTGTAGGACCAGAGGATCATGGCTGCCATTTAGGGCTTGATCCTCCTACTCAAGTTAATGGCCAAACTCCTACAGGTTTCAGAGGGAAGTAGGATCTGTTCCTTAATCATTAGAGGAGAGTGGGAATTCAGACTTTGGGTCTTATTTGAGACTTCTATTCTATAGTTTTCTCAAGCTCTTCCCCACCATTGTACTCCAAACTCTACTTCCCTCCTGTTCGATTCAGTTCCCTTTACTCACACTGTGTGCAACAAACTGTTCTTAATACGGGTTAACTAACTCGGGTTCAAATGGCAGTGAAGACATGGCAGCTTGGCCTTTTATTCAGGTTAGCAGCTGATGTTCAATTCTGTATGGGTGCCCGGGTTTGAAGCTAAGCTGTTTACTTGAGTTAAAAGCTGAGTTGCCATGTCTTCACTACTATTTTAACGCCAATTAGCTAACCTAAGTTAAGACCACATTTTTTTTCCCAGTGTAGACATACAGTCTGAGCCTAAATTCACCACTGATTGCATTGGACTTTGTGGCTATTCACACCGGTGCAAAGAGAGTGCAAAACACCACCAGATTAGATCACACTTTACATTCATTTCGTACTGGGATGCAGGACAATGGAGACTTAGATCTTGGGAGACAACCTGGATGATGGAGCATATTGGGGGTGGGCTATGGTGAACCAAAGCGAAAAAGCAAGTTTCAGAGTTGAGACTATCTACAGAGAACACTCCCCTTGATTAAATCAAGAGTCTGTTTGCTTGACTGCCCCAGATGGCCTTATCTGTATGAGAAAAATATTTACTGATATAACTCAGGCTTAGACCAAGGACCTTGGACTCTGAAGATATGATGTGTCCTTACTGCTATTGCACTTTCTTGGATTCAATTTGCAATCGATGTTGCAACACACATGGGACAGTGAGAGAGATAAGTCAGCATTATAGGACACCCTCCAGTCAGAGCTACAATACAGGACAGTAACAAATTGGATAATGCCCAGAAGAGTGCAATACTATAATAATTCCTTATAAGGCCATGCTAAGACATGGCTCTGCCTGTGGAAGTGTCCCATGCAGAGAATACAGCCAGTTTGAGGAAGTGAGGTGGACCGTTATATTGCTAATAGCCTCTAGCTCTTCATTGGTTCTTGTTCCCACCTTCAAACTTGAGAATAAAGTTATTTTCCTACAATTTTTCTCTGTTATCATTTCAAAAACATTATTCCCCCCCCCTATATTTTATGGTTTAGATTGTGAGTGCACCTCCACTTTCAAAGAGGGCTGCACAGATTTTGGGTATGCACTTTGTTGCTTTAAAATGTAGCTGCAGAAACAGTAAGAGCATATGAAATATTGCTTTTGAGTAGGCACTACATAAACAATGTCGATTGACAATTTAAAAAAAATGTTGGTTATGAAGCGGTAGAGTGAAAACATACAATAAAATATGAGATGACAACATTTTAAAGGTTGGTAAAATTAAAGCTCTACACGACATCATGATGGGACTTAAAGAAAGACCTCCTACCCTCACATTGTGTGGTGGGTCTGACTTGAACCCACAAAAACAGAAGCATGAATATCTAAAGGTGAAGAGGGTCCTGTTTAAGACCCCAAGAACAAGAGCTGGACTTATAGACTGTAATAGCTGAGCTGTAGGATATCTTAATGCTGCTGGGTGAATTAAGAATGAAACCTGCTTCAGCCCTGTTCTCCACACCCAAAAGGCCTCCTTTGTCTTGGACACTGAATGTCTTTGCTGTTGCAGGTTCCTATCTGACTCTTAATGTTATGTCAGAGTGGGGCTTTTTTTTTGTATTTAGTATATTGGTGACTATGTGTTTTTAGTGAAGGTGCCCTGTATCCTGGAGCTAGCAAATGCTCGATGTGTAGAGCCCGTTGCCAAGATAAGTAGTCATTTTTAAATAAACAGCAGTATAAACAGTTACATAAAACTAATGTAAAATGCTGGCACGTAATTTTAGACTGGCTTAAGTTATGTAACCTACTTTTAGCCAAGATTCTTTTTTTTTTCTTTCAAAAAAACAAAAAACAAAAAAATCCAAAAAACCACCCAATTCATGCACTTTACGTTTTAGAACAAGGAACAAGCTTCTTTTCACCTGTTTCTTCCCCACTGCTCCCTTTTTGGGGGTGATGTGCAGACTGCAGGACAACTCACCAGAGGGGTAAATGGACAAGAGATACAACGAAGGTAATAAAACATCCCCCCTACCTCAATCGTTGATTTATTCAGGAAAGGGGCAGCTTTTACTGAATACATAGAAAGCACAAGCCACAGCAGAATTTGTCACTTCTCTTGGCATTCCCCATTCATACTTAAATTACCCACTAAGTTGCTCTGTGTTTAATTAGATCCAAAGATTTGATTTATGCTGGGAAGTTGAGGTGGTCTAGCGAATAGGGGCTGGACAAGCATTCTGTGGATGTAAGTTATATTTCTGCATCTGCCATTGACCTGTTTGTGTTACTTTGGGAAAACCATTGTGCCACTGTTCATCCTAACACATTCCATCTCTGATTTAAGCTCTTTTGGGGGCAAAGACTCTCTGTCTCTCTGTGTTTGTGCAACACCTCGCCCAGGAGGCCATGATCCTATTTGAGCCTCTAATGGCTATTGTAATACAAATAATCATAATTTTAGTGTGTTCTAGGTTCCTCTGAAATGTAGAACTGAAACAGAGCGTCCCTAGAAAATAAATCAACACAAACCCTCTGTGTTTAAAAGTGATCGAGGGATGTGATAACTCCCCTCTATTAGGCACCGGTGAGGCCGCATCTGGAATACTGTGTCCAGTTTTGGGCTCCCCACCACAGAAGGGATGTGGACAAATTAGAAAGAGTCCAGCGGAGGGCAACGAAAATGATTAGGGGGCTGGGGCACATGATTTATAAGGAGGGACTGAAGGAATTAGGCTTATTTAGTCTGCAGAAGAGAAGACTGAGGGGGGATTTGACAGCAACCTTCAACTACTTGAAGGGGTGCTCCAAAGAGGAGGGAGCTAGGCTGTTCTCTGTGGTAACAGAGGACAGAACAAGAAGCAATGGTTTCAAATTACAACTGGGGAGTTGAGGTTGGATATTAGGAAAAACTTTCTCACTAGGAGGGTGGTGAAGCATTGGAATGGGTTACCTAGGGATGTGGTGGAATCTCCGTCTTTGGAGATATTTAAGGTGTGGTTAGACAAAACCCTGGCTGGGGTGAGTTAGTGGGAGTGATCCTGTTTTTAGCAGGGGGTTGGACTAGATGACCTCATGAGGTCCCTTCCAGCCCTGTGATTCTATGACACATGCTCAGCCAGCAAGGGATAGGGAGCACTTATATAAAGGCAGTTGTGTCAGGGGCCTCCACACATATCCTTCTCTGAACTGAATAACGCACCTAACACAGCACTCGTCTGCAAGTGTGTGTCAAACAGGAACCCCCAAACTCAGTTCCTTTGTGATTTACTGGGCTGAGCCAGTGTATTGACCAGCTATGCACCAGACATTTTCCTAAGACCCCTATCACATTACTATGTAAAGAAGTTACTATTAGTTCACAGTTGGAAGTGTGCACAGCAATACTATTATTATTCTTTTTTAAAAGGAAGATCCTTACCAAGGAAGACCTGCGAGTGCTGGAGGAGAGTCAATAAAAACTCTTTCAAAAAAAAGAGAAGAACGATTCAATTAAGCATTTCCCTTTTCTTTTTGTCTCACAAAAATCTCTGGTTGTCTTCACTCAAAGTTAGAGATAATGTAACAAAGCTAAGAGGAGCCTCTACACATGTATGAATTTTCAGAGAGAGGAGTGGCCTACTTATAGGAGTTCAGGGCAGTGGAACATGAAAATCTTTCATGTCTAATTCCAGCTCTGAAAATGCATCTTCTTTGGCTTTAGGCAATACTCTGCTTTTTATTTCCCATTTGTAAAATAGTGTTAATGATACTTTCTCATCTCACTTACACAGACTTTGTGGGGAGGAACTAATTACAGTCTGAAAAGTGCTTTTAAGACGGAGAGCTGATTGAGAAAAGTGAACCTGAGGTGACGGGGTTTTCTGATATTTCTGCATAGCAAGATGGCTTGAGATGTGTATCCTGGCATGCCTGTTCTTTGTGGAGATAGTGCCTCCGGATCAGTCCTGCGATATATTTTTGGTCTCTGCAGACTTCAGTTTCAGTGCGGCTAGTCTGGATACTTTCGGAATGACTGGAGAATCCAAAGTCTTCCTGTTCCTATCACATACAATGCTGACCTCTAATAACAAGTGTCCACATGACATGTCTTAGATGTAGTGCAGATCACGAGGTCTAATTGTTCAGTCCTTACTGAAACAAAACACCCAATGGCTCCTGGACTGGGCCAAATGTGCGCACATCCATTGATGCTAAGAAGGAGTGATCATTCATCCACGCGGTTATTTTAGCCCCACCTAGAGGCAGCACAAATTTCAGAGTTAAAGGCCCATCAAGACCATAAGGTAATGTAGTCTGACCTGTATGTCACAGGCTGCCAACACCACCCATTCATATACACCCTAAACCCAAGAATCAAAATTAGACCGAAGTATTAAAACCAGGGCGGGGGGGATTAAACTAGTATTTAGTGTTCCACAGACAAGGAATAAGAGGGAGTGATGTGTGTCAATGCCTGAGGCCTCTACAATAAAGGGGAATTGATTAAGTGAGATACACCCAGATAATCCAGGCAAGGGATCCATGTTGCAGTGGAAGGAGACTCGCCGCTCCAAGGTCCTTCCTTACTTACCCCAAATCTGGAGCTCATATTAACCTTGAGCATGTGAACAAGACTCATCAGCCAGTGTCAGGATACAGAGGGAGAATTCTCCGTACCACTTCACAGCATAGATATACTCCATCTGGTGTCCTTTCTCCAGCTGTGGCCAACTTTGATGCTTCTGTTTTTTCCCGAGCTTTTCTAATTCAAAGCATTGAATTTTATTTTCTTCACACAATTTTCACCTTCCCCAAGAGACACTTTGTATCTTTGTCCAAATTCTCTAAAAGGCAGGGAGAGGAAGTGTGTGGGGGAAACCTGATCACATGTAATTTACTAAGGAATGCTCTTCTCATGGAGACAGAAATGACCCAAAGTCAGTGCACGGTGTGTGTGCTATTCTTCTGAAAGTTCTGACATTCAGACGAGACATGAACCCATCATCCTGACCAACGGGGTCATTGACGATCACAGGACAACTTTTCACAAGAATAGGGGTGTCTTTCTTGGCCACCGTCCATCCGGTGTCATTATATTCTGCGCACCTGAATTCCACCTACAGATTGGTAAATTATTCACCAATTCCTGTAGTGACAGTCGACAGCTACATGCCAGTCTACTGGGAGTTGCACTTTGTTGGCAGGTGATGAGATCTTTGAATATCATCAACAGTTTGCAGTCTTTGGGGTCCTTTGGTGCTGGGCCAATATCTGTTGTAGATTTGCTTTGAGGTCTGGATAAGAGAAAATTCATATCTCCATGATAGATTCCCTCCCTCAGGAGCAGGAGAGCTGTGACATGCACCCATTCTTGCTTTATCCAAGGGCCCGGTGTTCCTTCCCCAAGAAGGATTTCAAGTAAGCGGGTAAAAAACACTGCTCCCCCATCTCCAAAATGATCTTTGGGGGAGAGGAGCTGGGGGAGAGAGGCAGGGAGTAAAAGGACAATGGTAAAGGAGAAACAGTTTCTTCTTTCCCTGCTGCTGTTAGCTCAGCCGAACACTCAGGGCTGGGATACTTTACTGTCACAGATGGAGGTTCAAGAGTACCTTCGGGGGGTTGTACCTGCCCCTGCACCTCCACACGTTGTGAACAATTGTGAAGTGCTCAGATACTATGGTCATGGGGGCTCTATAACACTAAAATAAATAAATAGTGAGATAGACACATTGCATCCCAAAGTGGGCCAGTGGATAAAAACCACGGTTGAGTTCTGTAGTATAATAAACCCCAGGACTAGATTCTCATATTCACTATGACCAACGTATGCTACTCTGGCAGCATAAAGAACCCATAAAGTAGGAGTAGATTCTAAGCTAGGGCAACGTAAGGTGTCATTAACATAAATTTGATTTTAGCCAAAAAGCAACATGTCCTAGACAACCATAACTGCTTCAGATCCTAATCTTGCAACCCCTTGTTCACAGTGAATAGTTTTTACTCATCCAAGCAATGCCACCAGAGCCACTGGGATTGTTCACACCAGTAAGGATTATTCACGTCAGTAAAGCATGCACTGTCTGCACTCAGGCGCCTTCTGAAGCATACCACATTCAAAAATCCAATTAAAACATGAACAGTCGTAAAGACGCAAACAGAAAAAAAGGTCACTTCACTCAAATGTGTCCGACATTCAGATATTAGAACATTTCACTGCAACTAAACAAAAGAAAATGCACAAACACCCAGCAAGTGAAATTGTTTGACGTCGGCATTGTTTTTCTAGTGCCTCAGTGCTAGAAACATTAAATACAAAAGAAAAAAAGGTCTTATTTGCATATAGCATTAGTTACTTTTTTTTTTTTAAGGTAATCCTTAAATTCTTTAAAAAATGCTATTCGAGAGTGGGTAGGGATCAAAGAAGTTCTCTGCTCAGCATGGGGGGCTGCCTAAGCTGTGAAATTTTACTTTCACCAACAAAAGTACCAGCCTTGAGGGGCAGAAAGAGGATCAGGAATATCAGAGGCAGAAGCGGAGTGCCTCAGTGAAGACAAAGCAAACACAAACACAGGTCTGCTCACACAACGTGTCCTTTGCTGCTTAGTGTACTTGCTTTACTCTGAGCATTGGATTCTCCTTCAGACAGAGAAAAGGATGCAGACATGGGGAGAGGAAGGAACACAGATTTAGCAGGACTGGCAAATGAGGCAGTTCAAGGTCATTTGTCAATAGGTGGGACCATGTGCGAGAGAAGACCCAACGTTAGTACAGCAAGATCCTGGATTCTGCAACTTGAAGGCTTTTGGATGTTGCAAAGTCTACAGAGATGAGCTTAACTGGATCTCAAACTATACGGTACATTGTAAAAAAAAATGGATTTTGCTGCCCCACAAGGAGCTGGTACCAGATATAGTGGCCTGATCCTAAATACATTGAACTTGGTGGAAAGACTATTATGGACTTTAGATGAACGGACTAAAATGTAGTCAGACTGTGACATGTTGCTAACTTGACAGGGAAGTTAATTTCATGCTATTTTAAAGGCCCCATGCGCGTGTATATGCCCTGGGTCAGATAATCTTTTGGCTCAGTGAGAATGCAGGAGGAAAAAGGCAAGGATTTATGGTGTTTTTGGCTAAGCATTTTTCAGTAGTGGGCAGGACTCTAATTTTTGTAAAGTTTGCAGTAAATGATCCATTGGGGTTAGGAGTCCTCACCAGAGCTTCAATGGCAGGATTCATCCTACAGGGACAGTTCCTGCCCACCTGAAAGGCAGGGTAGCTTGCAGAAAGGAGATTGAGACCACAAGCAAGGAGGTCTTGAGTTTTAATCTTGGTGCTGCCACTGCTTGATTGTGTATTCGGCAAGTCACTTTACTTTCCAATCCCAGCTTCCCATTTCCAAAGTAGGGGTAATGCTAATTCATCAACAGGTGATGTGAGGATTATTGAATTAATGTCTGAAGAGGGCTTTCAATATGCAAAACACTATTCAAATGCATATTAATTATTGTTATTAGTAATATTGTTATTATTATGTAAAAGAAAATATTAAAAAGTAAATCAACATCTCCTAAAAATCATCCACTTAAAGGTATGATTCTGTATTCCTTGTACACTCAAAATAAGGACAGGATCAGACTCTAAGAGTCTGGGTTTGTCCACTCACCTTGACCGGCTGCTCAAAAAGCTCATAAAGCACAAAGCAGAAGACAAGAACAATTGACCTGAATAGTTTTTGACTGATCAATTGCATTAGCTAATTGCTCCTTCATTTAGTATTTAACCTTAGCTTAGCTTGTCTCAGTTCAGGTCAACAGCCGCTTGACTCCACATCCTGGTCCAACAAAGGCACCCACTCTTCAACTGTCCCCTCTCTTGGATGGAGACCTACAGCTTTCTCCCTCCTGACTGGGATTTTTCAGGCTGCCCAGCTCTCTGCCTACACTATGAGTTTCCCAGCAAGTAAGACTCACTAAGCAGGCCTCTCCTCAGAGTCTAGAAAGAGTGTAATTGCCACAGGTATAGGGTACCATACAGCTTCTCCTAAGCAAGCACCTTAATTCTTAAGGTGAAAGCACTACAAAGATATTACAAACTAATGAAAGAACCTACACACATGCCAATATGCTTTCCAGTGATCCCCCAATTCCAGCCAGGACTCTGGTAAAAGGCAGTCCTTCAAACCCCGCCTCAGGCATTTTCTGCGATCACAAGTTCATAACACCTTTCACTCAGAAATCTATGTGTATGTTAACCTTTCCATTAAGCAGCCTGCATCTTTGCTCTACAAAGATGATGAAGAGGTAACCAGCCGGCCAAAGGTCTCCTCAGAGAGCAACTTCAGAAGGCTGAAGGGGCATAGCTAGAAGGGGTACATCTGTATACATCTCCCCTTAATTATTTTCCAGGAAACCTACTTAGAAAATTTCATTCTCGTCTGGTCTATTGTCTCAAACAGTCCTCTGATTCTCATAAAACTCCCAGGGTTTACATCAGTCGTGTCTCTCCCCTAGGGATGTTCCATACAATCCAAAGTAACCCAAACTTCTGCATTTTTAATACAGTGAAATCCTAAAATACTTAAACCAGTAAGACTGTCCAGACTATTGCAAGAAATTGCCATATCTGTCACAGGTATCTTGAACCTAGTCACATAGTTTAAGAGGAGGGGTTTTCGTTTGTTCTTTTTAAGTCTAAAATGTAATACAAATACTGGGAGGACTTGGAAATGGGAAGGTTTGTTTTAACATCTACACATTTCTGTACTTGCTGGGCATAAAAATAGAAATAAAGTTGCACAGTCTTGTTAGCTACCAAAATGTAACGTGCAAATAAAGTGCCCATGAGACCTAATAAAATGCCATAAATGAACTACTGTAAAAATAAAACACCAGACCACACCTATTCTGTGGGATAAACTTGAATACGTTACAAAGAAACATTCTCTTTCACTTTTAATGGAGAAAAGAACTGATGTAGAGAGAGAAAGAAAAAGAAGGTTTAAAAATGAACAGAAATACTTAGAATAGTTGGCATCAAGGTCAATTTGGATATATGGTGCCATCAACTGTGGGTAGACTGAACTTGTCATGTAGCATGTGCTGCTGCACTTTATGAAGATTCATTAGAAATTAATGTTACCCAGGTGCCAGGTTGCCATGGTGACCAGGGTTTGTAGCCTGGCTCCTAGCTCCACTGCAGAAATGCAGTGGAGGAGCGCTCTCTGGCAATCAAAAATAAAACTGCTGGCACCTTGCTGGGAGCCAATTTTGTCGAGCCCTGTGCTACAACATTGTACTCTGAAAGGGCTCAGTCCTATGAGTATGTCTACACTGAAGCTGAGAGTCAGCTCTCAGCGCAGGAAGATGGAGGCTCAGGGCAGGTCTACACTGCCCACCATTTTCAGCAGCAGTCAAAGGGGGATACACAAGTTACTTAAAATAACTTGCGTATCTCCCTCTGACTTCATTACGTCTGGCACATCCACTGTGCTGAGTTGAAGGGACGGTCCTCCTTTCAACTCGGTGGCACTCCAGTTGCTGGGTGGTGTTCAGGGCTTGAGTTCCTGATCGACTGAGCGGGTCTTCAGACCCGCTCAGTCGACCCAAAAGATTGATTGTGGGTGAATTTGCCACCATCAGTGAAGCCCTCAGACTAGCATGCTAAAAAGAGCCATTTGGACATTGTCGCTTGGGCAGCAGCTCAGTCTATCAAGCCCTCCCAGTTGCCTGGGTCAGAGCTCAGGTGGCTAGCCTGAATCTCTACCAGAGGCACAATGTCCACACTGCTATTTTTAGCATGCTAGCTTGAGCCCTGCCAGTGAGAATCTGACCCTATAAACATATCCTAGGACTTTATGTCAGTACCCTCAGTTCCCGTTGAGTCCACCCACAGATGGTGGTACCATATACCTAAATTGGTCTCAATGCCATTTTTGCACCCACTCTAAGTATTTCTTAGCTGGCTTCCAGCTGCAGGGCAAACGTATCCTAGGAGTTCATGTCAATACCTTCAACTGCCATTGAAGTGAAAAGGAGCTGACGTATGTGTTTGATTGGATCCTGAGTGACAGCGTTTAATGTGAATGGCTGTCATTAATGAGAGATGTGGACAAAAGTTGCATGTGTCATAGGCTAAAAAAAAAAAAAAATTACCCATGCAAGTTCTACTGATATACAAATTAAATACAGCATTACAAAACCTGTTTGTGTATGTGTATTGGATTACCTATATTATATACATAAAAAGAGACATTAAAAGAGGGAGGAGGTGCATGTTCATATGCAGACACAAAGAAGTCTATGAGAGTACTTGGCTGAGTAAGGATTATTCACAGGAATAAAATATGATGCACCAGGAAAACTCCCTAAATTCTTTAAAAAATCATAAACTGTGATTTTTCATGCAAAGACAACAGAGTCCTGTGGCACTTTTAAAGACTAACAGATTTATTTATCGCATGAGCTTTTGTGGGAGAAAATCCCACTTCGTCAGACGCTTTGAAGATAGGTAACTTTCCTATCTTCAAAGCGTCTGACAAAGTGGGATTTTCTCCCACGATAGCTCATGCGATAAATAAATCTGTTAGTCTTTAAGAGTGCCACAGGACTCTGTTGTCTTTCTACAATAGATTAACACGGCTACCCCTTTGGAATTTTTCAAGCAAAGACTATCAAGGGAAGACTCTTAGAATGTGTCTATGTGGCACATTAAGCCTGAGCTCTGACTCGGGTTTGACCCCAAACTCCCCTTCTGTCCGTATACAAATCAGTCTGATGTGGCTTAGCAAGCAGTCAGGACTGAGGACCAAGGACACAGCTAGGGGGATAGGTCAGAGCTCAAGTCCTTGTGAAACTCAGGTCCAAACCCTGCTGTTTTGCAGTGTGGATGCAGCTCAAACCCCAGAGATGAGTCAGAAGTTCTGTGCAGTGTATAAAATGCAGTATGGACACAGAACTGTGGGCCTGGAACCACTAAGTCCACAATCCTGGGTCCCCCTGACCCAGGTATAAGATGCAATGTAGGCACTCCGCACTAACCTCAGTGCACTTTGGATCATCCCATTAGTGCTTGTAAAGGGAAATTGATTGAGAGCCTGGATGGAGGAAGCTCTATTTATCCCTAGAACATGTACAATACAGGCCAACCTGTGCAAGTTTCCCCACTCCGATTGTCCCAAACTCTGGCCATAAAAGGACTCCTCCTCTAGACATGAGATGGCTTTTCAGTATTCCAGGATGCATTCAGTTCCCTCTGCTGAGAGATGCAACAATTGGAACTGTACAGGTTGTGCTGGTGACATTGATAGCATTTCTCTGGGAACAAGGCTGAGCCCAAGGAAACTCACTTCACACAGGACACCAAATCAGCCATCAGATGGTAACAAGTTTTGGCCACTTCACTTTGACCTGGGTTGAACCAGTGACTTAGAGGTAATTAAAGAAAATTATACCGATGCAAAAAATGTTTGAGGTGAACCACAAATTGCTCTGGAGGAAAGGAGGCATGGAATCATTTTTTGGTCAAAAAGTGAACAAGAAATAGCTGCTTTCTCACCCCTCCGCCTCCCCTGGATCTAACATGACTGGCTGACTTTTTCTTTAAGGCTTTAAAATTGACAAAAAAAGGAAAACATACTTTCCACCAGGCAGAAATCCTAGAAGACAGTGGGGGAATATTGACAAACAGAAATGCGTAAAATGTCTAATAAAAAAACAAATACAAAGACAATAATAACTGGGGGGATCAGGTGGCCTAGACAATTCCTCATCATCCCCACAGCTCGATGTCTGGCTGAGAAACTATTTAAAAATCTACCAAGAGAACCTTGCAGTACTTTGTTAAAGGCAAATACTGCTCCTGGAAATCAGCTTGTGAATCTTGTCAGCTGGGCCTTGCAATCAGCATTGACACAGAAGGCAGAGCAGTTCAAATGACTCAATTAAAGGGTGGCTCAGAAACTGTTTCCTACTACAGCATTAGACTTGAAGTTTTAAAGTCTTTTAGCTAATACCCAAACATGAAAGCATCAGGTGCTTCATATTTTACATCAAAAGAAAATATACTTGCCGAACATATGTTTGTTTAAAAATTAATAAAATATAGGAAACTCAGAGGTATAAATTGAGACTCTCTATGTTTTGTAGATTTGTAACCTGTCCCTTAAAATGGCTTCGGTACCCAAAGACTGGAAGTCGGCTAATGTAACGCCAATATTTTAAAAGGGCCCTAGAGGGGATCCCAGCAATTACAGACCGGTAAGTCTAACGTCGGTACCAGGCAAATTAGTTGAAACAATAGTTAAGAATAAAATTGTCAGTCACATAGAAAAACATAAACTGTTGAGCAATAGCCAACATGGTTTCTGTAAGGGGAAATCGTGTCTTACTAATCTATTAGAGTTCTTTGAAGGGGTTAACAAACATGTGGACAGGGGGGATCCAGTGGACATAGTGTACTTAGATTTCCAGAAAGCATTTGACAAGGTCCCTCACCAAAGGCTGTTATGTAAGTTAAGTTGTCATGGGATAAAAGGGAAGGTCCTTTCATGGATTGAGAACTGGTTAAAAGACAGGGAACAAAGGGTAGGAGTAAATGGTAAATTCTCAGATTGGAAAAGGGTAGCTAGTGGTGTTCCCCAAGGGTCGGTCCTAGGACCAGTCCTATTCAATTTATTCATAAATGATCTGGAGAAAGGGGTAAATAGTGAGGTAGCTAAGTTTGCAGACGATACTAAACTACTCAAGATAGTCAAGACCAAAGCAGATTGTGAAGAACTTCAAAAAGATCTCACAAAACTAAGTGATTGGGCATCCAAATGGCAAATGAAATTTAATGTGGATAAGTGTAAAGTAATGCACATTGGAAAAAATAACCCCAACTATACCTATAATATGATGGGGGCTAATTTGGCTACAACGAGTCAAGAAAAAGATCTTGGAGTCATTGTGGATAGTTCTCTGAAGATGTCCGTACAGTGTGCGGAGGCGGTCAAAAAAGCAAACAGGATGTTAGGGATCATTAAAAAGGGGATAGAAAATAAGACTGCAAATGTATTATTGCCCTTATATAAATCCATGGTACGCCCACATCTCGAATACTGTGTACAGATGTGGTCTCCTCATCTCAAAAAAGATATTCTAGCACTAGAAAAGGTTCAGAGGAGGGCAACTAAAATGATTAGGGGTTTGGAGAGTGCCTCGTATGAGGAACGATTGAAAAGGCTGGGCCTCTTCAGCTTGGAAAAGAGGAGACTGAGGGGGGACATGATAGAAGTATATAAAATTATGACTGATGTGGAAAAAGTGGACAAGGAAAAGTTGTTTAAATACTCCCATAATACAAGAACCAGGGGTCACCAAATGAAACTGATAGGTAGCAGGTTCAAAACAAATAAAAGGAAGTTCTTCTTCACACAACGCACAGTCAACTTGTGGAACTCCTTACCTGAGGAGGTTGTGAAGGCTGGGACTATAACAATATTTAAAAGGGAACTGGATAAGTTCATGGTGGCTAAGTCCATAAATGGCTATTAGCCAGAAAGGGGTTAAGAATGGTGTCCCTAGCCTCTGTTTATCAGAGGATGGAGACGGATGGCAGGAGAGTGATCACTTGATCATTGCCTGTTAGGTTCACTCCCTCTGGGGCACCTGGGCACTGGCCACTGTCGGTAGACAGATACTGGGCTAGATGGACCTCTGGTCTGACCCAGTACGGCCTTTCTTATGTTCTTATGTTCTTATGTTTGTAGTAATTTTTCATTGGTGATTCATTCAGCGGTTATTCTCAGATCGGATATTCCATACACTCTCCTATATCTTGATGTCTGGGGATTTTCAAGTACTTCTGATGAAGATATTCCTTAAGTAACATTGTGTAACAAGAGGAGATTACATATGTCTTAAGTTATATCTATATAGGGGGAAACAAGCCAACAAACAAACAAAAATCAGACTTAAAAGAAAATAAACAAATGAAAAGGAGAAATAGCATTTTTCCAGACTGGCAATATTTTTTTCTCCAGGACTGTTTTAAAATTTCACAGTAATATTTATAATTATCTTTGATTAATGATACTGAAAAATGCTTTTCATTTAACTAAAATGGTATTTTCGTGAGTGTGAGTGAGAGAGGTGACACTCATTTAAAGGCAACAGAGTCCTGTGGCACTTTTAAAGACTAACAGATTTATTTATCGCATGAGCTTTCGTGGGAGAAAATCCCACAAAATAAATCTGTTAGTCTTTAAAAGTGCCACGGGACACTGTTGTCTTTCTACAATAGACTAACACGGCTACCCCTTTGGAATTTGACTCATTTAAAGGGTTACTTGTTAAAGACAACAGCTTGTAAATGTTTTACTTCAATGAGACCACATTGAGAAATAAGGATCTTGTCTAGCCTGGTGGTGTGGTTTTGGAGGTGGGCTGTTTTTTTTTTTTTATTGCATCAATGTAATTATGCCTGTGTAGCTTTCTTGATACGAACATGTAATATAGGCTGAAGCGAGTCAGGAATATTTTGATCAAACCTTTTATTTCTAGAAAAAGGTTGATTTGTGGAAGCTGAAACTTTTCATGGGAGAGGGTCAGTTTCAATTAAATGTTTTATGCCAAGGTTTTTTTTTTTTGGACACTTGTTTTTGACAATTTCTAGAAGAAAAAATCCCATTCTCTGGTTCAAAACATTTTTGTTTCCAAATTTAAGATAAACAGAGTAAAAAAAAATAAATGTAAAGGATTGAGAAATCTAAATGAAAATTGGTCTCAAACAAGGTTTATTTTTAGATCTTTGGCTGGTAAAAATTTTGAAGATTTTGATGTTTTCATCATGATTGAAGATGGGAAAATATTTTTATATCTTGAAAATCTTCATGGCACGAGAAAACTGTTCCCCAGGGAGCTCTAGTGTAGACAAACAAAATAACTGACTCATGTATGACTCACCCCAGTTTCAAGCTGGTGCAATTCACTTTTCAATACCAGTGCAACACATTTACACTAGGGATTTTCATTGGTGCAAAGTGGTTTGCAAAAGGTAGGCAAGTCCAAACTGTTTGCAGGTTCACGTGCAAAGCTTGTCCTGAGGGCATGATTAGCCACTCAGAGATTTTCCCTGATGAGTTACTGCAATCCTTAACTTTCTTTTGCGGGGGTGGGATCTTTCTGGATCTGGTCTAAATATTTCCTTGTAGAGTGGAGCAGACTACTGTGATGATGGTGATTACTGATTTATGACATGCTTGTCTGAAGCCTCAGAACACTTAACCGAATTACAACATAGGGTGCGTCTACACTTGTAAATTAAATCGACTTAAGCTTGCTTAAGTCGACTTAATTTACTCTGCGTCTACACTACACTTTCCTTAAGTTGACTTAAGCAGCTGCTTAAGTCAACTTAGGGAAAAATTAAGTTGATTTTGTTAAACCTACTTTTAAGTCGACTTTCTGCTTAAGTCGACTTTTTAAAGTCGACTTAAACCAGTGTAGATGTGGAGTAGCCCTAAGTCAACTCTAAATCGACTTAGGGCTCTCCAGGACTCCCCCTTTGCCCTCCCTGCCAGGGTGGCTGGCACAGGGAGAGCCTGGCATTCCCCGCCACAGGGCAGGGCAGAGCCCTGCCCACCCTGCCCCTATACCCTGCCAGGGTCCCTGTCCCCCTTTGCACCCAGGTACAATGGAGCAAAGGCTGAGCCCCCTGGCACTTGGCAAGAGGTGCCCCCCCGCCACCGTGGACCAGTCCCAGGTCCACCTAGCTCCTACAAGTCGACCTAGGTGTCCAGTGTGGACACTTGAGGTTGACTTTGTCGGGTCCCCCCCTAAGTCGACTTAAAATTTAGATGTGGACATGCTAAGTTGTTAAGTCGACTTTGTTAAGTCAACTTAGCTAAGTCGACCAAAATGAAGAAGTGTAGACATAGCTGTACATAGGAATCATTTCACTTCAGACACTGACATAAGGCAGTTGTCTCTGAAGGGAAACTGAGTGAGCCATTAGGAGTGTGGCAGTAACACTACACGGCAGTCCAGGGCATGTGGCAGAATGCAATCACAGAACTGGAATCTAGCTGGAACCCCAAAGTCAACACTCATCTACCTTGTGTGTTTAAATTAAGTCTCTTAATGAAGTAAATTGGTTTTAGGGATTAAAGAGTAAGTGCCAAATATTACCCTGTCTTATTTATCCATTATGTCATTAAGAGGAGAACCTTGCACACAGGGTGCAGATCATCTTCTGATAGATATTTCTGAATGACTTGGAAAAAATGAGTCCACAAAGCAGGTTCAAGCCACATATCAATCATTTCAGAAGAGATGACATGAAAGGGGCATTGATGGCTTCTCAAAAGGTACTTTAGTCTTGATACTTATCCAAAATAATCTATAGATCCATTGAAAAGATCATTGTTAGCACTTGGCCGTGAGAAGGAGAAAGCTCTCTAGAGCCAAGGAAGTCGTATGTCTCCTGTGTCCTTCCTTCAAACAGGAATACATTATTTATGGCCTCGAATCAGGAAAGGATTTAAGTATGTGCTTAAGTTGTTTGCTGAATTGGGGCTTATACGTTTGTCTAAAAAATCTTCACTATTATCCAGCTACCTTTACGGGAACAGTAACTCTTATCTGGTTCTAATTGTGAGTTATCTTTTGAAAGGTTTATTTTACCACAAAGAATTTTGCTCTGCTGTGTAATTAACAATTCCATATATAGTGCTTAATTAATCCCCAGAAGTCACCCACGGGACCCATTAATGCTCTTTCTTCTCACCTAACCTTAAATAGGCCAGTCTCCTGGGATAAAGAGTTTAAAATGAACATCCCGGTAGAATGCATCGCTCTTCCGAGTAAGCATAAAGCAGCCCGCTGAAGCACAAAGACACTAGATTGTTAACTAGTGAGAGTTAGGAAAGTTAAGTCAAGTTAGGAAAATTTTTTCTTGCTTTCATACCTACTGAAAAGAGGCTAAAGTGTAAGAAACAGATTCAAATCAAATATCTGTGGAGAAAATATCACAGAACTTTTGGAAAATTAATATTTAAAAAATAATCAATCAATTTACATTATTGTGAAGTTACGACTTTTACTTATTATTTGTTTGCTGACAATGTTTAAAGGGCTGTATGAGATTCATTTGTCCCCTGCATGTTAGATATGTCTGAATTTTGTCTCGCTGAGTAAAATTTTCAAAAGCACCGAAGTGATGTTGGTGCTTAAATCCCATTTTCAAAAGCAACGTAGGAGCCCTTGTTATGATTTGCATTGATAGGCAGGTTCTTACACACCTAAGTCACTTTTGAAAAATGGAGTTACTTTTGTACTGCTAGCTAGCTGTAACATGAATGATTTAACTCTCCCCTAAACCCCTCAGGTGTGGGGCCTTTTTGGGTGCCTGGACACAATGTTGACAATGAATTTTGAAAGTGATGTGAGCCATGGATATTGAGCAACTTAATCCCTCCAAGTCACAAATCAAGCAAAAGGCAGTACAGCACTTAGAAGTAAAACTCAGCGCAAAAGGTAAATCAGGGTCTAATAAAATATTAACTGTATTGTTAACCACCCAATGCCCACATATACACAATCTTTGCAGTCGTTTCTCTGCAGTTGTCTCACAAATTTTTGTAAAAACGTATTATAAAATATACAAAAAAAGACAAAACCACTGTATACGGTGGTTAAAAAAAAACAACAAAAAAAAAACCCCACAACACAGCAGGGATTAAAGAGTAAGTGCAAAAAGTTATTATCCTGTCTTGTATATCAGTTATACCATTAACAGGAGAACTCTGCAACAAGGCAGATAATGTTCTGTTACATGTTTCTGAGTGATTTGGAAAAAATGATTCCACAAAGCAGGTTCAGGCCACAAATCAAACATTTCAAAAACTGCTGCACACTCATATACATGCAAAAGTAGTAAGGGAAATAAAAATGTTAATAATAAAATAAAATAAGGCAGATAACTTTTGTAGTTGACCTTTAACAAACTGCTGTTTTTAAACCATACATTAGGGTACAGAGTAGGGTCCAAGAGTTGAAATGTGTGTTTCAACGATCCATAACTTTAGATGCATGGGAACAACCCCCTTCAGCATCTGAGTCGGGGATGGTCTTGTAAATTTTTTGTAAAATTTCAAAAAACACTCAAAACTATACTGTTAAAATATCCCTCCAATTTGGTACAAATATAACAAAAAAATTGCTGTTAAGAAAACAAACAAACAAAAGAATTAAAACCAGCACAATAAAAAATCAGGAATAATTATTAATTTCCCAAATCTGTGCATTTGGCAAGCTCTTACTGTAAAAAATGAAAATAATAATAATAAACTAATCCCCATGGGGCTGGCGACACAAATGATCCAATCCATAAAAGTAAAAAATCTACAATGAGCATCAGTAGCTAAAAAAGTTGGTGGCCAGATTTGCAAAATATTTAAGCCAAAAACTCTCTAAATGTGGAAAAATTGCAAATTCAGATTACTTTAAAAGGGAAGCTCCCTCCATATATTAAACAATAATATCCAATCCCCCCAAAAGCAAAAAATTCCCTAAAACAAGTAATAAGTAAATTAAAAACCCGCAAACAACTAATCTGTCAGTGTTCTGCACCTAATACAGCACCAATTTAGCCAGTAAAAAAGCCGAATAAAACATTTGAAAAGCGAGCTACTTATTTAGGTGACAAATATGAATGTAGATACCAACTTTAACCACTCAAGTTTGACAGCTCTGGCCTTCGCCTCTCTCTGCTTCATTTTAACCAATTTGCAAACCATTATAAACTGGTCAGAAAGGTGAAGATTGCAGTGTTCAATGTATGATATGATCAGTTTTTGGACTGCAGTTTTGGCGATGGATTTCGGAGATGTTGGATTTTGGAGATGTTGTGAAGGAAGAAGTAGTTAGAATTAGGCATCGCCTGAAGCTGTGGGCCAGGCTTAATTAACTGAGGCTGAATTGTTTACACAGAGCTTTTAGATGCTCAGATGAAAGGTCCCATGGAATTGTAGAGTGTTATTACTGCTAGGGTGACTAATGTATGTGTACAAGACTAATCTGGTTAGGAACTAGAATGGGCTTCATTTGAAATATTCCAGCAAATAAAAAAATACATTTTTCCTTCCTAAAATTCCTCAGGATGAAACTTTAACGGAGTCCATCTGAACACACTGATGGTTTAAAAAAATTAGATTTGCTTTGCTTAAAAAAGAAGTCTTTCCATTACTCAAGCCTCTCTCTGCAACCTCATGAACTGTATTTAATATTCATTATAACAATGCAGATGAGCTGCATATGCTAGGAGTGTTTAGCAGAGCTGTTCGGGTATTTTCTCTAGTCATTCCTCTTTAGTGACTGTGTCTGGTGCCACCCCCAATGTGATACTCTTCCAGGAATTATGTGGAGACACTGGAATAGCTAATTAGCCAGCCAGCACCTTCAGCTCCCCGAAGCATTCCTTTTACGGGATGGGCTAGGATACACAGGGGTGTTACAAAGCACACAGGCCACATAGGGGAGCTGATGTTTTCTGGCTGTCTCATCCCATGTTCTAACCACAGTGAGTCAAGCAAGCTTCAAGGCACCATGGATAATGGTTTGAGTGAACTGGTTTTTGTCTTATCATCTCATCTCGGATTCCCATCTAAAAAATTCTCATTTATACACAGATAACTAATGAAATATTTCAATGAGGCTTTTATAGCAAAATATTTTCTGCACGTAAATAGCTCGCTGGTGAGCCCTGATGTTCCACTGCCTTTGTAAGAAAGGTAAATATGTCCAAACCCAGTACCTTTATATTTGGTCACCACAGCTGAGTTGACACTGAGAGGTTCTTGGAAGGTGACAGTGAGTGATGTGACGCTTGTTACCATGAGACAGACATTGGTTGGTGCCTCAGGGGCTCCTGGGAGAGAAGAAAAAACATCAGGTCCATAGCACAACAAATCCTATTCAAACAACGTTTGTGTGTCTTCAAAGAACCAACTGAAAACCACCCGGCAATTGTGAGCTTTGGTTTGTAAGTGTTTGTGTTCCCTGCCTTTTGAACATTTTAATTAGTGCCCCAACTAACAATATCCTGTAGACACCATTTGTTTCTATCATGGTTTTCAGTTCCTTTGGTTTAAAAAGATTTTCATATACGTATGTAACCCAATAAAACAGAATAATTCTAATAATGTCAGTGAAAAGTCCCTGTAAATCTTTTGGTGATAGTGAGAGGAAAGAAAGGGACAAACAAAAGTACTATAAAGAGCTAATTACATCTTTAATATTTCACTCATAGATTCAAATGTATCAAAAGACAGAATTTTGGTTTTTACATTATTCTGATTTAGAAATCACCAAGATTATAAGAACTACTTTGTATGTTTCACTGTGGTCATTCTAAAATGTGTTGTAGCATTAAATCTCTTGAAAGTAAATAGATGAGTTTAAAGAATAATTCAGTTCAGAAATCAAATTAATTACCTATTTGTAAGAAAAACTGGTAACCCCTTTGAACATGCAAATGATTCTGAGACTATGCTGAGTGTGGAAGAAGATGATATAGTTACCTAACTTTTTACATCTGATTTGCAATAAAGGCATTAAGCAAATTCTTGCCATGTAACATAACACATGATGTGCCGGAGCCTCACCTGGTAGTACCATTGAATTAAATGAAGTTATCCTGACTTACAGATATGGCCTAATGTTTTTTCTATTTTGTCACTGCAAGTAATTAACATTAGTGTAATATTTGTGGTATTTGCAACATCCTAAATCAGAAAACACCATAAATGCATTAGAGAAGTATTCTTGGTTGTGTATTGCCCTTTACATAAAGATTTGCTAACAGATTTTTAGAAAGGTGTTTCTAAAGATGTTAATGGTAATAAAGGCTATGTCCACACTGGCAAGTTAGTTCGAATTAAGGAAGCTTAATTCAAACTAACTAAAGCCATGGCTACACTAGGCTTTAATTAGTTCGAATTAAAGGCTTCCTTAATTTGAACTAATAACTTCGAATAGGGTATTAGAAGTAAGGGTTAATTCGAACTAACTAGTTCGAATTAACCAATGTGGCCATGTTAGTTGAAATCAATGGAAATCACTAATTCGAACTAAGCAAGTGCCATGAATGGCACTTGCTTAATTCGAACAAATTTTTTCTAGTTCGAATTAAGCTAATTTGAACTAACTAAAATTAGTTCGAATTAGTTAGTTCGAACTGACTAATTTGAACTAATTTTAGTAAGTGTAGACACAGCCAAAGATTGTATGTTATTGATTGTATTACAGCAAATGGTCAAATGTTTATACAAATAGAATGGTTTCAGTTCCCAGTCTGCTCCTCTCCATGGGCCACAATATGGCTTTCTGCACAGAAGCCCATTTAGAGGGGCTTAAAAAGTTTCAAATTGTGAAACTGACTCATTTTCGTTGTTGAAGTGTTCCATTTAGATGTCAGCACATAGGATTCACTTTCCACAATTTTCTGAATGAAAGCCTCCTTCTGTTGTTTTGCCAACTACACAGCTGTTAAATTTTTTCTCAAATTATGATTAAAAGGTTAAATTTTTCCCTTTTTCCTCAAATATCCTTATTTTACAGCTATCTTTCATCATATTAAATAAAACCTGGAAGGAGAATGTAAAGAGAAGGAGACGGGGAAAGGGGAAAAGGGTGTGGCGTAGCAGTACAAGAATCAAATGTTATACCAGGAACTTTTTGGGTCAGATGATCTGAACAGTTTTGAGCACACAACTCACCTTCTGCACACAGCATACCTGGCCCTTTTAAATTCTAGAATTAATTCCCCTTCCACTTTTGGGCAGGCCACTTATTTTCTTTCATTGCTCCACTTTTCTCAGCTATAATCTTTAGCTACTTCCTGCCAATGTCATGATGATTCATGAGGGCATCTTTGTACTGAAAGAATTGCAAATTATTCTTATTTAAAGCATATTCCTCCTGGTTCTACTTACTGGCATGCTCATAGCCTGCTTTCATGCGCTTGTATAGCCTGAATCTCCACTCCCATGCTTTTAGTTGCTTCTCTTTGTCTGTGGTGTCCATACTAAGACCTTCACTCATCACTTGTGCAGACAGCTCACTCACCCGCTGCTGGGCTTCCTGGACCAAGGTGTTCAAATGTATTGAGCGGCTTTCCATGCTAACAACTGCCAAGAAAGGGGAAATACAAGTGACTGCTTGATCTAGTGATAAAGTTCTGTGCTCACTTACACTAGGACAACCCATTTAAAGCCAAATCCTCTCCACCCTTCAAGTAGTGCACAGAGCCAGATGCACAGCTGGCGTAAATTGGCAATGCTCCATTGGATCTATGTCATCTATACCGGCTGAGGGTCTGGCCTGTTTAAATGAGACTAACCACATAAGTAAATTGAAGCCGACTGTGTTTATCATATACTTGAAAGTGTCTGAAGCAAACCAAAATTACCTTACATCCTTTTCTTTAAGCTTAACAGATTACTGCAAAAGATTAATGGCCAAAATTAAAGCTTTTCAGTTTTCACCCAAACTTTACTTGGTCATAAAACCCCATATGCTTCTAAAGAAAAAAAAAAGGTGTGGTTGTCTAGAGACAAAACACATAAAATACATAAATATCGACAAGTCAAAAGAAACAGCTCTTGCAAGCCCAGGGAAGGCCAGTTTTGTAGTTAAGGCACTGGAGTAAAACTCAGGAGATCTCTACTCAATTCCCTGATCTGCTATAGACTTCTAGTATGACCACTGGCAATTCACTTTGTCTTCCTGTGGCACAGCCCCTCATCTGTAAAAGAAGGGTAATAATAAGTGATGTATCTTGTAAGCACTTTGGAGCAGCGACTGTCTCTTAAGGTGTGTTTGTGTGCATGCATGTATAGTGAGTGCCTAGTGCTAATATTATTTAACATTAATAAAGAATCAGTGCTGATAGCTCAACCAAATCCGGCTCCGTTTCACAAAGTACTTATATCCATTCCGAAAATGATGGTTAATGAGGTTACAGTCTAAAATGCAGCGCCAACTTCAATCAAGCCCCCCGCACACTATTCTACTGCAAACCGCCACCACTACCATGCCTGCACGGTGAATTTGGGAGGAACAAACTTTTCTAGAATTGCTCTCATCCTGAAATATTGAGGTGCTTTTCCCGAAAGATTTGGAATTTAGAAAATATGATTTGCAAAGCTGTTTAATTTTAAGCAGCAGGGGAAAAGCCATAATCAAGGTAGTGATTAACATTTAGGAGATAATGTAAAAGAGGAGGAAGAATCCTGAAGTCACTAAAGCTAATCTTGCTGTGAGGTACTGTAGCTTTCTAGAAGAGCGGTCTGATTTTAACATCAGAGCCTTAAATGCCTTAGGCCCAAAAAAGGGCCCTATTCATCAGAAATAATTTACTGCGACAAGCCACAGTTTTTAGCAATGCTGGGGCAGATGTCGGCTCCTTTATGTCTTTAATGGCACCTGAGCTTTGCCAAAGAACAAGTTGCAATGGACCATTTACTTCTCTGCTCAAGGAGGGACCAAGACATCTCTGAGAATGCAAACATACGTGATATGGGGCCAAGACGCTGACCTGTTGTGACATAAAAAGCACCACAAAAAAGAGCAAAAGTGGCTGGATCAGGGAGTTAAGTGATGCCCCCCATAGCTACTCCATTTTATCCAAAAAAATCAGCCCAGCAGCTCATGATACAGCGCACATTTTGCATCAGGAAAAAAGCAGAGTGTCGCTCTGATGTGTATGTATATATACGTGTATACATTTTTATTTCAGACCTCAGTCTCACAACTGGACGGAGCCCCAGGATAACCCTACATACTCTTGTGGAAAGTGCCATCGGATATTTAACAACCACAAGGGGAAGAGTAAAGAATTACTCCACACGCTGCCAGGCCAAAGGGTTTGAAGAACAATCGTCTCTAGGGCCCTGCTATCAGAAGCTGGCTTGTAGCCTTTCTCCTCCAGCTATGATCATTTCTCATGTGGCTGGTTCAGGACACATAGACACGCCTAGTGTAATCTGCTGACATCTGCAGAATTGGGCACTTTCTGTGAGACCAGCAAAACGTGACAGCCTTCCTGGATCCATGCAAATGGGAAGTGGGAGGCATATAGTGTGATATATGTGAAGTGTGATAGCATAGCAGGCCTGAGAAAGAAGGCTCTGTGGGTCAGATTCTCAGCTGGTGTAAACTGGCATTGGTCCAAGTTCCAAAGAATGATCTAACCTCATCTCCTTCATCAAGATTCAACTTTACAGTTGCCATGCCTTGGAAACTGATAGGATGTTTACAGGCAACGACCACTGGACATTTAAATTTAATTTTTATTTAGTTTTGCATGCATAAGCCAAGCCAAGAACAAACGCTGAATAAAATCAGAGGAGGAGAGATGGTTACATAGCACAAAGTCGACTCTGATAACAAGGAAAGTAAAGCAATCTGCTTTCCATTTTTAACGCTAACATTCTCAGAGTGGCACTATGTCCTTCTGCTTACCTGGTGCTTAAGGGAAGGGTGGGTTTGTGCTGGGGCTCACTCAGGCTGGGCTTTGTGTGGAACTGGGAGTGCGAGTTGTTGTTCTCTGTTTTGCTTTTGGGTTTCCACCCAGAAATCCAAGTAATGCATCTGGGATGTATATCACCTGTGTCCTCTTTAAAGCTAGTGCAGAGCAGCTATAAGGAGACTCAGTGAATGGCACATGGTTCCATCTGGACCTCTACTTCTACTGTGCGAGTGGGAGTGAGGGAAGAGAAAGAGCTATCCTGGTAGGAAGGCCAATGTCGTCCTTTGGAATTGGGGGTGGAATTCCTTTAGCTCTGGATTGCTGAGGGTCGGTAGGCATTCTCTCCATAACCCACAGCTCCCCAACTCCTTCTGCTAGAGAGGATGCTGTAAGAAAAGCTCTGCGAGAGGGACCTCAGGGAGATTTCCTTGCTGTGACCCACTCATGTGTGTTTTGCACAAGGAGGAAAGAGATTTCCCTAGCTCATTCCTCAGGGAACACTCCCACTGAGGGAGGGTTTCAGGGTCTGGCCCACTGTGAAGGTCAGTGGAAGGCCACACTCCCCTGAAGAGAAAACAAAGAATTCTGACAAGTTCCAAAGGCATAGCTGTGTTAGTCTAGGTCAGCAAAACAAACGAGTCAGGTGGCCCTTTTAAAGACTAACATTTCTTTATCGCATGACCTTTCGTGGGAGAAAATCCCCCTTCGTCAGACGCTTTGAAGATGGGGAACTGAGACTCACATGTAACTGTTACATGGCAGAAACGGGTGATGGCATTTAGACTAGAGGACATGACTACCAGGGGCTGCACTGGGTCAAGACAATGGGAAGAGTTGCCCGGCACTGGCACCCACACAGCTCCTTGAACCACTGAAAGGGTCTGAAATAAGAGTCTGAACTAAGCCAGGAGCCAAGTTGATACACATCCTGCTGCCCAACATCATTGGTATTGCAGGGAAGGGGAAGGTGGGAGTTGTCCCTCTAAATTCCTCTGCACTCTACACGCATAGACCTCAATTCAGTTCCCACTGAAGTCAAATGAGGCTATGTACACACGATCAGATTAAAGCGCAACATGGCAATCGCGGTATAAAAAACACGTGACCTTTATTGCGGGAGAGCGCGTACACACGTCGCTCCTTGCAACGCAACAGAATTCTTTGCAATATCGCGGTGTAGCGCAATGAATTCTGGGCACCTATCCCACAGTTCAATTTTCCCTCAATCGGCGCTTGGAATCATGGGATGAAGGAAAGGAACGCAAAGCGCCATGGGTAAACTCTCAGTTTCCCGTGGTGCACTGTGTTCCCCTTGCGTCTTCCTCGCTGCCAATAGCAACTCGCGCCTATTTTCAACAGTGCAGTGACGCACCGCACCACTTGCGAGCAATCACAACTGCGACAGCATGGATCCTGCTCTGATCTCCACTGTCGCCTTCAGCATTCTAAATACATCTCGGCTGGTTGCTCAGTATGCAATGAGCTCCGAATCAGACGAGGACGCCGAGGAGCAGGGGCTGATCGATGCCTTGCAGAGCAACAGCACCGCATTGCTCAGCTCCTTCACCGATCATCTGCACACAGTGCAACGCCATTTCTGGTCGCGAGAGACGAGCACAGAGTGGTGGGATTGTTATGCAGCTGTGGGATGACGAGCAGTGGGTACAGAACTTTCGAATGCAGAAAGCAACCTTTCTGGAACTGTGTTCAGAGTTGGCCCCTGCCCTGCGACGTAAAGACACGAACATGAGGTCAGCCCTAACCATGGAGAAGCGTGTTGCGATTGCTGCCTGGAAGATGGTGACTCCTGACTGCTACCGGTCGGTTGCAAACCAGTTTGGAGTCGGGAGGTCCACCGTCGGATTAGCCCTCTCACAAGTGTGCCGAGCCATCAATCGCGTTCTGCTACGGAGGACGGTGACGTTGGGCAATGTTCGTGAGATTGTGGACGGCTTTGCTGCCATGGGATTCCCTAACTGCGGGGGAGCCATAGATGGCACACATATCCCGATTTTGGCTCCAGACCATCTCGCGACCAAGTACATAAACAGGAAGAGCTACTTCTCCATGGTGCTGCAAGCACTCATGGATCACAAGGGGCGTTTTACAGACATCAATGCTGGGTGGTCGGGAAAGGTGCATGGTGCCCACATTTTCAGAAACACTGGACTGTACTGGAAGCTGCAAGGGGTACCTTCTTCCCAGATCAAAAAATTACTGTGGGGGATGTGGAGATGCCCATAGTCATCCTTGGAGACCCGGCATACCCACTGATGCCATGGCTCATGAAGCAGTACACCGGGAACCTGGATCGCAGCAAGGAGCGGTTCAATTACCAATTGAGCCACTGCAGAATGACTGTGGAGTGTGCCTTCAGCCGCTTAAAAGGGCGCTGGCGCTGTTTGTATGGGAGGCTGGACTTGGAGGAGGACGACATCCCTGCTGTAATTGCGGCGTGCTGTGTCCTTCATAACATTTGTGAAAATAGGGGAGAAAAGTTTTCCCCGGGGTGGGCTATGGAGGCACAGCGCCTCGAGGAAGCATACGAACAGCCAGCCACTAGGAGTATTAGGGGGGCCCAATGAGGAGCTGCTCGCATAAGGGAGGCACTCAGGGAGCATTTCAATGATGCCCTCCCGTAGTTCACTTCAAGGACGCATCAAGTGCACCTTATGAGATTTTCAATGTGTACAAATAAAGCCACTCTTCAAATTTTCTGTTACTGTTTTTATTAAAAGATAAAAAGGGGGGTGGGGGTGGTTGGGGTTTTTTGGAAGGGTTACAGGTGGGTGTAGCTGCGGGTCTCTAAAAAGTAGCTCTGTGAGGGACTGGATGTTGCAGTATACCAGGGGGACGGGTGGCCTTCAAATAAATGCTTTGAAGGACTACGGGGTGTGGGAGGCAGACACGACTGAACTGTCTGGAGTGGAGCCTGTACGTTAATCGCCTAGGTCTGCAGAGCAATCATGCTCTTGAGCAGTTCTGTTTGCTCCTTCATGACGCTTATCAGTTCGTCCCTGTGTTTCTGCCTCCTCTGTTGGGATTCCTCTCTCCAGGCTCGATTCTCCCTCGCGGATGCCTCTGTCGTTTTCATCAGCTCCTGAAACATATCCTCCCTGTTTCTTCTAGCACGCCACCGAATGTTTCTCATGTGGTCAGCTGGGGTAGACACCGGCCTTGTGAAGGTCGAATCTAATAAAAAAATAGAATAATAAAGCTATTGTTAACACATAGCTTAGATAACCAATGTAACCTTCCAGTAGCACATTCCACTGGAAGGTACAGGGCAGTCAACATCCTATGCTTTGCTGAAGTGGACAAGGTACGTCCTAATAGAAACCTTACTAGGGGCTAACATTCTGCACAGGGCACATTGATGGAACCCGATATCTCTCTCCTCAGAGTGCTCCTGCCAGCTAGAATACATATCCTACATGCCACCGGATGCCAGCTGGGACCGTATGCTGCTGCCTTGTGCTGCCGTGGTTCCCAGTGCTGTGCTTTGCAGCTGGCGAGGCTGAGTATCCTTATACGGGAGCGTAGACACATACGCTATCCCATCCCTAACCTGAGTAGGAGGCTCTGGCGGTACATCGAGGAAACCTTTAGTGACCTAAATACAGATGATTTTTTGACAATCACTGCTTGTGTTGATGCACTTCTAATGAATGCAAAGTAAAGAGCGTGCACAGCGGGGACCGAGAGAGCAAGCACCCCTGCCCCGGACAATGATTTTTTAGCGGGAGCCATAGCTGCACGGAAGAGAAACTTACCTGAACCCCCCTCTGCCGCCTCAGAGGACATGCTGCAATTCATGTCTTGGGTGGACGTCTCAGCGGGGGTGCAGAAGAGCTCCTGGCTACACGCTGTTGCGCTTTCCTCCAGGTCATCCTCCATCTCCTCCTCCTCATCGATCACGTCCTCATCCTGCTCGGGTCTGGCATTCAGTGGAGGAGGGGGGGCTGATGTGTCCACAGGACTCTTTGCAGTGGTTGTGGGGTCCCCACTGAGGATGGCTTCGATCTCCTTGTAGTACTTGTATGTAGCAGGCGCTGATCCCGAACGGCGGTTTGTATCTTCGCTTGGTGATAGGTTATTCTTAGCTCCTTCACCTTTCATCTGCACTGCACAGTGTCTCTCGCATGACCTCTCTCGGACATGGCCCGAGAAATTACGCCATATGTATCGAAATTTCGCCTGCTGCCGCGTAGCTGCGCCTGCACAGCAGACTCTCCCCAGATGCTGATCAGGTCCAGCACCTCTGCTGTGCTCCAAATGGGTGCGCGTCTTCCACGATGGGCCGCCATTGCTAGGTAAGATCGGAGCTGCACTCCACTCCATGAGGAAGAGAACAGGAAGTGAAACAGAGGAGAAATTCGAAAAATCCCGGGAATCGAAACAGGGCAGGGACTGTTTCGTCACGGCCAGAGAGCGGGTGGGGGGAAGACCAGAGAGGACGACTTTGGAATGCTGGGACACTTCCGGAGGCCAATCATTGCACGGTAAGCATACACACGAGTGGAAAGGCGCAACAGCTGTTCCGCGTTAACTGCTACCACCCTCGTCGAGGTGGTTTTTGTATTGCGCTACAACTGCGCTGTTGACGCGCAACAGCCCTATTGCACGTGTGTACGCCGTTGTTGGGATCGCGCGGTAATGACTCTTAATGCGCGATAAAGTGATCGTGTCTACATGGCCTGAGAGTCTTTCCATTGGGTGTTGGATCAGGCCCACAGAGCCCAAATGGCATGCAGGTGGAGTGGATTTCACTCTAACAGAGCAGGCTGAATATAGGAAACACAAAGCAGGGTGGAGAAGCTGTGAAGTGTGGAACGGGTGGGGGAGCAGGGTGCAGAATAAGGGAAAACAGCAATTACTGCCAGCTTCAAACAATGGAGACAAATACAGAGGTGCCAAAAAGCTTTGCTCTGAGCAGTGAACATGGCACTTTGATTGTCACTTTTGAGCAGTGACTTTAGACCCTCGAGGACAAAAAGCAAACAATTTGGTTTCTATTGAGAAAGCCCTAACCATTATTTCAAAACCGAAAATCAAGATAGGTGAAGTAGAAATTTGGTGGCTATATTTTGAAATGGAAATGAGGTGGTTATATATTCATATTCCCTGTGTTCATAGGCATGTTTGCATTAATTACAGGAAATGAATACTAATTTATGATTGCCCCTGCTCGCCATCAGACTGCATTTATTTACAGATGAGGTCAATGAAAAATTAGTTTAGTCTTTTTTTTTTTACTGCTGTTTAGAACACTCAAGACTGTGTTTTCCTCTAGATTTGTCATGGTTAATGAATGTTGCTTCAGCAGTCAATCATGTGCTCTAAATGCTATCACACTTTTTTTTTAAAGCCTCAGTCATGAACCATGACAGCAAAATAACCAAATAAATATAAAGCAAACCCCCTCCCTCCTTTTCACTGAGCAGCTACACTATGCAAAAATCTCCTGGGAAGGTTGAAGGAGGCCAGAATAAATGATAATATAAGTGTTGTGGACATAGAAAAGCAATAAAAGTGTAACAACACTGAGTGTCTGGCAAAAAAATCCTAACAACACACATGCGCACGCACGCATGCACACACACACTCTCCAGTGAAAAAATTGGCAATGTGAGTCGCCTCAAGGTGCAATTTCCTGGAGTACTGACACGCCAATACTAGATGTTGTTAATTTAACTAACTTCAAATTAATGACACAGTCTGCAGCGGCTGAACCCTTCAAACACAGCCTCATTATAGCCTTGCTAGGAATGTCCTAAATATAGGCACTGACAGTTTAAAACACATTTGTATATATTTGTGTATTTTTAGCCACAAGTAAGGCATCAGAGTTTGTGTCATTGTTTAAATTTGATTAATTGACTTGGTAAGATCCCCCCTCCTTTCTAAATTATGCAGAAAAAGTCCCATGAAAGAAGACAAAGGGTAGTTTTATAACCACAGTAAATGTTATTGGTCTTCCAGTGTAGTGTACCTGACCCAAAATGCATCTAAGTGAATGGAAAGACGCCCATGGCGCTCTGGACCGAGGCTACCACTGCAGTAATCCTATTTTAATGGGACCATTGGCTCAAGAGAAGATTGGGAATTAATGCCTGAGGTATTAGAAATAGCTTGAAAATACATTCAGTGGTACATCTTCATTGGGATGTCATGGCACAGACCAGAATAATTTTCCAATTGCTCCATAGACAATAATGGTCCATTTTCTTGTTTCATATACTCTCTGCCAATAAGGCCTCATGATCTCTGTATTACTGACTCAGTCCCGGTCTACATATTGCCTAAAGGGTTCCCACTATTCCTAACATCAGTTCAACTCTATCAGTGTTCATGTTAAACGGCCCCAGCTTGGATGGCTGTTGTCTGGGCAATCACTTTTAACACAGTTATTTAGCTCTGCTAACCCTGCCAGCAACTGGTAGGCCCTCTTATACATTCATAAGGCCTGTTTCTCATTTTCTGTGAGGTCCTTTTATGCTGGCTGAATGGCCTAAATGGGCTTTGGTGTAAATAGGAATTAAGAGCCACATTTTTAAAGCTCTTTAGCTGCCTAACATGCAGCAAGGCCCCTAATGGATGCCCAATGGGAGTTAGGCACCTAATCATTTTTCAAAATCTTTCCGGCACCTATCTACAGCTATAGGTTCCTAAATAGCTAACAGAATCTGACAAATCTATAGCTTTTAAGGCCAGACCAACTGATCTAATTTGACCTCCTGGCAAAGTAATCAAACAGGATTGAGTCCAGTAATTTATTGTTAGAGCTTGTGTTTTTCAGGGTGTATTAATTTCATTTTTCAGCAACTTGAGTTCCATGCTGATGTGTAAACAATAGGGTTTTTCACTTTTTATATAGTGTAATTAGAAGATGTTTGGGAGGGGTATATCCCAAAATTCTACTACAAAATAGTGAAATAAGATCCACATTTCTTTTTGTTATATGTATAAAAAATGACTTACATGTTAGTTTAAGCTTTGTATCTTTGCTATGGATCCCTAATTTAACATCTAGTGCATTTCATATACTACTGCCTGGCACTAGGATGACATTTTTTTTACAACTCATAATTACCATAAATAGTGGCTAATATTTAACAAAAAGATAAAATAAAAACACACTTACCACTATCTAAAGAATCTGTGTCCTTTCCAATCACATTACTATCCCAATGGAGTAAAAAAAATACAGTGTTTATGACATCAAGAACAGGAATTTCCATCTTCTAGGAAAATGGATTTTTAAAAAAATTTAATTGCACTCAAAATTTGTGATGCAGGATTGTTGTACATCCAGTGTGAATGTACAGCTCTCCCTTTTCCATTCAATGCCCATTGGAATGTTGGAATTTGCTGTACTCAGTAGTTGAGGCAGATTGAAAGTATTCAGCATGAATTAATGTTAGATACAAGTCAGGGAGCAGGAACATTGACTACATAAACAACCTGTACTGGGGAAGCAGGCGAGACAGCATGAATTGAGTAACTATTTCAGTATTTATTCGGGTGTTTATTGGTTAAACACTACTTTTTTTTTTCACATTGGGGGTGTTTTATAGGTGTTTATTGGTTAAAACCTAAAATCAAAAGCCCAACCTATAGTTGAACTATAGCAGATACTTTAGAAAGACATCTTGTCTCTACTGAAAGACAAGTAAATGACTGATTTACCACTTGGCTTGTTCCATCTACACTCGCACGTGGCATGGTAGAATTACAGTGTTGCACTTGGCTTATTCGAACGTTGCTAACACTAGTGCCCTGAACTGGTTTTGGCCTCAGAGCGCCATTTTTAGACAAATGCCTAAAGCAGAGAGGTCCATAGAGCCGTGTGACTCCTTGCGAGTGAGGATGCAATCAGTTCAGCTTTCTGCTATGAACCTTTCATCCCAAAGAGCTTTACAAGGAAGAGTTAAACAAGCCTCAAAACATAAAACTAATCCTTATGGTGGAGGTTACTACAAATGCTATGGTACCTTCAGCTACTCTAACTGGTAACTGTCAAGTACTTAATGATGCCTAACCCCATAGCACCATATAAACTACCATCGACTACAGGGATGCGTCTACACTGGCAACTTAGGTCGACTTACGGATGCTTAAGTCAACCTACACAAAGCCGCGTCCACACTGGACTTTTAATAAGTCGACTTAAGCGCTTCCTTAAGTTGACTTAATAACAGCTTAAATCAACTTAGTAACACCACCTCTGAAGGTTGACTTAAGCCTTAAGTTGACTTCTTAAGTCGACTTAAAGCCAGTGTGGACGGGGAATAGTGCTAAGTCGACCTTATTAAGTTGACTTAAAGCCAGTGTGGACGGCTAAGTCTACTGTTAAGTCAACTTAACAAGGTCGACTTAAGTCATCTTAAAGTGTAGCCACTCTGGTAAGCCACTCTGGGCTCTGGGGGTTTTTCGCCTTCCTCTGTAGCACAGGGCATGGTTCACCTACTGGTGAATTCTCTGTGTCTTAAAGTCCTTAAATCATGATTTAAGGAGGTAAATAACTCAGTCATAGGTTGGTGGCCTATTGCAGGAGTGGGTGGGTGAGGTCTTGAGGCCTCCATTTTGCAGGAGGTCAGACTAGATGATCATATTGGTCCCTTCTGACCTTAAAGTCTATGAGTATATGAGACTTAACAAGGTCGACTTAAAGTTGACCTTGTTAAGTCGACATAACAGAATCGACTTAACTTTACAAGTGTAGACATAGCCCAGGGGTGTAAATTCTAGTGCACACTGGGGTGTCTCACACCAACAGCTAGAATAACAATATCGCTGAGAAATATGGATCCTGTGCCTACATGTCTTCATGTGCCTGCTCAGCTATTCCTATGTAGACCCATGCATGACATATAGAACCAGCAAAAGTGGACAGCAACTTCTGGACATTACTGCAGCTATTCACACATTATTCTGGGTGTGTTCTCTCATTTTGGCACATAGCAAACAGCTAACTTTATCCCCAGATCCACTTAAAGCCAGTCTCGAGGCTAGGATTGGCTGCACCTCTGTTGCTGGCACAAGAGAGAGGAAAAAACCTGCTGAGCCTGGGCTTACTTAACAAATACCCCTGCAACTGTCTCTAGTTGTCACGGTGCCACTGATGCATGTATTCATCTTAAAAAGAAAAGCGGACAGACTTTTCTGGCTTATGTAACTTAATTAACCTCCAGAGCAACATGAAGCCCTTAGTATGGATTAGCACTGCCATTTATATTCTGCTATACTTACAGTGTGGGCTTTCCTTTGCACCAATCTTCAGAAGGATCCTTGCGATAGGCACATTGTTTGTCAGGATGGCAATGTCCAAGGGAGTTAATCCCTCACTATTCGGAGTGTTTAGATCCAGCTCCTCTGGAGTATATTGATAGAGGAGAATCTGAACAGCGTCCAAATCCTGCTGTTCCACGGCCTCAAACATAGCTTCATTGCACTGGAAATTCTGTATATCAGCAACAGCAGAAATTAGTTACAATTCTTCCTCTGTCAGCAAAAAGATTTATTTTGTAACCCCTTAGAGTGTGCACTGGCCCAATCCTACAGCCCAAGCGAAAATACTACAGGAAGAGCCCTACCAATAGGTTAGCATCAACTGGGGATGTGTACATTGTTTTCAACAACCTTCCCTCCCCCTCCCCCACTGTCCCCCCCACACACTATCTCCCCTTTGCTTCAGGTTTCATTATATGATTGAACTTAATTCACATTTGTTGGAAGGTCCAATGAGGTTCAAAAACCTTCCAAAGCAAATCTGAACTGATTTACAGGTTTGTTCTGAAGCCAGAATAATGATCTTTTATTATTTAGATGTGAAACAGGGTGAAAGTCTGTGGTTTTGGCTGAGGGTCTGATGCTGGGTTTGTTCAAACCCCCCAAACATAAAGCAAAAACCTGGGGAGGTGTAACACCAAGTAATCAAAATTCAACTAAAATAAAGCAAAACTCAAAAGGTTTTTCACAGCTGTGTCATGAGCTGGTAACCGGCACTCAGTCTCAAATTGCTCATAAGTTCTGAACACTTCAGGACTTATTATTTATTATTCGTATTTCCATAGGACCAATAAGCCCAAGCCATGAAGCAGGACTCCTTGTGTTAGGCGCTGAACAAAAACAATATAAAGATGGCCCCTGACCCATGGGGCTTCCCCTCTAATAAGACACGAGCCAATAGATGGATATAGATGGATGGGGAGTATCAGTAAAATAGAATAATAAATAATATTGGTAGGCAGTGGTCGCTGCATGCTCACAGCGTATCTGGTTTGTCTTTACTGCTTGGAATTATAACTCAAGGTTTGCCCATTACCTGACTTCCCATCACCACAAAAGAATCTCTCATTCAAGTTAAATGGTATGTCTACACTGTAGTCTTGGCCCATGCATACATTGTTGCCCACTTCCTTCTACCATCCACACCCAAAATCTCCAAGCATGTGCAGGGTTAAACCCTGAACTGTTTAGCTCAGGCTGGAATCCATCCACTTTGCACTGAAAACTCCTACAAGATCACTCAAAGCACTAATTGTCCTCCAATGTCCTTCCCACAATTCCCCCTGAGGACCAGACTAATTCTCCCACAATTGACAGAACTGACTGGGAACGAATCCTAGATTGTCTTAGCACAAAGAGCCATGGGATATGCCCCCAGGGACACGTGTGACAGCAGAAACAGTGAGGATACAAGTAATACTTTGCTGGGGAAACACCCACCCTGTGGCCAGGCCGACAATCACCTGGAATCATTTTGCATTATAGCCATACCCACAACGACTCAGCACACAGCTAACTCTGTGCAACTTGACTGTTGCTCCATTGTGCAGTCAGCGTCACTGGAGAGAGAGTAGGTTAGCTTGACTGAGGTATCTCGAGTGTACCTACTCAAGCTAACCGTTGCAGGGAAGACAAGCCCCAGGTCATTTTTAAATACTTGGATCATTCCACATTCAGCTTCCAGGAAAACACCGTGACTAGAAAAGGGCTTGAAACTCAGTGGCTCTTGGGAACTAAAGCAGATTAACTGTCTGGATGCTTCCAAAAGACCAGCCGGTAACCAAACGTGTGCGTCTGTGTGGTAGTTGGAAAAATGCAGATCGAGTGGGTGGACACCTGAAAAACCGGGTGTACCGTGTATTAGGATCTTCTCTACTCTTCTAGGCCAAACAAGAACAATCAGGGCCCCCTTTCCCATCAACAATAGATATATGAACAAGGAAAAGAGATAAAGGCCACGTGGTAGGAGGCAAAGAAATAGATCACTCCTTAATTGAGCTGTGGAGAAGCAGGTGCAGGAAGCTCACATGGCCTGCAGGGTTTTTGTTTATGAAAACATCCTTCTAGTGCTCTACAGCGGTGACATGGTAGTTGCCAAGTTACTTTAAATTCCCTTTCAGCGTGCCTTTGTGCTAATTACCCAACAGCTTTCTTCTTTTAAAAGTGAATTATTAGAGGCAACCGGCCTCGCTGTGCAAAGAGAGCTCAGTGAGCAGCCATGCAAGGGAGCTATGATTTGGGTGAACGTATGGGAGCATTAAAGAAAGACTTTGATAAGAGCGAGAGATCTACAGTCAGGACTGAAGCTTGGCTCTCCCACACTGCTGGAGGTGGAAATGTCACGGAGGCAGCCTGCTCAGCACACTCTCTAGCAATCCCACTTGGCCTACTGACAGAGAAGCATTACTACATTCTGCATTCAGGCCCTCTATGCTGCAGGAGGGGGCTTTGGGGAGCATGGGAGGGATGTAAAAGGATAAATGAAAGGATTATGTAGACTCCCTGGGGGCATCTGTGGACCTCTAGAAGAAAATAATTATTGCCTGTGATAACACTGGACAGAGGAAAGTGCAATGCAGCAGATGAAATGACATATTCTTCAGTGTGTCTTCAGTTTTGGGGTGTTTGACTTGGCATCTCAGGGGCCCAATTTTCAGAGTGGCTGAGTCTCCACAGCTGCCATGGAATTCAGCTGGAGTTGCGGATGATTTGCACTCCTGAAAGCCAATGTCTTGGGTTGGGCACCCCAAAATTAGTGGATACTTCAGCAGATTTAGGCCTATACTCATTTTAAAAGCTGTTCTGCTAGAATATCTGTAATGTCTGTCAATGGCTTTGTGGTATTAATATTCCGCTAGTTGTTCCACATTCTGCGGTGGGCTCTGTGCTATATGCTATGTACTAGGATGTGATCCCCAATTCCAGAGCAATAGATGTGAGCTGTGAAGTGGAATGAAGACCAAACACACACCACAAAACAAACAAACAAACAAACAAAGAAATTTTACACAATAATATTTTCAAATTTTGTTTGTTTGGGGTCAATTGAAATGTTTCATTCCCATTTTAAATTTAAAAAAAATTTTATAGTGCAAATATTGAAAGGAAAAGATATCAAACTGTTCTTATTGTTTTGACCTCGTGGGAACAGTTTGTTTCAAAGCTTTGTTCGTTTAAAAACGGAATGTTGTTGAAACTTGCTTGTTCCAGCACAAAGTTTAATTTTCAACAAAATGGATGGAAAAAACATTCTGTTGGAAAATTTTTGATCAGCTCTAGCTATAATTTTCTAAACCAGTGGTTTTCAACTGTTTGCAGGTCTTGACACACTCGGGAGCCTATAGGACACAACAGCTCACCCCCTCCAGGCCAAATCCAGCCATCTCCCCAGTTCTCTGCGATACACAGTAGTGTGTCCCAACACAGTGGTTGAGAACCACTGTTCTAAACAAGCACAGAACTACCTTGTTCCATGTACAATAACTTTATTGGAAACAATGTAACAGCACAGAGAACCTTTTGATTAAAGAAAACATGGACATTGTTCATCATGGGAAATACAAGAAATATTGCAACTAATGAGCTTTTATCTAAAATTTTTAAAGGGCAGCCTCTATAAATTGTACTATCATGATACAATAGATATGGAGGTCCACCAGAACAGAGATTAGCAGTATTTAAAATTATCTTTACCCAAAATTTTCACGTTTCATTTAATCTCAACTACCGTAAATCAAACACATTTGTATTAGACTTTCCAGTCCTCTCTATGGCGATTATATAATAGATTACACCCCTTACTTTTAAAATAGGTCTTTTTGTATGTTTTATCTTGGGAGATCGAAACACAAAACTGAGAGGTAAATATTTTACTCTGGAGATTTTCGAGCAGCTTCCCTTACTCAGGAGGTAATGTTCCTCTCATTAACTCTCTTTGTATTTAATATAAGGAATTCTAAGAGCTAGATTTCACATACCTAGCAAGTACTTTGATACAAGTTGCAAGACAAAAATCTTGAAATGACAGTTGAATGATTGGCAGATAGCTAGACAGATGGCTCAGAGATTATTATCTAGTTATTTAACACGTCATTTGAAAGATTCAATAAGCAAACTGTCCCAGATGAGGCCACACCTAAAATAACTGTAAGGAAAGATCCTGTCACATTTCTCATTTGTAAGACAAAAGCCTCAAACGAGAGAAATTTTTACTGCAATGCAGCAGCTGCCTTGAACAACACAGCAGCTCCTCATGTTTGCTCCCCTGTATTTCTAATACTTGATTTGGGAGCACTCTGGAATTAGAACTCAGCACTTTCTTCATGTGTTTTGCAGGGTCTCCCTCCCACCTTAGATGATGAAACTTTTCGTTTGGAAAAGAGAAAATACTTTTGTTAGTGGCAAGAGCTTGAAACATGTGGACTGTCTTCAACTTCCATTGAAATCAATGGGAATTAGATACCATTATAGATATTTAATAGCTCTATACCACAGAGGCACATTTAACGTGTTTTAAATTGGGTCATTAACGTTCCAGATAAGAAGTGCAAAAGGGCTACACTCCTCTGCTCTCTTCAGCTTTATGACTATGATGGAGAACTATATCATACAGAACCCCCTTTCTATTAAAAATTAGAGTTGGGAAATAATGGCACTTTCCTTCTCCCCTGAATTTTTGGACATTTTTCAGCCAAGTTTGCACCTTTTTCAAGTTCATTTTCTGCAAATGTTTGAGCCCTCCTTTTTATTGTCACATACATTGCCAGAAAGCAAAATTCAAAATGAATTTCAGAATAAGCATGAGAAACACTTGCATGCTCATCTAGTTGGAAAAAAGAAACGATACCAATGCAATGAAGATCATCTGGGTAGTTTTTATGGAGCACTATTTAAGCACCACACATTATCATCAACTTACTTTGTCTTTCATATTACATTTTAATCTCAATGTCAGTCTTACGGGCAATATATCACATTATAGGGGAATCCTTGCATTAGGAACAAGCAGAAAAATTAATATGGCTTTTGATTTGGTCCAAATTGTGTCATGTAGCTGAAATGAATTCAGGGGTGTTCCTCTGGATTTAGACCCTGTAACTGAAAGCAGAATTCCAACAATTAATATGTTTGGTACCAGACAATACTGCTGATGAACCTAAAATCAGTTCTGGGTGAATATTGCAAAAAATGACTGGGGAACTTGGATGGGATTTTATTTTTTTTAAAATTCAGCCTCAATAAAGCCTTAGCTCAACAAACTTTCCCTATTTTTCAATGCAATTAAACACAAGCTTACATTTAAGTGCATGCCTATGTCCTGGTGACTTCCACGGGACTTAAATGTATGCTTAAAGAAGTTAAACAAAGGGTAACAGGCTATATTTTCAAAGACATTTAGGCTTCAAGATGCCAATAAGATATACATAGCCTAATGCGATTTTTTGAACTGTGCCTATCTATATCTTCAGTTGCCTAAATTCCATTGTGAATAGGATCTAAATTCTTTACTGAACAGAGATGGGCATAAGCATGTGCTTAAGTGTTTTCCAGACTTGGGACCTACATTAGTTTAACCCAAAATGTCAACTATGAAAATACATAATCATACAGCAAACCAGATGCAGAGTTGCACTCATCTAGACAAGCAGCAATGCATGCCTCATAACCTTCTGTGTGCATCCAGTCAAAACAGTGGAGGCCAAATTACAAATTTTCTGACTGAACAAATCAGAATCAACTGATAGGCTGAAAAGCATTTGCATGAAATAATTGTTGAATAGTTCTGAACCCGGAGGAAAAAAATAATGGAAATTGTGTCTAACTAGGTACTTAAATGGCCCTCTTCATCATCATATCAAAGTATCACAAAAATCAAAGGGCTTTATCCTCACAATCCACTTGTGAGGAAGCAATGTTGTGTGTCTCATTTTAGAGAGAAGAAAGGGGAGATTAAGTAACTTGCCTCAGTTTGCACTTGACATCTGCAGCTGAGCTAGGAATCGAACCTAAGTCCCAGTCCAGTTCTCTAGTCCACCCTTCTTCCTCTAAGTGTGCAGTAGGTAAACCAGAAATATCTTTATCTATTTATGCTATCTCGATTAATGCAAATAGCTAGCAAACTGCTATCCTTAGCATTGGCTGTATTATTCAGTCACCTGCAGCACCCGGGGATAGAATTCAAATGAGAAGAGGAGGCCTGTGATTCCATCAAAATGACATGTTCAACTTCAAACCAGCTGGCATCATCAAAATGATTAAAAAATGTCTTCGGACTTTATTTGCATCCGGTAGGTTTCTCCACTGTGAAAATACCCTTGGGAGCAAACTGCACCTGAAGGTAAAAGCAATCCAGTGCAGTTTAGAGACAATTCTCAGGTTTCTCCCCCCCTTAACAGTTGCACTGTAAGATTAATTAATATAGATGTTACACAGGTGCAAAAATATATCTATAGAAAAGGACCACAGTGCTGCTTTGCTGTAAACAATAGCTATGGTCCCGTGATTCACTTCTGTGTGTGTGTTTAAGAATGCAGTCTTCTATAGCTTGACTAAAACAGAACCTACTTTTCAAAACTATTAGCTTTTGGGTTAACTAGAAAAGTCCACTGTATGGTCTTGGAGAGAAAAGCAAAATGTTGAACCAGTTCCAGCAAGGAATTGCTTTGACAAACAAGAATGCAAGAATAAAGCAATTTTGGAAGGTGGATATGTCAGTGGCAGGACAACAAATTCTTGAACGGAAAGTGTTGCATTAAAAAAAAAATCAAGAAAAAACTGTTCACTAGCAGAGGGTTAGGAAAGAATCTAAATAGCCTATTCTCTCACCTGGAAATTTTATTTTAATCAACGTTTCAACCCAACATGACAGATGTCCTTCAAAACGAGGGGTAGGATTGTAGCCAACACTTGATGTGTCATAGTTTACCCCTTACGAGTGGCTTTCTGGTTTTTTTTCCACAGCTATCACTGAGAATAATAGACAATTGGTTGGTTTGCTCAGTGTGTGTCTTATCCAAAGCCCGCTGAAGTCAGTGGGAATCTTGCCATTGACTTCTATGGATTTAGGATCTGGCTCTGGGTTGCTGATGAGATACAGAGATTTCACCTCTAGCATCTGGCCTGGGGCAGGTCAGAAGTGACAAAAAGCTATTACACTCTCATGGCTGCGTAGCAGGTTTGAGGACATAAATTGAGTGGGTCTCGATCTATTTCCCGGGATACAACTCTCCATGTCGTAACTAGCAACAGAGTTTTATCAGTAAGAATGAGGACTGAACATATCACAGACTTGCGCCTCGAGGGAGTCCTGACAGGTCAGGGTTGAGAACAGTGAGCAGCAAGAATGCAAGCTATCAGCTCTCTGGTTGACAGAAAACTTCAGTCTCCACAATTTCATTCACCCCTCAGCCTTTTGGCTAAGAATAGAAAGTACATGTGATCATACCAGTTTAATATCCGATGTGTCCCCTATGTGAGACTGCATATTGAGTGGATTTTTGGAACAGGGAAATGGACTAGGAACTTATTTCAGCCACTCCATACATCAGTCTGGCATTGCAATGCCTCTGTCTCTCTTGATAGCACAATGATCACACAAAAGATTAAAAAAAAAAAATCTAATAATAAGAAAAAGGCAGGGGATGAGGGGGTTGGAAATGATGACCTAGTAGGCCTTTTCCACAGCTAACGCCTAGACCTAGGCCTGTACCACATCCCTAAATTGGATCCAGATACAGATCCAAACCTCTCTCGATGGGGATAGTGCCTATGGGAGAGATGCAGCGGCATTGACCCCGTGGAAGCACCAGGAGGTGCTTGCCTCAAGAAGCAGATACTTCCTGAAAATTCCAGATGTACGGAGTCTCTGCTCCCATTACCAAGCCTAGATGTGGGGCACAGCTGCTTACCTCCCCTAGAACCAGACAGTTCCTCTGGCCACTACATAGGAGAGAGGAAGGGTCATGGAGCTTGTACTCTGTAGGGCACTACGCACCCACGGTAGGAGCAGGGATGGGCTTACATGCCCACGAGCTTGTACAAGAACAGCAGGCTGCTTACGGCCTCCCCACCGCTGTGCCCTCGAACAGCTTCGGGCTGAATCTGACCCTCTAACTTCGTGAAAGGAACATCCAGCCTGATCAATGGGATGTGGTTGTTTTAAATTAATGCTCAGAGGGCTTCAGCCTTGGTACTGCAGAATGCAATTTTCCATACGTATCAGGCAGATTTGCACGTGTGAAGGAAATCTAAGCCATACGCCTTTTTCTGGTTTGTCATAATGTTCCCATTAGCTGCATGGGCCATAAGTCGAATTGTCCCACTGGGAGCTGAGCACTTTAGCCCTGATCTAACCTACCACCTCACTTTAAAGCCCTGAGTTGTTACCGTGCTGGCTGGGTGAGGAGGTGTTTCTTGGCATATCTGCAGACAGCTCCCCAAGGTACTGCTCCTCCCCTCCCTCGGGAAGCAATTCTGAACAGAAATCTAAGGAGGTGTCCTTCCTGCCTCCAGATGAGAAGAAAACTGTTTTGTTTCAGCAACACCAGCAGCAGGAGGGTAGCTGCCTTGGAAACCCTCTCCAGGAATAAACAGAGGAGGAAGACTGAGAACAGAACAGAAGAGAAGACTGAGGGGAGATTTGATAGCAACCTTCAACTACTTGAAGGTTTGCTCCAAAGAGGAGGGAGCTAGGCTGTTCTCGAGGGTAACAGAGGACAGAACAAGGAGCAATGGTTTCAAATTACACCTGGGGAGGTCAAGGTTGGATATTAGGAAAAACTTTCTCACTAGGAGGGTGGTGAAGCATTGGAATGGGCTATCTAGGGAGGTGGTAGAATCTCCATCTTTGGAGATTTTTAAGGCCCGGTTAAACAAAACCCTGGCTGGGGTGATTTAGTGGGAGTGGTCCTGCTTTTTAGCAGGGGGTTGGACTAGATGACCTCATGAGGTCCCTTCCATCCCTATTATTCTATGATTCTATGACGTGCTACTTACTGAACCTGGGTCTGTCATGCTATGGGGATCGCTGCTTATTTGTCTGAGCCTGCTAAAACGTAGCGCACGAGGCTGGATAACAGTAGCCCCACTGAAGTCACGGGAGTAGTCATGCAGTTGGTGAGGAAATGGCCTGTGCTGGATTGGGGCTCCAGTGCTCTGTCCTGTGTACAATCAAGCCTATCAAGATGCTCTGTGACCAAAGGAGAGTGCCGAAAATCTTGACGTATGTGTATCCTGGGCTCTCTGCCTAGGCTTTTATCTGAGGCTCATCACACCTGCACTTAATGGTTTCCTAGGCCATGTTGTCACTGAAAATGCGGCATTGATCACCATGGATCGATGCAGTGGGATCGATTGAGGGCCAGTGTAGACCCACTCAATCGATCCCAGAAGCTCTCTTCTGTCAATGCAGTAACTCCACCCCTCCAACTGGAGTAACGATGTGTTGACGGGAGAGCACCGCCGGCTGACGCAGCTGAGTGAAGACCTGGCGGTAAGTCAAAGTAACTAAGTCGATGGGAGATACGCATTCTGCGGCGCAGTGTAGATTAGGCCTTTGTCAACTGTTACTTCCTCTGCTCTTTCCTCACATGAATCAATCCTTTAATTTTCTCTAGAGAAGTTATTATTTCTTATATGTCCAAGATGGGTGAGCCACTTTCCATATCATTAGGGCCAGATTCTTTCACCTTTACCCATGCTGTGTAGTTCCTCGCTCCTTAAAGGGGACTCCTTATGGAATGAAGTACCAGTACTGTACTGTAAGGGGGGGCCAAGAAAAATCAATGTACGCTCTGCAGTGTAAACATTACCAAGTATAGTGCTTTTTACCATGTGTGTAATCATCAGTGGAATGCCTCTTTGTCATAAGCTTGGGAATATGTGTGTGTAGGGCTGGTCCATGAAGAGACAAAAAGCAGATGAAGGAAGGAGTACAACAGAGAAGCAAGGTCAAGGTGAAATCAGTTAATATGACAGTTTATTAAAAACAAAGTAATTACCACGGAAGTCTTCCGAAGACTGAGTCGATCTGATCTGGCCCTGAAATATGCCTCATCAAAGGATGCATGACTCCCCTTCAGCTTCTCAGAGAGATTGCGATACAGTCGTTTAGCAGCATTTGGAGAGGATGGCCCACTGTTCTTTTTCGTCTGGGAAAGGGTTAAATTCTGCATTTGCTGTGTCATTTTCACGTGGCAGTTCCTAGAGAGAAGGCAATGCAGCCATTTGACACAGTTTGCTGGACCAACATCATCCGTTCAACACTCATCACCATAGCACACGCAGCAAAGCTTGTGCATCAACTGATTTACATAAATTTAGGCCAACCACACACCAAGAATATTAATGGCCCTATTTTAGATAATTTATATTTGTGAGTTATTGCTCACAGAGGTAGTCCCATTGACATCAGTGGATTGTGGGGGAGTGTGATGCAGACACCAATGGGACCACCCCTCTGAGTGCTAGCCAACATGAGGAACAAGATCTCTAAAATTTGGGGTTGATACCTGGGGAACTGACTAAGTGAGTCACATTGTAATGGGGGGAGGCAAACCAGAACAGTTTTGAAATTATAGCACTTCTAAAGAAAGAGGGAGCTTGGGTTAAATGAGAATTGGGAAGAGGCATTTGCATTATATGTGTGTACAGTGATGATCATCTCTAAATTCAATCAGAGCAAGTAGGCTCGCAGAATCAAACCTCCGACCACTTATTGTCATAAAAGGTTCTTTTGCGAAACACTTTCTCACCCTGTTATTGAGATTGCTCGTGGTGGCAAAGTGGACGGCTGGAACACAAAAGTGTCTGTTTACAAATAACCTCACACATTTGCCAGGCTAACGAGGTGCCACAAATAGAAAAGATCTGTGAATGACGAGCATACGCCCGGAGACTTGAGATAACTGGGACATGTGACAAGGAGCCTGCCTCATTAAATCAGTGCACCAGTGTGTACAAACAGAACAGGACTCTGCGTGAGCGGCATCCCTGCAATTAATGAGCAAAAATTGATGCAAAGCAAAGCAGGACTTCTGAGATCTCAAGGATTGTCTTTCATTGAGCATGACGGCCATGGAGTATAGGTGCAGTCGTTGGTGAGACTGCACACAAGAAGTTATCTTGCGCTTTTATTATTATTCGTTTGCATTTTAGAAGGGCCTAGTGGCTTGAACTGAAGTTGTGGCCCCAATGTACAAAGCACTGCATCACGCATTTGCATAAAACATATAGTAAGACAGTCCCTTCCCTAAAGAGCTAGTCTAAGTAGATGGAACAGAGGCAGACGGCAGGTCCACACTGCCTGCTCTTTTTGGCCACAGCTGACCGGAGATACGCAAGTTACTTAAAATATCTTGCATATCTGTGTTACAACCTCCCTACACCCGGCACGTCCACTGTGCTGAGTCGAAGGGAGGGGCCACCCTCTGACTCAGCGCTAACCCAGTTGCTGAGATGGTATTCAGGGATCGAATTTCCTGATCGGCTGAGCAGGTCTTCGCAGACCCAATAAGTCGATCAAGAAGTTTGAACTGATGGTGGTGAATTTGCCGCCGTCAATGAAGACTAGTCCAGAGACCGCGCTGCCCCATAGATCTGCAGCTCCTTCAGTCTCATGTTATTAAATATTTAATGGAGACTCAGCAATTTACCAAAGATAATTTTATTCTCAGGTGCTCAGAGTGATGGCAAAGTTCCCTTTGTAATGCTCTCACAGTAACCTGCTTTCCTATATGCCACAAAGCAACAGATTAAAAACACAAAGGGCATCTGTTCTCTCATCAGCTTTACCCTGATGAAACTCCACTGAGTTCAATATATAGCTACTCCTCTACAGCAGTGGGAGCGAAGAATCAGTCCCAAATGCCATGTGCCAATATAGTGAATGGTCTCACAAACACACACAAAAGGTAGGACCTTTGCATGTGAATGCTGAAATGCCACCCTTACCCCCAATGTAATATGCAGCAGCAATTTTTTCTGGGCCACAGAAGGGTCCTCTGGAGTGACCTTTCCCAAGTCCATTGGTTATATCTATCCAAGGGTTTTTATTGTGCCATCACTACAACAGCTAAGGGCCTCATCCAGCTCTGCAGAGTTTTATTGAAGCCAGCGGCACAGGGCTGCTCCTCCTCCTTAAAGATCCCCAGAGGGGTGGAAATTGCAGGCCATGGAGATGTCTTCCTACAAACCCAGAGGTCATGAAGGAGGGGCACCTCTTTGGGGAGGGAAAGTTCAGTGAAGAAGGATGAGACCTCCATGGCTTTTGGCTGCTTAGAGCTGCAAACTTTTAGGCTTGAGGCCACACAGACCGGAGAGGGGCAGGGAGAGAGGAGGGGCTGGGAGGGAGAAGTAGCTGCCATGTTCTGGCAGGGTGCTGCTGGGAGGGGGGTGGAGGGGGAACAGCTGCTGTGCCCCCGCCAAGGCACCACTGGGCCCACGTGGTGGGAGAGGGGTGGGTGGAAGGGGCAGAGCTGGGACCGGGGAGTACCCACTGCGTTTCGGCCAACCCCAGCTGGAAGGCCTCATGAAAGTTTCCTCGGCCTGTGGGCCACAGTTTGCCCACTTTTGGCTTAGAAGAATCCTCATTCTTTGAAGCCTAGAGAACTGAGATGTTAATAATTATATTACAGTAGGGCCCAGAGTCCCCATCTAAGACTGGAATCTTATTATGCTAGGTGCTGTACACAAAAGTAGAGCCTGCACTGATACAAATATGTGGATGCATATCCAATCTGCATCTGCAATAAATGGTCCGCGAATATATGCATCACATCTGTGGATGTGGATATGATGCATATATCCGTGGATTTGCAGGACTCTACACATAAGTAAGGAATGTAAACATCCTTGAGGATCTGGGCCTTACCATCCAAAATGACAAGATCTAGGCTGAGAGGAGAAACAGAGGCTTAGAGAGGTAAAGTGACGTGCTCACACAGTAGATCAAGAGCAGACCCTCCAAGTCCTATCAAGCAGGCCACACTGCCTCACAAAGGTCAGCCACATTTCCCTCAGACATGCACGCAACATCTCCAGCCCCAAAGAATTCAAAATTCATGAGGCAGCCCTCTCTAAAGAAATGGAGGGATTTTTATTAAAAAAATATCATGAGATTTAAAAATATATACATACACACATGTAGATGGTCTATTTATTTATTCACTGGTTTTGGAGCATTTAGCATACCTAAGCTTTTCTTTGAAACTCCCAGGTCTATAAGCTTAAATGTTTTTTAAAAGTGAAAGTTGAAATTCTCACATAGCCACCTGATTCCAGGAGCTCAGGCTTTAAGCAAAATATCAAACACTATGAAATTTGCAGTAAAATCATGAGCTGGCAACACTATCTCCTTCCTCAGCCCCACATCTCACCAGAAAACAAGAGTTCAGATAAAAGGAAGAGAAAGCAGTAAGGGATGCCAATGAAAAGATAGCTTAATGCAGCTAGTTTTCTAACTCTGAGAACTATTTGCCCTTTACTGACTCTTTAAATCCTTAAGGCAGAGCCACGCAGCCTATTTGTACTAAGTGAAGATTGTCCTGGAGGCAACAATTTGCCTTTTGTTCATGCTTGTTTTGACGATCTCCATCCAAAAAAAAAAAAAAAAAAAAAGGGCCACTCTACATGCAAGAATCCATTTGCTGGAAAACCAGAACAACTATCAGCAGTGATGACAATCTCCAAATACAGCCTGCTAGCCAGCTTATTGTCCAGTGCATCAAATAAAGCTCCCAACTGCAAGAGAATTTCAGTCCCTTTCTTCAGAGGATGGAGTGTTCTGGCTGGGAGAAATAAACCCAACACAAACAAAACAGGTAAACCAGCTGCTTGACCCCTTTCAGGTGCCCTGACCCAGGATCTCTTAGGCCTGCCTATCTTCTCCCTGCAGGTAGGTGGGTGTCTGTCTGTCTATCTTGAATTGAGCTGCTCATTGGCCTTTTATCTGAGAACCAAGTGACCGGAGGCTTTCACTGATTCCTGGCCTCAAAGTCATCACCTGAGAGACAGCGAATTAGTTACAGGTGGCCTAAGTACAACTAAAGGCCATGGACTTTGTGACATGGCCCTTTATTGAATCACTTCTTAATATTGTTGGTACTGAGGCCAGGGGAAAGTAGCATGAGGTCACTTCTGCTGGTGGGAGAGAGAAGCTTCTGAGCTACGCAGAGGTCTGGGAAAGGTACTCAGGGTGTTACAGCAAAATAAAAAGACTGAACATATAGTTTAGCATAAATAGCACTTATTCAAAGAGACAACGCAAGGTGTAGTGGCCTGTTAACAGCCTGCAGTCACAGAACAAAAAAGGGGCTAGTGCGTTACAGATCGTTGTAATACGCCATGAATGCAGTGTCTTTATTAAGGCCATGATTTTTCTGTCTAGCAAAGTTATGGATTTAAGATGACAGGCTCGCCTTTGGAAAGTGCTGTGCAGGTTTCCTTTGAGGGTGAGGACTAATAGGTCAGATACAGAGTGATTGCTTCATGAAAAACGTGCTCACCCGCAGGTGATAGGGTGTTTTTCTCTTTCCGAAGTTCATTCAAGAGCACAGTGATGGTCTGGTTATACCCACATAGTTGTTATTGGGACACTGAGTGTCCTGGGTGAGGTACACCACATGTGATAGGCACGTGTAGGAGCCACGGATCTTGAAAGGTGTGTTGTGGGGGTTGTTGATCACTGTAGCAGTGGAGAGGTGTGTGTAGATTTTGTACCTATTGTTCTGGCAGGATCCACCGCCACTTTCTGTTGGTGTGTCCTGATCTGTGAGGAACGTGCTTCTGCTGATGATCTTGGAAAGGTTGAGGGTTATTGGCTATTTTGCTTTGAATGGTCCCTTAATTTAACATAAGCAGTTAGCACATATTCTAGCTGTTTGATTTTGTAATTAGTTATGACATTCTCGGTCCTTTCCCAGACTTGAAGAAGAGCTCAGTGTAGTTCCAAAGCTTGTCTCAGAAGTTGGTCCAATAAAAGATATGACCTCACCCACCTTGTTCTGATAACCCATGAATGATTTTATGATTTCACCCTAGCTGATCTTTAAAATCAATATGCAGGTGCAAAGGCAGTATTAGCTAGTCAGGGGTTAAAGTAAGGGGGAACGCACCAGAACACAGTTCTGGGGCCCACAAATTTGAGGGGCCAGAGTTCCGGGGCGTCTAAAAATAGAAAAATCCAGTGGAACGCATGTTCCATCCTGCCCTAGCTGCTGGCAGGTCCTATGCCCCACCATTGTTAATCACAATACTTATTGTGTGATGCAGTGTTTGCTAGTTTGTGACAATAATTACTATAGACATAAATGCCATATAAAATTATCAATATTTTTATGGAGCGATAACTGATGCATGTGGTACTGAGAAGGGGTTGCAAATGCCTACCTGGACTGGGGCCCACACATGCATGAAGGGTGCCCGGACAATACAGGAAGGGGGCCCGGAGATTAGGAGGGTTCCGGGGCCCGTCAAATTATACTTTAACCACTGTAGCTAGTAGCTAGAGAAGTAGGTGCGGTTTCCGAAGACCTGGGTTACATTTTCTGCTCTTCCACTGGCTTGAGGAGTGATGTTGGGCAAGTGACTTTAACTGCTCTGTGCCTCAGTTCCCCCATCAGTACAATGGGGATAACAATATATGGCTCATGTGTTAAAAACTTTGAGATCTCTTCATGAAGACTGCTATACAAAAGCTACCTATTATTTTATTGATGCGCAGATGATAAATGTACATCTTTATGGCCATATAACCCCATGGGTGATTATCTTTATCCAAGGACTGATTGGTCAAAGAAGAGGTTGAGTAAACATAGCTGTAAAAATAGCAGTGATTCAGTGACAGCATCTTTTCTTTGTGGCTACAGTACAATATCCACACGATCCTGTATGAGGTCATCAATGACCTTAAAAATGTTCAATGGCCTTTTTTATTAAAATCTATTTACAGACGTACATAAAACATTATATCAACTAAGCACTCAACCGCCAAGTAATAGTTGGAAATAACAATGCAAATTCATTGTAGTCCTGATCAGTATGCTAGTACAATCTTTTGTAAAACATAAAATATTGCAGAGGATTACTGTATTTCAGACAACATCATGGGGTGCATAATAAGACGTTATGAGATGAAAAAAGGAAAAGGAAAATGTATAATGCATGTCAGGGGAAACTTTCTAGTAGAGAAGTTCCAAAGGCATCGCCGTGTTAGTCTTCTGCAGAAAAACAACAGATTCCTGTGGCACTTTTAAAAACTAACAGATTTATTTATCGGATGAGCTTTCGTGGGAGAAAATCCCACTTCAATGCATCTGACGAAGTGGGATTTTCTCCTATGAAAGCTCATGCAATAAATAAATCTGTTTTTCTAGTAGAGTGATCTTATGGAGATAGATTTGATAATCTATGGCAGGGATTCTCAACCCCTGGCTCACGGGCCAAAAATGGCCTGTGGGGCTTTTTAAAATGGCCCGTGCTGCCTGGCCGCTGGCTGGGAGCCAGGCCACAGCCACCTAGTCATGGGGCACGGCGGGGAGCCTGGCTGCGGCTGCCCGCCTCCTCTCCCATCCCGGCCAGGGTTCCAGGGGCTGCTGGCATGGATGGGGGTGTGTGCGGCACAGAGGGCACAGCTGGGAGTGGGAGGTGAGGTGGGCCCGGCTGTGGGCATGCTGGGTGCTGGGAGTGGCCGCGGAGAGCACAGCGTGATGGGGAGCTGTGGGTGCCATGGCCACGGCGTGGGGGGAAGGGGGCGAGCCTGTGGGCCGCCTTGTTGCTGGGGCCCAAAGGCCTGCCCACAAACTGGCCCTGTTCTGTTCATGGGCATCCAGCCCCACCTTCACCCCCCCATTAAAAAGAAAAAAAAAGAAAAGCTTTCATTAAAAAAAATTTTTTTTAAATCTTTTTGGTTTGAGGGCCACAAATATAATTTTTACAACCCTGAAGGGCCACTAGTCTAATTAAAATTGTATTTAATTAATTGTTTTAAATTTAATTTTAATTTAATTAATTTAATTTTAATGCAAATTTAATTAAATAGACTAGTGGCCCCTCAGGGTTCTAAAAACTATATTTGTGGCCCTCGAGCCAAAAAGGTTGGGAACTACTGATCTATGGGGTCTTTTCCATCTATAATTCACAGGATTCCAAGTGGCTTCAAATGTAATATTTAAATTGGCTAGTAGTAGCTTTATAAAATCTAAACAATTTTATAAGAACCCTGTTAGATTCCTTTTATAGAAAACTCAGGTTAGCTTTTCATAGCCATGTCAGATGACACATCAAAACATGCATCATTCTCACTCAAGTTACACATTAGACATGTCTTCATGTTTTTAACACATGGACAACTGAAGACGTGCTGCAATGAAGGGTGGGTGACTGTTAATCTTATAGGAGTATATTATAAAAACTAACCCAGTAGGTGGTTTACTGGGTTGATACAGTCAAAACTTTCACCTCTGGAAACCTCAGCCCATGTATAGCTTAGGTCACAAATTAAATGAGTTAGGCGATCTCTGAATAGATCAGCATAATGAACATCATGATATTTGACCTAATGGGCTAACGCTTGTCTTAGTCAGTCAAGTGCTACAATGACAAATGTGCTGCAGATCTGGGAGAATAGGTAGAGCTCTGCAGGGTAGCAGGCAGAGCAGTGGTTCATATTACAGCAGGGTGCAACCAATCCCGTCGGTAGCCCTCTTTTCTAAGAATTAAAAATCACAGCAAAAACGCTTATGGAAAATGGTTCCAATAATGACTATCTGAATCATGGGCAAGCTCTCTACTGCAGAGATTTTACACTAGTAATAGCAACACATGCAAACTCTGATTCTCATTTAGCATGTACCAACTAAGAAAGGGGAAGTCTCTCAACACATGTTTTATACTGTACACAGTGGAACCTAATCTTTATGATCAGGTTTCTGTTCACCCTTCTCAGCACTAATAAAAGTAACCTTGCTTAATAGGTATGTGCTTTAAAAGTGGAGATTTTAGATAAAATCCATTTAAATAACCTACCCTGGAACACATCTTATTTCATCTTGGGAAACAACTGATCAAATATTCACACACACTTTCTAAAATCACATTGCAAAAGGGAAACAAATCCCTTTATTATCTATACATGTGTGTCAATTATACACATATGAACAGACTGTGTACATAGGCACACTATATAAATACAGAATAGGTGTATAAGTATTAACTTTGGAAGATCTGACAAAACACACAACAGATTAAAAAAAATCACACATTAGCATACATATTTCTATATTAAGTGATTTCATTTGTCACCACATAGCTAGAGAACACGTGTGCTAGAGAATTAAATTTGACTTACCAGTTTAGGCTGCACAATTCAGAATGGGAACCAGTTGGTGATAATTGTCCACTATCTTCATTCAATATTTCACATTGGCTTTGCTTTCTTTTCTGGTTCAGCCTCCGGACAGAACAGATGAAGCTCTTTCCTACACTGTATGAATGATCAAAAAGGAAAGAGCTTACAACAAGCAATTACTGAAGTCCAAGCTTACTGATTAAATCTCAGTGCAAAGCAAACAATCAAAAATAAAAGCAAATTAGACAAGATCTGAAGTAAAATATTTGATGACTTCACAGTACTTTCACTCTTAGCACTGCAGCAGTAGTAATGACTGCTATCTAAGGCTCTTGTTTCTGTAGTCAAAGATGCCATGACTTCTGTATGCTTTTAGCCTGTTGTGTCTCTAAGAATTGATCAGCACACCATGCAAATAGGACAAGCAACCACTGCCAGGAGTAAACAAAACAGGAATTGTAATCAATTATCATTCGGTCTGGACAAAAAGGCATTAAGGCAGTCATCTTAAAACAATTAGTTTTAAGTTAAAATCAATAAGAGAAAAATCATCAGAGCCCTACACTTTGACCAGGAATTCATGATTTTGCCAAGCTACCAATACAGCTGTCTGCAATCCTAGCAACAACCGTGTCCATAGCTCTGGGACATCTGCAAGATCATTTTAAAGCACCCAGAATGAATAGGTTATCTTTAAAAGATTATTAAACCAGTTAAAAAAAACCAAACCCAGCAAGTGCTACTTTAATGATGCCTAAATTTCAGTCACAAGAGGTTTCCAGGAATTAATATTTAAGGGCTTTTGACAGTACAGGAAAAAAGTGACATTTTTAAAAAGAAGGACTTTTAAAGGGACAGTAGAGAATGTAAAACCTGGGTCCCTTGAACCCGGCAATATGTTTCAAAGGTCAGAATGTGGAAAAATGTTTACCAACCTCAGATTGCTAAAAATATGCATCTGTGTTGGACTGAAGATAAACAAAGATGATCAGGAAAAGCACTATACAGTTTTTGATTGCCTTCCTGGTTAAATTCAAACAAACCACCATGAAAGTTAAGCAGCTAGCCCTGTAATAAAATTAAAAGACCCTTATAGATTCTCATTGTGAGATTTGTGATCATCAGCAGTCTATAACAGTGGTTTTACTCTTATTGTTATTTGTATTATCATAGAGAAAACTAGCCCCAGTCGTAGGTAGGGATCTCACGGTGCTGTAGGAACACACAAGAAAGAGACAGTTCCTGCCCCAAGGAGCCTACAGTGTAAGTTTAAAACAAGAGGTGGTTACAAACAGACTAACAAGAGAGTACCAGGAACAATGAAACAGGTTTTCCAGCATACTAGTAGTCTACCCATTGTTCAGTTTTTTGTTGGCATCATAAAGGCATAATGACCTTGGTGCTCTCAGTGAGAGCCTGGAGCAGCCTCTCTGCTTCACGGGAGTTATTTGAAGTATGATCCTGGAAAATGCTAAGCGTCCTCTGGGAGATGGTGACCACACGTGATTCTCACCAACTTCAAAGGAGAAGTAAGGGTGTTCAGGTTCTTGCTTTGTAGTGTACTCCTTATGCCCGTGTAGTCGAGAGCAGAATCCAGCCCTGCACCTCTACATGACAAGGGGTCTGTCCTTACACTGCCTGCCACAGAACTGGCTGGACAGCTGAATGTGTCTTTCACTTCTGTGCTGAATGAGAAGTGCTCTTGCTGTGGCAAATACTACATTTCTCTTCATCTTTTTTGTAAAATCTGTGTCACTAAGTCTGGGTCTGCACCAAACCCTTGGGTCCAAACACTCTGAACTTTGGAGAGTTTGAAACGGGGCTCTAGATGACCCTGGGAGCTTTTCGGGTTATTAGTCCAAAAATGATTCTCAGAGTAGGGCCAATTAATAGTCATCAGAGCCTTCAATTAACTACAGCTTCATCAATCTGCTAGACATAACCTGCATGGTAATCTTTTAAAGCCTGATGTCAGATTTCAGCAACACTGGTGAGGCTGAGACAAGATCTGGACTGAAGAAGGCTAACACTGGAATTATTTTTAGCACCTCTACAGGTTGGCTGCTTAGAGCTGACATGTTAGTTGTTCTTGCTTAACTGGTCAGAGTGGTAGAAAGTGTTCCCTGAAGAACCTTGATGCTCCACAGACTCATCTGGTCTGAGATTTACTCTAAGTCAATAGTTTTCAACCAGTGGGCCGTGGCACACTGGTATGCCATGAGAACTGTCCAAGTGTGAAATTTTGTACAAAGGTAATGAAAATCAATGTAAAACAAACACTGTTTCATCTTAAACAATATTCTATCCAATCAAAATTACAACTCATAAATTCACGAATATTAATCATCAAATTAAAAGAGAGGTATCGGTCTTTCGATTCTAAAACGTGAAGATTCTAAACACAGGGGGCCAAAGGGCAAAATTGAAATGATGTGTATTTTTTTCTGGTGGATTTGAAACATTAATGAATTAGATCCTTCTTTGGCTTGTTGTATGTACTATGTTGCAAACTGCTCTGCAGACCGTAACCATAGTAAATGTAAGTAAATGTGATGTTTGTGAGCAATCTATTCAGCTGAAAAAAGTGGGTGTGCCATGGAATTGCTTGTCTTATTGAAGTGTGCTGTGCTACTGAAAAGGTTGGGAACCACTGTTCTAAGCTGGAAACCCAGCCCAGGATTGATACAAGATTGGCCAGCCTAAGATTTAGATGGTTTTGAAGCAGTATTGAGTGAAACTTGCTGGTAGTTTTGCTGTGAGGTTTTCTGGTGCAATCAAACTCAAGACTCATAGAAAACCTCCTCAGAAGCAGACAAATCACATGTGAATTGCAATTGCAGAAAAACGTTGCATCACTCTTTGGGCCCATTTGTCAAAGATGGAAGATGGCTGAGCTAGTTTGGCAAAAGAAATCTATCAGAATGGGTATCGTTCAAAAGCATATCAACAGGGAGTCACCGAGCTATACAAATCCCAGGGTGATGGGGGTGCAACTTGCTCACATATTTCAGGGGAAAAGGAAAATTTGCAGGACTTGGATATTTAGGGGCATCTGGGAGTGTGGGGGCGATCAACTGAAAATGTGTGTGTTGTTTCATAATTATTCAGCAGTCCCTTAATTATGTAGAGCTTCCTATTTCTCCCAAGATTTGAATTTAGGTTTCAAATATAAAATTTAAGGGCTGAATCCTGAGCTGGTGTAAATCAAAATAAAGATAGCTACACTGATTTATGCCAGCTGGGGGTCTTTAGTTTGGTTCAGGAGAACTTGAAATCCTGTCAAAGGTTTTTCAAGGCAACGTAGGTGCAGACGTTAAAAAGGAAGAACAAGAGCCTTATTTTCAATTTTGCCCAGAGTTCTTTTCCAACTGGCCTGTTGAACAGCAGCTTGCAGGTCTCTATATCAAAGCCAGTCGCAGCTGGCTTCAAAAATTTGAGTTGAGTTCTGTGAAGAGTAACTCTGTCTGATAATGAATTAATTCCTGAAGTTATCATAGACTATCAGAAGGCACTTTGTGAGCCAGCAGTTAAAAATAATGCTGACAAATATAAGGTATCAGTAATTTCTTGTTCCAGCTTTAAATTGCTTATTTCAGAGTGACTTGTCCAATGTTACACAAAGTCAGCGGCAGTCTGAGCTGGGTTTGGTCTCATTCAGTCTAGTAACCTATTCACATGGCTATATGTTAGGACTGACTGGCTAAGAACTATTATGTTTCAGGAACAATTCTGAGCTTTCAAACTATGTTTACATTTTAACGTGGAAAAAGACCGGGGGAAGAGAGAGGACTAGAGACTCAGATTCAAGTCCTTGCTCTTTCTGATTCAAGGAACAGAAATAATGCAATGAGCGATACAACTCAGATATGAAACACCACATGTTGAACATTCAGAGTACACTGTTTGTGATCCATCCGTAGGGTAGGAAGAAGGGGAACCATTACCAGAGCACTCCTGAGTAAATGTGAACAACACACCCATCCAAGGAAGTTGAGATCTGGTCAGACATTCTGAGAAGCACAAAAAGCACTTAGACTCATCCAGCAAATTATTCAGTGTCAATTATTTGCTCAGCGACACACATTAGCATGGCGACATGGCCTGGTCATTGCTGGGATTTTAATTTGCTCCTCTTCAGCTAATATCCAGATTCTCCTCGTGTTATAACACAATGGTTTCTATAGCTGGCCTTTGTAAATTACGATGACAAGAATGTCATTCCCATAAAGATTGCAGATAAGATGAGAGGAATAATAGGGATGTTATCTAGGCCCTGCTTCAGCAGAGAACCTAAGCATGTGCCTAATTCCTATTCAAGGCAAATGGGATTTAGGCACATGCCCAAAATTAAATACATGCGGGGCCAGCCCAAGGGTTTTTGGTGCCGTAGGTGAACTATGATTTTGGCACGCTCCCCCACCCCACATGTTATAAGGGATAACATATTAATATATATATATTTAAATAGAGTAAAAAATTCTCTTCCACCTAATTTGGTGCCCCTTAAAGCCTGGTGCCCTAGACAACCGCCTAGTTCACCTATATTGTTGGGCCGGCCCTAAGTACATGCTTAAGAGTTTTTCTGAAATGGGGCCTTAGTACAGTCCCCATATGTATTTGTTTCCAGAGGGCTGTGGGGGCCAGCGAGAGGCATTTTCCCTTTTGTCCCACCCACTCTTCCTCCAGCTCTCTCCCCACTGGTGGAAAGAGCCATCTGTCAGGTGACTGTTTCCATCAGTTAGGAGACATCACTGAATCAGTTACACTTGGATCAAGTTTCCAAGCTTTTTCTTTGCAACTGTGAGAGTTAGAAACTTATTTTCTTTTTTCTTAAGCAAAAACCTTAGCTTCCGCAGTGTCTTATCTGCCCTGTGGGCCACATGAATATATCAAATGATCCAGACGCAATCAGACGCATAGCTTAGAAAAAAAATCTGAGCTAGGATCATTAATTTAACTTGAAAACCAAATCGACAGAAACAAATAAAGCGACCTGGAGGAATCCTTGAATCCCCATTGGAATAAAGATGTAAATATTTGATTGGGCTTCAAACAGCATTAGCCTATGGACAGGTCTGCCTATATCTAAGTTCTTTACCTATGGAACTCTGCTACAGATGAGAGCTCTCTCAGTTTGCCCGAAAGCAACCAGAGAGTATTTAATATGACTGGTCTGTTCTTGACCATTTCCTGGTGGTCCCTTTCCTTGTGGCAATATTTCTTATCCCTTTGACTTTCTTCTTTCATCTCACTGAGTAGGAATTGGTCATTTTGAAGATGGGGTAGTGGATTTGGCCTCATGCCTTATCTTTGCTTGATGTCTAGTATTTCTCCATATTCTTCAACGCAAATCTTAGTTTCTACAATATAAAAAAAAATACTTTTTTTTCTTGTCCAGGCTACTACTTAAAAAAATATTTTGCTAACATTAATTGAAATTAATGTATTGAAAACCTTTCCTGCCACATGGGTTTAAGTTCATTGGTCACAAGTTCAGAAACAAAAGGACTTAAAGAAACATTTAGTAAAATAAGAATAAGTACATTAAGGAGGGAACTATTGTACATCTCCTAAAGGATAAGAAACATGGAATAAATTATCAGGAAAGGTGATTGAATTAGAGAGCATAAAGAAGTTCCAGAGATACCTACATTTATTTCTGAAGATGAGAATAAAAAGACTGAGAGGCATAGAGAGAACAGGAAGTTGAGATTAAGATAAAACAAACCGTCAGACATGTTGGCCTGATCTGGTGCAGGAACTCACATTTTCTTAGACTTCAGTGATTTCAAATCAGTTATTTAATGTTTTACCTACCCAGGTATAATAGCCCATGGAACAGCAGGAAACACATATCTTGTGCTGTCCTGGTTATCCAATGTTCTGCTATTAACTACCAGGCAAATTTGCACAAGATATTTCAGTAGGAAGCATTGGTATATTATAGGCCAGATCGTCCACTAACGTAAACCGCTATAGCTTTACTGTAATCAATGGAGCTAAACTGATTTACACCAACTATGAGTCTGGCCCTATGCACAGAGAGAGTATGTAAAATGCTCAAAAGAGCAGTGGGGTCTGGAAATGGGAAGTGAAGTTTGGGATTAAGAAACCTATCTAATCATATTAGGGTTTTCAAAATGTCACATGGAGTTTCATTCAGTCAATGGAAAAATTACCCTTGGCTTCAGTGAAACAGGCCTGTGTATTTTCTGGGGTTAGAAAACTATCTGGTTACTTGGGCTTTGAGTTCTCCTCTCACACTAGTGTAACTAAAGAATGACGCCACTGAGATCAATGAAGGGACTTGAGTGTAAAATTCGGGTGAGAGAGAACACTGTCAGGCTCTTGAAGACTATAATAATTAGTGACTATGAATCAAAAAGCAGCTGCTAAGGCTACACATGACCCATATATAGACCAGAACTTCTCACTAATGTCTCCTGCTGGAGATACTGGCTCTGGTAAAACAGTGAGTATTTGAATGTTGTTAGCTAATGGTTTGTAATAATTGTTTTCTATTCCAGGGCAAAGCTAAACATGAGGGAGCACGTTCGTTTTCAAACAGCTTACAAAATTACATCCAGGCCATTAGACTGATGAGGAGATATTGCTGTTCCCCAGAAATGAATTACCCATTGAATGCCATAGGAATAATGAAGCTGTCAACAGCGAAAGTGCAACTGCGATATTTTGTCAATCTCACGCTGCTTTTGCCATCTATTCAGACACTCCTCGTGGAGATAATTTATGACACATCGATTGGTTGGGGCTATTCCCAGAAGCGATGCAACAATGTTTACATCCAAGTAATAGCAGCACATTTTACAAACAGCAATTAACAAGCTTTTCATCACTGGCAATTTCTGGATAAGGAAGAAGGGAAAAAGCTGCCGTTGACTGAAACGAGTGTGAAAAGAGCATACATTGAGGTGGGAACAGTTTTCTAAAAGATCCCGGAAGTTATAGATTAAGTTACGCATTTACTCATCAGATATAAGGTGACTGTAGCTTTAATATCAGCAAGTGGGACATTTTCAGCTGCAATTTTAAAGGTTGGGACATCGTAGTCACCCAAATGAGAACAGTGTGCTTTAAAAACAGTAGGCATGTCGCCCTACTTCCCGTTTATCGTTCAGCAGCAATATGGGATGTTTCTAGGAGCCAAGCACGTTTTTCCTCTGTCCGCAACTTAGCGTCTGATCAAGTCCATCATGAAACATTCCAATGGTGTCATGAGTTCTCCATCTGAGGGAAGGAACAGCTTTCCCTTTACACTGTTCATCACACCGAATACTTGTTCACAGGTCAGTCCATGACTGTGTCGACTCAGGGCAAGTTCCAAAGGGGAAGCGGTGTTAGTCTAGTTCAGCAAAACAGAGTCCTGTGGCACGTTTAAAGACTCACACATTTATTGATCGCATGAGCTTTCGTGGGAGAAAACCTCACTTTGTCAGACACTTTGAAGATGGGTCCAGTCTCATAGGAGCCGTACAGAAACCGAGACGGCAGAGAAATGATCACTCTGAAGCAGCTCCGAGCTTTCCAGTGCAATTTGATTTTACCTTTAGCGGAGACCCCATCTAAACATCCGGTACTGCTGGTCTCTCATGGCAGGTTCCACATCATTAAACACCCAAGTGAGATCAGTAGCCCATTGAGCGAGACACTAGGCATATTCTTAGTAAGAGGCAGCCCCTGCCTCATTCTGCTTACATACGAATGAGACAAAAGATGTGCTGTTATCCCTCTCTGTACATTGGGCAGCTGAGGCTCAGAGAGACAGGCAGCTTTCCCCAGGCAGGGTGCAAGCATCCCAGTTCAATCATGTAACACAGGCCCCCGGGTAATGGGGGTTGCCACCTTAGCCAGGACCCCAGGGTCTCTGGGCCTTGGTAAAGTGTACCCCTTTTCCCTTCCCTGGCGCAAGGTCACACAGTGAGTCTATAGCAAAGCTGAGAAGTGATCTCCTGAATCTCACTCTAGAGCCCTCACCCCAACACCCTTTCCTCATCGGAAAGAAACAGACGACATGCCCATAGTTTCTATAAATGGAAGGCTGAAAGGCCAGGTTCATTCACAAACTGAAACAAACCGGAGGTAAAATTTTCCATATAGAGTGTAAGAGATTCATGCCGGAGCCCCCAGCATGATGTCCAAACACCTTACGTGAGAAGAGATATTTAATATTGTTAAATAACTAGAACAATAGTTTCAAAGGGGAGCCTCTTTTATCTCCTTTCACAAGCCCCAGGGAGGATTCACAGGTGTTTTCAAATGCAGTTTATGTCAACCTCTGGGGAGCAATCAATGCAATTACAATTTCCTGTTTAGTCACCACCACCATCACAACATATCTAGTGCAGCCCAAAGTGGAATAGAAAGTAATCCCTCTTCTTTAATCAACCTGGTCAGTTATCTTGAATGGTACCATACTCAGACTTTCTATTCCTATTTTCAGGCCTGAATGATGAATCAATTAATACCACATGGGAGGAGGGCACTAATTTCTCACTTTCATCTTCTCAGAGCAGGTTTCAGCAGTTCATTTATACCTGTTTCCCACCTGGAGAATCTAAACAGCGATAAGAAGATTCCTAATATGGGTTTCTCCATTGAAGGCCTGATTCAGCAAGGTACTTAAGTACGTGCCAAGCGTTCAGCACACAGAAAGTCCCAATCACTTCAGTTTGAGAGAAGACAGGGCTAGGGAACTAACAACAGCAAAAGAGAGATGGGAGGTAGATGGCTGTAGCCAACACCAAAGGCAGAAGGTAGGAATATTGGGCCAAATCCTGACTACCCCCCCCTTGGCCCCCACTGTACTCCAAGTGGCCTAACAGGATAGCTGGCAATTCTCCTGCTTCACGCCTCTCACTGTTTCCCAAGATGTAGAGAGAATTGGGAAGGCAATGCACACCAGAAATCCCTGGGTGACACGGGATCCCTTTAGGGATCCATGCTCTCTGTTATCAGAGATACCACACGTTATCTGGGATCATGTTCTCTGGTAATTTAGAACAGCTCTTTGGCTTCTCAAAGTTACATGGTGGGTCAGCGCAGCCTTCAGTCAGCCTCAAGGACAAAGAAGTGTCCTTTATCTTCCAAATTGCTAAAACAATTCTTGGCACCCCTCAGCCCAGAGAATCACTCTTTGAAGTTTTTCTTCTCATATCAGACTCACTTAATTTATGTATTTAAGGTACAAAATGACCCTCTTGTATGTTAACAGAACCCAGTTTTAGAGGGAAGGTAGAATAATTAAGTCCCAACTCAACTCCCCAGCTAGCAATTTCTTAAAATTAAGTTTTTCAAAAATATGTAAAAAATGTAACAAGCTGCTACCAATATCTGATAAATATAGTGGGTTTTAAAAAAACCCTTAGAAAAATGTTTGCACTTCACCACCCAAATATTAATTTAATCTGAGGTGTCACAGGAGACATATTTCTTAACATAAATAATTTGCCATTACGTGAAGTGATTGAATGCGAGTTCGCAAAAAAGGCCACGTGGTCCAATCAAGTGCATATTCACTTGAGCTGTGGTGCTAATTTGAGTTCATCTGAACTGAGTTAAGTGTTTGCAAGAACAGGCGGTTTAGGTGGCTTAATTAAGAAAACGCTTGCTTTTCACCTTTAGGAACTCATTTCCTCCAGGGTCAGAGTTTGGTGATCTTACAGCTATCCCACAAACTTCTACACAACTTGGAATGATTAATAGTCCCTATTCAGAAAAATTATGAGGTGCGATAGAGGGAAAAATTAATTGAATTCACAAAACGCTAAAAAGTCCAACTGAATATCTTTTTGCCTATATTTTTGTAAGACCAAAGGTGTATTACTTCTTTCTATTTCTTTGTGTGTATTTTTATATTTATAAACAAATATAGACCCACACCTACATATATACCTTCAGATGATATATACACATATCCAGTCCCTGATCCTACAATGAGATACACACAAGCACCCACCTGTCCAACTAGAATCCCATTAAACCATATATTGTACTGGTGAAACTGCCATTTCATACACCACTGTACAAGAAAACACATTTCAATTTTGGTACAGTATAAAATGTGTTGGTTTAAATTTCAATGCAATGTAACGAGGGTTAGGAAACCCTTCTAGAGTTCAACATTTTGCAAATCTCAGTATTTTGAAGGTTTGCAGAAGTTTATGGAGAAATATGTCCTACTCATTTTAAGTTACATGATATGTCTTCTGGGTTGTTAAGTTCAGATCTGCATCCAGAGTCACATTTTATCGAGGTTTATCTAGATGTAGCATTTGGATCTATTTAAAATATCGGTTGGCTTTTGAATAATGTTTTTATCAAGGCACTATTATTTTTCTCCAGCATTATACACCACCGAGAAATCTAACTGCTAGAAAGGAACTATCCAGTTTGTGTTGCCATTGGAGGGCTAAATAATTTTCATGCTATGGCTGTTACACCATCAGCCAAAAGCTTGAATCTTGCCTCTGTGAGATTTCAAAAGTCTGTGCTGTCTTTAGGGCAATATTCCTAAAAAAACCAAGCTTCACAGTTAAGTATAAAATTTTGTTAGAGATCATAGTTGAAAATTAAACTTTGTTGTACCTGAACTAGTAGGGCTTTAAAAGAAGAAATATCAGCAAGTTTTGGATGTTCATATAATTAAAGTGTTGCTAACTCTAGCCATTTTATCCTCAGTCTTGTGATGTTTAGTGTTTTTCTTCAAGCACCTGCATTCCTGTAACTACAAGAGAACCTCAGCTTTCATTTAAAAAAAAATCTAATCCTCATATTTTCTCTGCTACTATGGAAATTGTGACCCAAAATGCTCTTAATGGGTTTGAAAAAACCAAAAAGCAAACAAAAAGAACCCACATTCAATTCAATCTCGTGATTTTTGAGGCCTTGCTCCTGACCTTGGAACAAGCAGAGTTGACAGGATCATTGTCATCGATGGAAACCATGAAAACCACCAGGGAGCCAGCCTCTTTTTACCATCAGCTGCAAAAATGACAGATTGTCATCTTGAGTCCCCCACTTATTCTTTTTAAATAACATCCACTGAGGTTGCAAGATGCAAGAAGGCAGCCTCTTTGACATGACGAGGCATATATGAGACACCCATCCTCACCGAGGTAATGGGATCTATATATATTTGCAAAATCATGTGAACACTGGACTGGAAGTTAAGAGACCCAGATTTAACTTCTGCCTCTTCCACTGACCTGCTGGGTGAGCTTGGGTCAGTCCCGTCATATCTCTGCACCCCTGTGCCCCACACTGTAAAATGGGGGTAATGATACCAACCTCCTTTGTAAAGTGCTTTGAGATCTATGGCAGAAAAGAGCTATGTAAGAACTTGGTGTTATTATTTATTCCCTTCCTCAGCTTTGCTAACCTTACGCTACCTCCTTTTCTCATGTTTGCCCCACCTTTGTTTTCCTTCAAACACCTTTTTCCATATTGTGACACGGTTAAGGTATTTTGGGGTTTTCTCTGAGTGCTGTGTCTGTGCCTCAGTTTTTCCCAGATGTTATTCATGTATTTCAGTGACAGGGTCTGGGTGTGTGATCATTGCATAGGCCTCTGGAGGGCAGAAGGGCCTTGCCTAACCACACGTTCACTGACCAGACCCCTTTGTCCTCCTGTGTCAGCCAGCTACAACAGGGTGTAGCAGGTGGAGACCAGGAGGAATCGGGAGAAAAAGGACTGGGGAGGGGCAAGCAGGGCTGGATTAATAAAAAGGCTCCGCCTTCTCGAGGCCAGCAAAAATATATCAGGTGCCTGCCAGCCCAAGAGCCCGTCACACACGGGGAGGACTGGTCTGCTGGGCCCCAGAACCACCCCAGCGCTGACTGGGCTCTCCTGCAGTGCCAAACACTGGCCCCACAATTGGCTGATCTCCCGGCCCTGCCTCCCCCTCCAGTGCCAGCCCGCTCCAGCCCCATGGCTGACCAGTCTGCAGGCGCCATGCTCCGCCCCCCAGTGCCAGCCTGCCCTGACCCCAAGCCTGGCAGATGTGCAGGGCTCCCCAGAGCTGGCTGCTGCAGTGGGGGGCCCCCACAAGAGTGGGCTGCTTTGGGCCCCCAGGAGTCTTGACTTGGACCTGGGAGCAAGGGGGCCCTGTCTGTGGGGGACTGGATGGAAGAGGCAGACTCCCCATGAGAGGTTGGTGGTGGGGAGTAGGTCCCACGAATGGGGGCTCACCAGGTGGTTGCTACTGTAACGTCTAAGTAAGTTGCCAACCAAGTCTTCCTACACTGTAATCCTGAGAACTATTAAACCCTTGTGATGTCCAGGCTTTCTAACTGCTAGGCGGGGTGCATGGACCCTTTGGGGGCATGCACGGCTCCTCAGAGTCTGGGCCTGGGGGGTCTCACGTGGGTAGCCCTGGCTGAGCAGGGGTGCTGCATGCTGTGAGGCCAGAGTCAGGAGGCAGCTGCCCTGGTTTTTGCAGACTCCACAGCACTAGAGTTCTGACTGGCTGCATCCCACGCGGTACCAGAGCACTGTCCCTGGGAAACTCCACCACACATACATAGTGGAAGGGGTAATGATTCTTTTCCAGAAAAATTCAGATGACAGTTACACTCGCTCTGTACATATGCTCCCCCCTGCCAGTAGGGATCACCGGGGGGCTGCTATTACCAGCCAGTCAGGACTCTTTACAACCATACCTTCCCAACGGCACTAGTAAGGACAGGTAGGATTTGGGGGCAAGCTTCTCTGTCTGTTTCTCTCGCCCCCTCCCTGAGCATCTTCATTTAAAGGGCCAGTCCCACTGGACAGTCAGTCGGAATTTCATCAACATTGACATGTCCAGCCAAACCTTTCCATTCTGATGACTCAAGGTTTTCCACCGGCAATCCGTTCTATTGACAATTCAGTACTGGTATTTTAATGACAGATGCTGTTGGATCAGACTGAATATTTATTCATTTTAAAATGGAATGGGGAAGGCTATGCTACTTGTGAAGAAGGTTGATATTTTCATCTGAAAAATTGCTAGGGACAACGGCTTTTCAGACAGAATGACCTGTTCCTTTAAGGGGAGGAAAAGGATGGTTTGAGGGCTAACATATGGGCCTGGGACTCAGAAGACCTAGGTTACAAAGCCAGTGGATGTGTGACTTGGGGCAAGTCACTTGGGGCCACATTTTTAAAGGTATTAGGTGCCAAATTCCCATTGATTTCAATGCAAGCTAGGTACCTACATGCCTTTAAAAATCAGGCCCTTTCTCTCTCCATGCCTCCGTTTCTGAACTGTAAAATATCTACCTGACAGATGCAGTGATGCTTAAGTCATTATTGCTTGTAAAGTACCTAAAGCTGGAAGACAAATTTATTATATACCATCCATTAACGTAAGACCCAATGATCTAACAGACCATTTCTTTGTGATGTTTTCCAGGCTTTGCATTTTACAACACCCACATTATTTTTAATTATGACCCCATTGAGTGGTTTAGAATTATCCCCTCTCCCTGAACAAACAGAAATTTTATCCAGTAAGATCTTTGTCTTCATCTTCCAATAGTTCTTCCCTGCCAGTTAAACAAACAAGAATCATAATAGTCAATTTCTATGTTCCAAATCCTTGCAAGTTCGCAACCTTTCTTTCGGCATGACCTTATCGGTCCCGATAGGCAGAGCCTCAGCCAGGAAACAGCCTCAAGCAAACTTTATTACACAGTGAAAGGACAAGTGGATCGCCTCAGCTGTGTTCAATGAAAAGCAATATTAGAAATTAGTCTATTTTTCTCAGACTCAATGGTGCAGCTAATTCTTTCGTCCATAATACACTATAGCCATATACTATAAATAAGCTACATTAATTTCATTTGAGGCAAAAATTAAGCTATAATGCGGATGGGGGGAAATCCAGTTCAGATCCACTTATCCCTTGTATGTGAACTTGTAATTCGTTGAGGCAAAAGCACTCCACTGAAACAATGGATGGGATAGGAAACAAAGGCTCAGAGAGGTGAAGTGATTTGACCGTGGCGACTCAGCAGATCAGTGGCAGAGCTAAGAACAGACTAAAGGTCTATGCATGCTCTATTCATGAGGCTGTGCCACCTACTCATATTGTGAGCGTGTCTATACGGAAATAGCTGTGTTGATCTCCTCGGATCAATATAAAAACATAGGCTAGATTAGGTAAAATTAAATTAATCTAGCCATAGGATTTAATGGTCAAATCATTGGCGATACACCCCGTTGTCATTTCCCCAAGCCATGACTGGTTTTGAAATGAAGTTTAAAGAATGCTTTAACTTAGAATATACCATGTAGATGCACATTGTAAAGACATGGTAGAGACTTCTGGAGAACTAATTCTGCAGATTGATGAAACCATTATTATAGCAAAATGTCACAGTTTGACTATATCTTCCTGTTATCTGAAAGATACCCAGAGAAGCTTTGAAAGAGCCACTAGTCATTAATAAAGTTCAGCTCTTGAAACATGATTCCTGAGGAAGACATAGAGAAAAAAGTCAGAATGGAAATGAGAATGTGGCTAGCAGACTAAGGGAACATTGACAGTGTCAAGGGTGTCTAAAAATAGAATGTTCTTACATATCAGACACAGAGTACATGGGGAGAATGTTAAATTTCAGAACACACGAAAATGCTTGAGAAAAGCAAGGAAATGATCAGTTAAAGAGGAAATACAGCATATGTTCTCCAGTATCTAAGCACGAAGAGGTCCCCAACTTAATAGTGCTTAATGCAACTTGCGGTTTGTGATTAGTAGAGGTTACACATTAAACATTGTCCTTGTTGGTTTATATAAGAAGCTTAAAGTTTCTATTATGAAATAGTAATAATAAGAATATGCCACATTTCATATAGCTCAAGTGTTTGTGATGTTTGTCTGGTACATTTTGTGTTTTGAAACGCCACCATTTTTGAAGGTTTGTAAGAGAACAAGACAGTACAAATCACAATTTAAAACGGGGGTAGGGCTGGAGAGGGGATGCTTCCTTCTGAAATATGATGGTTTGTGAGTATCTACCAAACTTAGAAAACAAAGTTGTCTTCTGGTCCGTTATCCTGTGTAATTAGTTTTACTCTGAAAGAATTTCCCCTTTCCTCCCATGCAGTTATACGCTCCTAAAGAAAGGCGCTTCTCATCTAAGTTCTCACAACTTATCTATTATTATGTTATTATTATCTATATGTTATGTGAACTATAGGATGTTATTTCTTCATGTAGCCTACCCTGTTGGCTGTGGGGTGGGAAGGTTGTAATGTATTTGATTGCTACATCTAAGCACTTTAATGGCTCCCAAGCCATGTTTAGAGCACTCAGACACCACCATGAGTCTCTACATGAAACAGATAAATAAGGATGTACAGATCCTTGCACAACGGGGTCCTGTCTATGACTGGGGATCCTAAACGCTACCATAAGACAAATAATAAGTATCCAAATGCATTTGAAGGTTTTGATTTAAGGGCTATTAGACTAGCCATTTGTTATTTCAGACTGGCTTTTAAGCCTAATAGAGGCTTGATTTGAGGCCTTAATGGATCTTTTGGGGTTTTATTCCAGGGTCATTCATAGATTCTGAGCCTGGAAAGGACAACTGCGATCATCTGGTCTGACCCCCTGCACAATACAGACCATAGAACTTTCCCAAAGTATAGCGACTCCTGTTTGAACTAACAGCCTCACATTTAGAAAAACTTCCAGTCCCATTCTAGGCTGAGAGGATCCATTTTAAGACAGGGAAGGCAAAAGCCAAAATGTTTAAGAAGTGTTTTCTGATTTTAGGGCTGAACCATGTCTTGGTGGCATGCTGAATGCGACTTGCCGAAACAGTCTGGAAAGTGGTCAGTCTCCCAGCTAATAAGACTCTTCTTAGCCATCTTAGAACATGATATAATTTTATAATGAAGACAAGCTCCTTGTATCTGAGTTTCAGAAAGATGAGCACCCGCTTGGCCAACTGAAATCAGAGAAAGAACAAATTATGATGCTGATCTTTATGTAGCAGAGGGAACAGAGAACACCTGATGGCCAAGGACAGTCCTAACAGAAGGACATCTCGGAGTCCAAATAGAAGAAGCTATAAAATGTGTGTTTTAAAATAATTTTTGTGACAATGACCTTTCATAGAGGTGGTAATATCTGGCAAAAGGATTTCTATGATGAGAGGAATACATGTCAATTACCTGATACATCATCACCTAACAGGCCCTTCCCTGTCACACAGGAGACCAAAGATGGGAAACATCACTGAATTGAGACTTTGTCTTTCTTCAACCCCAAGAAATCTAACCACCAGCAAACCAAATCAACCAATCACACTGTACCCAAAAAACTTCAGCATCATTAAGCCACTGTTCTGTGTTGTCAATCAAATGTCAAAATGTGAAAGAAAACTCTCTAAATTGAGACAATATTTCACAATATGCATATGGTGGCTCTGGTAGCTATGCGGCATAGATGTTGGAAGCCAGCTGCACACTAAAAATACTTGTGCAGTTAAGTCACAGAAGTGAACAGCTGAATTACAGAACAAAATAAAAATGTGAGGAGTTACAGTGGCAGTTTTTGGTTTTTGCACTAGAAATCAGTTTCCCCTACAGGAAGTCAATCGTTTATTTGTGCAACCTATCTATCTATTTGGGGTGGGGGAGGGACACACTAACTGAATGATATTTCCCAAACCATTTTTATAGACTCAGCTAATGGACTGTCCTGCTTCCAGTGGGATTTCTCAAAAGATTTCCTGTTCTTTTTTCCCCCTTTTCAATCAACAATGGATGAAAATTGTCAGAAAATCCTCAGTGGCTCATTTGTTTGCTCAAAATTTTGTCTTTTAACAAACGAAAACCAGAAATAAGCCTCCCGTGTTTCTGAGTTTATTGTACTAAATTTTCAAGTGACTAGTGATTTTGAGCACCCAACCTCAGATACTTCAAATGGACCTGATTTTCACAGGTGGTTGCTCTGGTCTTTCTGAAAAAAGTCAGATCCCTTAAGCAGTCAGAAGTTGGACAGACTTAAATTTAGATTTCTTTTTAATAAGAAAATCTCTGTTATATCAGAAAACAATCTCTTTGGAAGGTTTAATAAATGTAGAAGGCAGACATGCAGAAAATGAATTACAATGGCTAGGAAAATGAATTGTGAGTTAAATCCAGCAAAATACGATGATTGTTTTGACAATTCTTCTATTAGATTAGCATTAGTGCTAAGTAGGTGTCTGGCTAGTGAGTCTTGCCCACTTGTTCAGGGTTTAACTAATTGCCATAGTTAGGATCGGGAGGGAATTTTCCCCTAGGGCAGATTGGCAAAGGCTCTGGAGGTTTTTCACCTTCCTCTGTAGCATGGGGCATGACTCACTTGCTGGTGGATTCTTTCTACCTGAAAGTCTTTAAACCATGATTTGAGGACTTTAATAACTCAGTCGTAAGTTAGAGGTGTATTACAGGAGTGGGTGGGTGAGGTTTTATGGCCTGCATTGTGCAGGAGGTCAGACTAGATGATCATATTGGTCCATTCTGACCTTAGAGTCTATGAGTATACCAAAAAAAACCCCCAAAAAACCCCTCCATAAATGTTGAATTTTAAAAAAAATGTATTTAGATTGTATTCACTCTTGTTGTGTGTCTTCTTTTCCCAAATCCTCTTCTGAATGTGATACTTGACTGGGATGTTTTCAGAAACAGTGAATTTTAAATGATTTTTGGAGATTTTTCACAGAAAGGAAAGGCATGCTGATAGCTTTCACTAAGTTTATACACCACTTAATTCTCTTTTACACCCTCACAAGCCCCTACATGGGATTTACTGATAAATCCAAAGTAGAGTTGGTCAGAAAATGAATGCCCTCCCCTGAAAAATTTTGATGAAAATGAAAGAAAAAAAGTCATTTCCATACAAATTCAGTGGGAAAAAAAGTTGATATTTTGTCTAAAATGGAAATATTTTTCAGTTTCTGGCAAATTAAATCCAAACATTTGACTTTAAACCAAAATATGTTAGGCCTTTGGTTGAAAAGATTCTGTCTTTATGTTTCAAGTGAACATAAATAAAACATGTTCAAGGGAAGAGGACATGCTTTGTGAACATTTGCATTTAGTCAAAATCCCAGTTGTTCATCAAAAAGAAGTTTTGATGAAATATTTTTGACCACTCCTACTGTTTGTGCACGCCCTCTCTCCAGAGGTGCTTTCATTGGCGTAGCAATGGGTGGGGAGGTGTGGGGAGGAAACCCCCAGGCACCAGGATGCAGGAGAGTGCCAGGCGGCAGAACAGGACTGCAAGGCGTGGCATGCCCAGGAGATCACAAATGTGGGCTTGGCCCCCAGGCGCCGGACACCCGCACTATATCACTGACTGCTTTTCACTAGAAAAGCACGATGTTATGTTTAAAACAAGACTATCCACCTTAGAAATCTGATATTAATGTCATTTGCCAAGAAACAAAATCATACCATGTGACCTATCCATCCAATCAAAATGAAGCTACTTTGTTCAAATTTAGCACATTGAACAGTCACAGTAAAGTGCTGGTGCCTGATCAGCAGACCAAGATTTTTTCACCAAAACTAGCTGGTGAGTCATTTTTAATAAGTTTGAAATAAATTGCATTCTGCTTGCAGACAAATCATGAACAGAGCTGCAAAAGCCATTGGCTGCCAATTATATGCCCAACTTTTAATTACCATCTAATATTTTTCTATATAGCATAAGAATTACTAGCACAATTGGAAAACGGTGCAAAGGTGGCTTTGAAGTGAAAATTAAGCTTGCTAGTAAAATATAAAAATCACTGATGTATGAAAGTAATTACAATGGGATTTTTACTCTCTATTGGTTCCTTATAAAAAGATGTTAACTTATTTTCACCTCTGGTTCTGGCACACGCTGACATAACGCAATTTTCACAAATTTTCAGATAATAAAGGGGTTTGCACTGTTATTAATCCAGGAGCAAATGAGAGAGAAATAAAGAAAACCTTAGCTAAAACTGTCAGACCGCGATGAAGGTGATCATCAGTGGAATCCGAATTATCGGTGCAGTTAGTAAAACTAATGAATGATGGAATCATGTATCAATGTATTTGATCTGTTAAGAACAAATATCTGGAAAAATGTAAATAGCTTCAATAAAGGAAATCAAACAAGAAGTCCTGTGGCACTTTTAACATTTATTTATCTCATGAGCTTTTGGGGGAGAAAATCCCACATCATCAGATGCTTGAAGATGGAGAAGTGGAATTTTCTCCCACGAAAGCTCATGTGATAAATAAATTCGTTAGTCTTTAAAAGTGCCTTGTTTCTTTTTGGTGAACTAGACTGACACAGCTCCCCCTTTGGAACTTAAAAAAAGGACAATCTTTCCATTAACTTCAGTGGGTTTCATGGGTTCTTTAAGAATTTCATTTGCAAACCATTATTTGACCCAGGAACATGTTTTACTTGTGTCATTCCTACACCAAATCATACACATTACACGTGGAAGACATTTCTAGAACAGCCTGAACATTCTACAACTTGTTCATATCAACCAAAGTTCATTTGTCTAAGTTTTTATATTGGCATCTATCATATTAGAATGCCAGATCCTAAAGGGCATGGAGCATCTCTAGCTCCTACTGACTTCAACAGGACTGTCAATAACAAGACCTCATGAGTCACAAGTGTTCAGCAGCCATACATCTAAGCCATTTTTCATGTGCCACCACCGTACTGTCTTGGATGCCATCGTGGTTTGGACACAGATTAAACAACATGAGAAATCCACCTATTAAACATCACAGAAAGAGCAATTGTACTGGCAGAAAGATGGTTGGAAGACTTCACTGACAATTTCTGAAAGTTCCAGAGGGGGAGCCGTCTTAGTTTAGTTTAGCAAAATAAACAAGGAGTGCTGTGGCACTTTTAAAGACCAACAAATTTATTTATCGCATGAACTTTCATGGGAAAAATTCCCCCTTCATCAGATGCTTGAAGATAAGTTCCCCATCTTCAAGCATCTGACAAAGTTGGGATTTTCTCCCATGAAAGCAATAAATAAATTTGTTAGTCTTTAAAAATCCCACCAGACTCCTTGTTTGAATTATTTAAAGGTGTCCCATGCCTACAGGGACCAGAATCTCAGCCGGTTGGTGAATGTATATCAGCCATGGATCTAGCTCATATGCATGCCATGAGACAGAAATATTTTTCCTTGTAGTGCATCAGTTCATCCTTAAAAATAGTGTGTGTGCTGTATAGCTTGACTGTTTTCTAGACCTCACCTGCAATTTTCCAACTAAACCTTTTTTCCATTGGAAAGTGTTGATTAGTTGAAATTGAAACATGGGATGATGAAGAGTTGGTTCATGTTTTATTCAAAATTACTTTTCATTTAAAAATTAGTGAATTTATACTAACAATAGTGAACACATTTTAAAAAGCCCAAATCAAAATGAAACCTTTTGAAATTATTGAAACAAAATGTTTTGATTGACGCTCCTATTTTTTTGGATGATTGGTTTGCGAACATTTTCAAAATGTTGGCTTTTTGTCATGGTTTAGGAGAGGAGGCGTTTGAAATCTTAAACTCTCGTGGGATGGGAAAACCATATCTCAACCCGGTCTAGTTTGATCTCTTCTCCATGTGATGCTGCGGAATAGTATTACACTGCTATATACAAGAAATAGGTTTGGAATAGAAATTACCTGAGACTTTTGGGACAATGCAGGCAAGTAGTGCATAAATATTATGAACTATATCTCTGAGAGCAAGATTATCAAACCATTCATCCTCAAATAACTGCCTTTGGATGATCCATGAATTGACATAATTCCTGTCCCGGAAGAAATCTCCTTCTTCAGAACCTCTCCTCATAGCTTGGAAAGGAGGAGGAGATAGTATGATTGTGTATTGCACAATTGGCAAAATGGATAGCCAGATATTGGCTCCCAGCATCTGACCTGCCATGAGGCTCTTACTGATTGGTCTCTGTTCATTGCAATATTCACCCTGCACGGTCATTTTCTGAGCACTGAATATTGTGTGTGACATTACTGATGATGTGAAAGCATACATCATGCTCAGGAATCCAAAGGGGAAGCACATCCTATGAGGTTTAACGGTTTTGATTTAAAATGAGCTGATTAACTGATGATTGATTCTTGGTTTCAGGTCACAGAATCATATGCAATGAAAATAATTGGTAATAATACAAACCAACAACAGGCTCACTCATGGCTTAAGCCCATGGTCCTTTATCCTGGTAGAAAGCCAGAGAAGACTGTTGCCTGGTCAAGGGGTGATCTTGTTCTAGGGCTGTTAGTAGATGACATATGTACTGATTAGGAGTCATGTAATGTTTGTTTTGCAAGGCAAGAGGCTAAAAATCAATAGCAGAATGTACCCACACAAGGGATTTGAAGGAAGACATAATATTCATCGAAAACACTGGTAAGTGCTCTGAATCTTTAGAGGGGAACCCAAGGTAAAACCAGTGATGAACAATCTGGCAAAGGATGATAAAGAAAGGCACCTCAGCAAAGATGTGCTTTGGAATTTCAGGTTTGTGTGCTAAACAGAATGAGTTTATTTATCGGACTAAGGCACCTGAAGGTCCCTCATCATGTTAGAGCCTTCGTTTTCTGTGTGATCATAAATCTAATGGGATTTTTCATTTGGCATTTGCCGATATCAAGCATATACTTGGTAGAATAGCATGTTTTACAGCAGGGGTCAGCAACCCAAAATATAAGAACCACCCTTTTTTCAAATTCAAGTGTTTTGAGAGCCACAATGGGTGTAGCCTCCTGGGGGGGGGGTAAGGGGAGCTGGGCCAGGATGCGTAACACAGGTCCCCTAGGGGGTGGAGCCTCACAGGGGCATGCAAAGAGCTGCAGATGGGTCTGGAGACGCAAGTTGCAGACTCCTGCTTTAAAAGAGAGAGAGGCTGAGGTGGAAGGCTAGATTTTCAAAAGCATCTAAGGAGCTTAGGCACCTCACTCCCCTTGATATTAATGGGTCGATTTCAGTCAATAGGAATTAGACGCCTAACTTGCTTAGGTGCTCTTGAAAATCCCACTATCTGTCTATCTGCACTCTTAGGTACCTTTGAACCTTTGGCTTGGGGTACTAGGGTGAATTTATAGCAATGCTTGGGATATCCTGCCTCCCAATGTCATCATCTTCTCTTCCTCATCCTGTTCCATGCAAAATAATAGTTCAGGAAACAATAATAATAATTAAAAAACAGAGCTTGCCCGATGCCACTAAGCACAGTGTGTAACAGGCACATAATCCTTTGTTCTTCCCTTAAAATAAGTGAATCACAGTCACAAGGACCTGAAATAATAATGAAAGCTACTTTCCTTTCTTTAAAATCTGTGACTTGAGATTGTAATCTGACAATTGTAAGGTTCCCTAGAATGTATACATCTCACTGTTCCATCTCAGTAGGAAGGTCATAAAAAAATCAGAGTCATTTACCGATCTGATGTAGTGTTATCCTGGAGGAGGTCAGAACATAAGAATGGATATAAGGCATCAGACCAATGCTCCATTCAGCTCAGTATCCTATCTTCCAGCAGTGGCCAGGTGCTTTAGAAGGAATGAACAGAACAGAGTGATTCACCCCATCAGCCAATCCCAGCTTCTGACCATGGTAAAAGAAATACCAGTTCATTGTAAAGATGGACAAGTTTCACTGAGCTATATGTTAGATATGTTGTATAGATGGATTATATTCTGGTAGTAGGAAGGCAGCACACTCATCGCTCCATGCTGAACCTTTATTGAAGAGCAACAGGAAACCAGACAAACAAGTTTTCCTATTCCAAAGGGGTAGCCGTGTTAGTCTATTGTAGAAAGACAACAGAGTCTTGTGGCACTTTTAAAGACTAACAGATTTATTTATCGCATGAGCTTTCGTGGGAGAAAATCCCACTTTGTCAGACGCTTTGAAGATGGGAAACTTACAGAATGGGAGGAAATTAAATGCAGGGGAGTGTAGGGGAGTGTCCACTCAGACGCACTTAAAAATCCAGTCTTGGGAAGTTTAGGTCCTGCAAGGGTAGCTCCACTGGGAGGGGACTTGCAGAAGGGAGAAGTAAGCTCCGTATAGAAACACACGTAACACAAGCAGTACACTGATAGGGGTACGACGCTCCCCACCCCCAAGGAAAGTAACCCTAATAAATGAGCATACCCCAAGTTTATGGGCAAATTTGGTAACAAAATTTAATTTCCTCCCATTCTGTAACTTTCCCATCTTCAAAGCGTCTGACGAAGTGGGATTTTCTCCCACGAAAGCTCATGCGATAAATCTGTTAGTCTTTAAAAGTGCCACAGGATTCTGTTGTCTAGGTTTTCCTAACTAACACTAAAACAACCCACCCAGCTATCACTATAGCAATCCCAATGACCTAAGGTAACCCAGGACACCACACTATATGCTGCAGAATAGCCTTCTAGCAGAAAAAGGTAGATCAACCAAATTATAACACACGTCCAAATGTCTAAGCTGTTGTTTCTCATTGCCATTTATCCGGCATCTTTTAAAGTCTAGATCAGTGTTTCTCAGCTGCAGCCACTGTGGCCACACGTGGTCATCAGGGGCTTTTCTTGTAGCCACACCCTCCTCGGATCTCTTTGGGGAGAGGGAGAGTGCAAGAGAGGGGGTAAACTAGCAGCCTGCCCCTCCCCTTGTTGTTGCTCCTGGATGCACCACTTTGGTGTTGGTTGCTGGGGCAGTCAGCAGTGGTTGGACCCTGCTCCCCTCTGGAGACATGTGGGGCACAAAGTTAGAGCAGCGGGCAGCTGGTGAATTGCCCTGGGGTCAAGGGGTGGCAGGTTCCAGCCACAAAGCATCTGGCCCCATCCCCTGGACAGGGCCCAAGCATATTTTTTGGGGGGCCTGTACAAACTTGTAACATGGGCCCCTGCCCACACATGATAATGGGGGTTAGGGCCTGGGTTGATCCCCCCAAGGCCTTCAGCCTCCTGTAAAGTGTACCCCTTTCCTCCCCCATGTGGGGGCACTAAGATCTGGACTTTGGGCTCTGGCCTCCCACCACTCACCCCTATCACTCAGTCCAGGATTTAATTTGTCCCCAGTTTGCCAGGGCTAAGTAAGTCTGCCGTGAAAGGGGATACTTGTATGTTTATTAATATCACTTTTCACAGCAGACTCACCAGCTAGCATCCTTCACTCCCTCTATTATTTTTGTCTACAATTCACAGATCTCAATAACATCCCCACAGCGAAATCCATTTACAGCATGAATTCCATGAAACGTAAGGGGAAAAATACTTCATGTTATCAATGTCCTTAAAATATATGATAATGTTAACAGAGTAACAGCATGCAACTTGTATCTGCAAATGTGCCTTTGAAATATTAATACCCAAGAGCAAGCTGAAGTCGGATAAAAATAATATTGTAAATGCCATTCATTCTTCCTTTTAAAAAGCCATTTGCTGTACAACATTATTTAATTTGCATTTTATTGATTACAAACAAATGTATAAAAGCTTATGCAACAATGAAAATACTTTCTAAATTAAAAAACAAAAAATAAACTAAAATTGTTTTTCATTTAATGTTCCAAAGGGGTGGGGGGGCGTGTTAGTCTAGTCCCGCAAAACAAACAAGGAGTCCTGTGGAACTTTTAAAGACTAATTAATTTATTTAACACATGAGCTTTCGTGGGAGAAAATACCACTTCGTCAGATGCTTTGAAGATGGAGAACTTAGAGAATGGGAGGAAAATAAGTGCAGGGAAGTGTAAGTCATAGGACCAGGTCAGATTGTGATAGCAAATCATCTAAATCTTAAATTAGACATCAGATCTTGCTCAGATAGGGTGTGTCTACACTTGTAAATTAAGTTGACTTAAGCTTGGTTAAGTCGACTTAATTTACTCTGTGTCTACACTAAACTTTCCTTAAGTCGACTTAAGCAGGAAAAGTTAGGTCAACTTAAGGAAAAGTTAAGTCAACTTTATAAAACCCAGTCGACTTAGGGTTACTCCAGGGCTTCCCCACTGCCCTCCCTGCCAGGGTGGCTGGCACAGCTACAGCCTGGCATGTCCCTATGCCCTGCCAGGGTCCCTGTCCCGCTTTGACCCATTGTACCCAGGTACAATGGGGCAAAGGCTGAGCCCCCTGGCACTTGGCAAGGGGTGCCCGCCCTGCCACTGTGGACCTGTCCTAGGTCCACCTAGCCCCTAGAAGTCAACCTAGGTGTCCAGTGTGGATGCTCTAGGTCGATTTTGTAGGGTCCCCCTAAGTCAACTTAAAATTTAAGTGTGGACACGCTAAGTCGACCTAAATTAACAAGTGTAGACATAGCCATAGAGATCAGTGGATAATATACCACTGACTTTAAAAGCTGCAAGATTGGCCCCTTACTGGGCAATTTCTAGGCAAAAATAAAATCCATTTTTACTGACTGCTTAATTCTCTTTAATTATAAACATCAGCAAAACAATAAAATGTATAGTATTCAAAACTAGACTGTTGCTGCTGCTCATCAGGCACTAATTCCTGAGCATTCCTTTCTCCCAACCCTCCCCATGTGGGAAGAGCATCACACACTTTAAACCCATTCCCCATTCTTGAAATAAAAAACATATGATCTACATGCACAATGAGGTATATAAAATCAGTGGAAAGCAGAGGTATAATTTAATGGCAACTTAATGTAGCCTGCTAGAAAGTCTATTGAATGTCTAACTGTTCGGTGGTCTACTACTTCAAAGGTTAGATAATTGAAAGTATCTTCACAAAGCCCTGATTTACATAAGAAAACAAGCTTTCATACAATTCCAAGCAGATTTGTTAGACTTTTTAAAACTGTGAATTTAATAATTACAAACAGCCTTTTCAATTTGCTTTAATTTAACTGAGATGATTTCCATTCTAGGGAAATGAAACTTCAGAGAATTGATACTGAAGCTATATATTTTTGTTTTTTGGTGCCTTTAAAATAAATTGTAATGCTCTACAAGGTGGGCTAATGTTTTTACAGTTGTTGTGGAATTCAAGGACTCAAATATCATTCTACTAACCAAATTAGTGGATGTAACAGCCCATGGAACCACACACAGGCATTTGATTAAGGGGGCTTGCTTACACCGATAGGTATGTGTTTAACTTTATGCACATGATTATTCTTGTTGCATACATTTTTGCAGCAGCAGGGCCTCACATATACATTGGCACAACCCTCACTCTGCCATATAGGAAAGTAAGGAGGAGTGGGAACAGAATCTGGGCTGTTTGCTGCTCACTAAGAGTGCGTCTACACTTGTAAATTAAGTCGACTTAATTTACTCTGCGTCTACACTACACTTTCCTTAAGTCGACTTAAGCAGCTGCTTAAGTCGACTTAAGGAAAAATTAAGTCAACTTTGTAAAACCTCATTTTAAGTCAACTTTTGGCTTAAGTCGACTTTCTAAAGTCGACTTAAGCCAGTGTAGACTTAGAGTAGCCCTAAGTCAACTCTAAGTCAACTTAGGGCTCTCCAGGACTCCCCCACTGCCCTCCCTGTCGGGGGGCTGGCACAGGGAGCCTGGCATGCCCCCCCAAAGGACAGGGCAGAGCCCTGCCCACCCTGCCCTGCCAGGGTCCCTGTCCCCCTTTGCCTCATTGTACCCAGGTACAATGGGGCAAAGACTAAGCCCCCTGGCATTGGGCAAGGGGTGCCCCCTCTGCCCCCGTGGACCTGCTCTAAGTCCCCCTAGCCCCTAGAAGGCGACCTAGGTGTCTAGTGTGGATGCTGTAGGTTGACTTTGTAAGTTCCCCCCTAAGTCAACTTTAAATTTAGGTGTAGACATGCTAAGTCAACTTAACTAAGTCGACTTAAAGTCGACCTAAATTTACAAGTGTAGACATAGCTTAAGAGTGACTGGAGGGGGAAAGGGCAAAGAGAAGAGGAGCATGGAGTAACACTGGAATAGTCATATTGGATCAGACCTATGGTCCATCTAGTCCCATGTCCTGTCTCCAATAGTAGCCACTTCCAGATGCTTCAGAAGAATGTGGAAGAAACCCAGTGGCTACATGAAGTCTTCGTGCTGCTCCTTAGAAGTAAAAGACTAGATTAGACCCTGAAGGGTAAAGTTATATATTCCTCTCAAAACCATTGTAACTTAGGTTATTCGGTCACCCACAAAAATGCCCACTTCTTGATTGCCTCTTGCTGAGTTCTTGGCCTCTACATCCCATGGAAAGGAATTTCCATAGTCTGCTTACTCATGAAAAAGTGTCTTCTTATATGAGCTTTGTTTCACCAAATTTATTTTTATTTCTTTTGAAAGTTATGATAGAAACTACGTATCCCAGTCATGGACAAGGAGCCCATTGTGCTAGGTGCTGTACAAACTCAAACAAAAAAAAACCTAGTTCTTCTCCCAAAGGGTTTATAATCTAAGGATAAGATGGATACAGACTGACTAACTGGTGGGGAAGTAGAAACAAACAATGAGATGATACTGGTCAATACAATAGGTTTTACGCTCAGCACCCAAGCAGTCTAACCATTGCCAAGTCCCATTTTTCTTGTGATACGAGATGGAGAATTAGACGCTGCTGGATTTACTGATTGCCTGTACCCGGCTTTGCTAACTGAATAGCAAAAAGATGTCAGCCTGTGCCAGTAAGCATTGCCCCTTCCTCAGGGCAAATCGTGAACTTGTTTACAGTCTAAAACTTGTCTTTATGGTATTTTCCAAACACTTAAGATGACAAGGTTCCTACTTTAAAGTCCTTGCCACCAAAGAAAACAGAAAAGCATATTGCATAGACATACATCTCCTGTGGCTTCAGGAATAAAGCTTTTTTGCTTCAAAATTTCTTCCATCATCGGAATATATGTATTTTCCCATCAAAATGGCTTTTCAACAAAACCGATTTTTCATCCCCTTCCCTGCCCAGTTTTAAGTTTTAACTGTCCTTTCAGTTGCTAAAAACTGACAAAATGATTGGCTTTTGGGGGCTTGGGTTTTCAATAAAAACCTCACACATTTTCAACAAAACCCACTGATGAAAACTTGAAAATACTAGTTTGTCGTCAATTTCTTTTCCGCTGGAGGAAGAAAGTCATTTTCTTCCTCCCTAGAGCTATTAATTTCTTATTAGATCATATCAAAGATTTCCTACACGAGCCATGGTAAGGGTTCAGAATATGACCCCTCCCCAGCAACATGCTAATAAACAGGCCAGTGTCACAGTCCGGGCTGTGGGCAGTCATGCCTAATGGTCAGCACAAGAGTTCAACAGCCAGGAATAAGAGCCTCAGATCCGAGCTGGAAGCAGAGGCCAGAAGTCAGGTTTTGGAACTGAAAGCCAGAGTCAGGTTACCTGGAGTAATGCAAGGCGAGGGCCCTCACAGGTATAGGGTTGGAAAAAGGTGGAAGCAGGGTTGGGAACAAACAAGCACAGGAAGCTATCACAGGTGAAGAAAAATGCTTAGAACAGCCACCAAACTCCTGCTGCTGGATTCAAGAGCTGGTCTGATGACTCTTCTGGCCCATCAGGTAGCCTCCTACAGGTCAGCTGTGCTGGTTAAGTTGCCCAGAGACAGGTATTGCTGCCGGCCCAGATTCCAGACACCCAGGCAAATACCAAAATTGAACAAAGTTGATCAGTACTATACAGTACTGTCAATAGAATGTGTCACAATTCCAGCAAGAAAAGGTGGGCACAGAGGAGCCACAGGGGAGAGGCAGAAGTCAATTCAGCTGAATCATTTCAGCTGACTGCACAAATGTCAACATGGGACTTCACATTGATCCTGTCTCAGCAGTTTACATCCTCAGTTGGCTTAGGTTATAAAGTTCATTACGTTTGTCACTCCCTTCTCCAACCCCAGGGGAGGAGGAAAATGTTGTTTACGAAAGGATTAGCAAGGCAGTCTCTACTCCCCACCTTGCCTCCTTCTCCATCAGGTATCCTTATAAGGAAGGGGAGTCAGATCCCACAAGGTTCCTCCATTGTAGCCAATTCCCCTCTTCCACTGCATAGCAGGCCCCTTCTAAAACAGCTGGGGCTTTGAACACCAAGGAATGATGATGGCTAAAAAAGTCAGCGCCCCCCCCCCCCCAAAAAAAATATCGGTGTTCTTGATTACTTTTAAGAACCTAAGTGACTCCATTGATGCCTATGGCTATGTCTACACTGGCAAGTTAGTTCGAATTAAGGAAGCTTAATTTGAACCAACTAAAGCCATGGCTACATTAGGCTTTCATTAGTTCGAATTAAGGGCTTCCTTAATTTGAACTAATACATTTGAATATGCTATTGGAACTAAGGGTTAATTCGAACTAGTTAGTTCGAATTAACCAATGTGGCCATGTGAGTTTGAACTAATTGCTTAGTTCTAACTAACCAGCCCATTGAACTCAATGCAATTCGCTAATTCGAACTAAGCAAGTGCCATGAATGGCACTTGCTTAGTTCGAACTAAATTTTGCTAGTTCAAATTAAGTTAATTAACTAATTTGAACTAACTTTTGTAAGTGTAGACATAGCCTATGAGATTAGTTGTGCTTAAAATTAGGTCTGTGCTCATGTGCTTTGTTGAATCAGGACCCTAAGTAGTTCCATCACCTTCAATGGAAAGCCTCATGTGCTTGCTGAATGCAGTCCATTACCAGGCACACAACTGGCTGCTACAGGAGTGCAGGCCAAAGCTGGAACCAGAATGAGCTTGTGAAGAGCTTTGGGTGCCCAGAATATGAGCTTTGCTCGATGAAACCAAACTCTATTAGGGCACAAAAACAGCAGATAAAACGAAGAGCTCCGTGACCTTGGCAGTTCTGCTGGGAGATGTTGGCACATAAGGAAAACTTGTTCCTGAACAGTTTCTCCACTGTGTTAGACATAAATGGGCCTTTCTTCAGAACCACCGTTGGTTGTTTTGTTCCTCCACCCCCAACCAGGAATATTTACAGTAGTTATTTAAGCAAAAAGCACAGCCACTATTTATGAGGACTAAATACGAATCCAGCACCCCACATAACGTGGGAGATCCTTTTAGGTGCCTCTTCATAAGCTCAGGGCTGTTCTCTACAGATGTCATTTTAATATGTCTCACCCACTCTCTGTCAAGGTTCCACTGCCTGGGAGCATCTGGCATTAATGAGCAACCTCCCGGCACAGATCAGTAGCTCTTTGGGCATTAAAATCGATTTTCCACACCTTGGCAGTTAAAGAACATGTCTCTGGAGCTGGTGCCTAAAGCAGCGTTTTCCAACCGCATGCACTACTCGCCCAGAGACTTTGTGACTGGCACCCTGGGCTCCCTCTGTCTACCTTATGGCCAAACACAACTACAGCCAGTGGGAATTTTTCTGCTGAATTTAATAGGAATGATATCAGGCCCCAAGTTTGAAATACGTTACATTAGGTGAAGGCCGGCAGAGGGCAGCTTCTTTTTTTGAACCTCCTGGATCTTCTAGGGTAGAGGTGGGAAATAAAGATGTGTGTTGATAAACCTTGCAAAGTATAGCCTTAAGGGTATAATGGCTGCCCTGGAAAAGCTGCCCAGGACACATTGGAGAGAGGAATAATTGTTCATCTCTAGCATAGAGAGCTAGCTCAAAGGAAGTTTGGATGGTCCCAAAATGGATCCTGAGAACCTTTTGCAGTTCGCAGTCAAAAGCTCCTGAAGTTAGAGGAAATACCGCTGAAATGAGGCATGGATGACAGAGCTATACTACTGCAACTCATTCGGTAAGAAATATAAAGAGCCTACCCCACTCTTCCCAGAGAAGAATTACTGCGCGTGATTTAATGAACAATGCTGCATGAACTCATGTCATGGCCCTGTTGAGTAGCCAGCTTGGGAAAGTGCCAGTGTTTTATCCTAACAAAACACAATGCAGCGTGTGCATGATTGATAAATCTCCTTTTCTACTGCGGACGCGTGGCTACCGCAGCTCCTTAAATGATTCCTTTCTTTAACTACACAATCCCAATGAAGAGGGTTGTTTTTTTTTAAGCTGCAAAACACTTGAATTTTGCACTCTGCTCTTTTACAGCTTGTGAGAGGCATGGTTGTTCCCCACTCTGTCCAGACACTGCTCTAAGCCCTGGAGTGGGGATTTTTAAGTTAGGTGGCCAAGTCTAGGACTGAACATACAACTCCTTCAGGCTTCTTTGAACATCCCAGCCTGGGTCTACAACTGAGCAATTTTGTTCTGAGCACCTTTTGATCTTTATAAAACACAAGTGCCCTTACAGTGAATAAAGCCATGGCCCAGAGGGTCAATCCTCCATTGTTTACCTTCCTCCCCCTCTGAAAGGTCTGGAAGCCAAGCAGCTCCGAACTCCCTTGGTTAAGTCGGGCTAAGATTCAGCAGCAGGTATCCTGAGCACTGTGACGAATGAGTGTGTGTGTGTCAGGGGAGCCTGTTTAAACAAACAGTGGGATGCTTGGGAAGGCAGACTGAAGACCTAAGATCTTTTTCTCTCCCCTCCCCACCCTCCGCCCCTTCAAAACAGAAGATTAAGTTTGCTCTGAACATGAGCTGATGAAAAGAATTCACATAGTGCTTTGAATGGTGCCACGGGGAGCACCACAGGAGAATTACAAATTGCTGTCGGAGACACCCGTCTCCCTTTACAGAAAGTTAACATAAAAGTACACATATCTTCTTTCTATAAGGCACTAACTTGTAAATTAACCTTTAATGGAGTATAAATGATGTCCTGAAAGAACTGCTTATGTAGCTATATTTATGATCTAGAAAATCGCAAATATTTACAAGATTAGAGGTGTTAATGGTCTGTCAAAAATGTTTGTATATTGTACATACATTAAAGCCCAGTTAAGACCACCCTGGTATAAAGACCACCACCTTTCTAGTCCCATATAGGATTTCACTTTGATTCCTTATATGATGATCCCCAATATTGACCAAGACCCTTTTATACAAGGAACTTGCCCTACAAATTTCATTTATTTTAAAGCTGGCATTCAGACAGTCTGTGAGAACTGTTTACTACGTGATTCTGTCTGTAAAATTAATCTTGACTAAACAAAGCTGAGGTTACATTGTATAGGTCATGGCCTACTCTGAAAAGAAAGGAGGGTTGGGAAGACAACTCAGGAAGAGAATCACTTGCCTGGGAATCTGAGCAGAACTTTGTTGCTACATATCATTTGGTCTCCCCTCTGCCTCAGTTTCCCTGCAGTCACGTAAACCAGCCAGTTTCAGCAATGAATCTTCCATCAGCATCACTATTGTCTTCCCTTTCACCAGGCATGTGTTTATCATTCTAACACAAACACATTGGTCATGGGTGAGCCTACGCCCATCTCCTTTGAAGGGGCCATCTCACCCCGTGACACAATAAAACTGAAACAGTCATAATTATATCTCCTGGCGGACATTGACTTCTATTGATGGGGCTCTTCTGGCTGTACAGAGCTATCTTTTGATCCTTTTGCCCTGAAACCATTTTGAGGCTCTCTAATTGTCCATCAGCTTACCCAATAAAAGGACACGTCTTCCAATCACACTGAAAGGCCCACCCACCTCTCCAGACTCTCATTAAGGGCTCAATCCAGTGCCCACTGAAGTCTATGGAAAGACTCCCGTTAACTTCGCAGGCAGCTGAAGCAGGCCCCAGTACAGTAGCAAACAGCTGCGATACAGTCAGTCGCCTGAACCTGAAGCAAAACTGTTCTGCTGAGCTGCAATGCTCATTTAAAATTAATGATGATTAGAGCTGGTAAAACAACTACATAATTAATTACTTGAAAAATACCACCTGTCAGCATACGAATTGCTGTGAGATCTCTTGAATTTATTCTTTATTCAAAATTGCTCACCAAATACAATCCAAGAATCATCTGCAGAAATTGTAACTTTAGTAAGAGGTATTCATATTCAAAATTGGAGCTGTTTTGACTAGACCAATATTTCACATGGTATATTTCTGTTTCCTCCTTAGATGAGTAGGGATAACTCTTCACACCAAAAATGTGATTCTAACACTCAGACTTTCAAATTAAAAATCTCCTTTCTGCAAACAGTTTCTAGTGGAAGCAGCTGAAGTTCTTCCAAGTTTTACATGTCAATTGAATTTTTAAAAATGAAATTTTTGAATTTCAAAACAAGAAAAAAAAGATTGTGGACAAAAAGGGTTTATGAATATTTCCCCCCCCCCCTTTTTTTTTACTAGCTCAGTTTTCTAGTATTTGCTTAAAATGTGCTGTTTCTGCAAACATTTCTTTCAGTAAGGTCATTCACTAGAATATGTACAGGAAATGAACAAAAAAGTGAAAAAGAAGCACACATACAATTTAAATGAAATCCAAACCAATATTTGAGGAACAAATATTTGGGATATGTCCCCAGGTTCAGTTACAATACGTTATTTCTTTGGTGATAGTACAGAATGAATGAAACATCTTGCTATGTAACTGAATAAAAAAGCAGTTTTGGGTAAAACTGCATCAGAAATCATGAAAAAGCTTGTGCACATTTTCATTAATATCAAACTGTTCTATTTTGTTTTCTTGTCATTTTCAGTTTTATACTTAATGGGTCAGAGCCTTAGCTGGTATGCACTGGCATAGTTCTATTTTCTTTCCATGTAGCTGCATCACAATCACAAAAGTGAAGGATCTGGCTCTATTTATTAGAGACTTTTTTTTATTATCCAATAAATAATTGTAAAGGCATGTTATTTTCTAACTTTCAAACAGAACTAGTGTTAATGTAACCACAGAGAAACATTTTAACTGAAATCCTATTGCGAAATATTAACTTAAAAATGTGTACATGGATCTTCAAATAATCTAATTATAATGTTGGCCATAAAGCATGTCGGGGGAATAATAAAAGTTAAGTTTCCCACAAATTATGAAACATTTAATTTTCTTCCAAATATAATAAATTCTTGGTTAGTGCCATGAACTGATGCTATTGAAATTTTTAGAAAAGCTCTTGTATGGAATAAGCTGACTGATCTCAAGTTAGCAGCTAATAAATGGCAGAGGACATAACAAAGCTTACATATAGGCCCCAATTCACAAGAACAAAGTTTTCCCTGTTTCCTTGAGTTGGTGTAACCAGACAGACTGCCAGATTTCGGGTATTCCTTCACTCCTACTGCATGAGTCCTCTACTGGGTTGATGTTGGTCCATCAGGATGTCCATGAGGTAAAAGGAACAGACAGAGGTCTGGATTTGAAATTTAGACACAGGTGGGTCACCTTCAGGGTTTTGCACACCCAACAAGTAGGTCAGAAACCTCACCGTCTTCCAATCAAATTCAGGAATAATAGGTCCTGGGAGATTCTGGACTTTTGACAAGTATTTTCTGTGGCATGATGATAGAAACCCTATAGTTATAAATCTTGATTATGGAACAACAAAAACCTTCAGCGAATCATGGGGCTAACCTAGCAAAGTTTAAAGTCTATACCCCAGGACCTTCAGTGTGGGAAAAAATCTCAAAGGCCTGCCAATTTCTTCTTCCAAATATTGAGACCCCTGAATTTTCTCCTAGACCAGACAAGCAATATGCTCTGCATTCCCAGCTCCCCACAGCCAGCAGCAGCGGAGTGGGGACCCATTTGGGGACCCCAGAGAACAGTGTGGGCTTCAGCCAACATCTGGAGCTATCTTAGGGAAATTGAATGGGGGCTCTTTCCATCTAGTGAACCGTAAGCGGAGGGAAGCGCAAAACACAAACCTGGGGGATCTAACCATTTCCATTAGCCAGGGTTTTGTTACACATGGTATTAGTGTCAATTTTCCCAGCTTTTAAGGTGATTGTTTACCTTTTTCATTTGTTTTCCCCCAGATCTGTCTGGAAATATGCACGGGGGAGAGATTTTTAAGCCACAGCATCACCATTCTCAGATTTCATTTTATCAGCCTCAAAACAGACAAAGAAAAATATACACTCCTACCATTTTCAACTAGGAAAGGCTGCCTACCTATTCCTGGCAGCAATTGTTCTTGTTTAATTAACAATGTTACACCCCCAACTGCACTACTAGAATCCATAGAAGCAGCAAACAACAATCAGTTCTTTATTCTTCTGCTCTCATCCAAAAGCACCCCTTTATGCTTCTCGCCCAGTACTCACTCTCAGGATAAAGTGATCATGCACCCTATTTATTAGTGTTCCTAATTTTCACACTGGAAATTCATTATGTGGGGATTGGGTGGCTCAGGTACTATGGGACTCTAATAAGGACCTATCTGGCTAGATAAGGGTATCTTGTTTGGGAGAAACTACTGATATTGTATACCCAGTACAGCCCCTGAAGTTGAGCATTTACTCAGCTCCATTATATTTACAATTAAAACCCTTACACGGTCCAACTAAAACTTGCATGCCATTCACTAGATTTGCATAAAGACATTAATTTAAACAGAATGGAAAGACCACAGCCCAACTATTTAATGGGGGGTTTTGTGGGTTTTTTTTTTTTTTTTTTTAAATTATTAGGACACACACAGGGTCTATTATCTGCAAGGCCTTTGTGTAACTCATCACATACCTGTTATGACATTTCACATGCATGCAAAAGGAAAGGCTAGTGACTTCTAAGAAAATCTATTCAATTCTTGTATCTAATAGTATGGTGAGGCAGAGGACCTTTTTTTTGCCCCCAGAGATGTTAAGTATCTGACTGTCCTGTGGAGATGGATAGGGCCCATGGGAACTCAGCATGGCTGGAAAACAGACCACAAATTACTTCATCTCATTCTCTGCTGTTTCCTCAGACCAGAATCAGAAGTGGAGCAAGTAGCTGAGTAATCCGAGGGAACTTGTAACTAGCTTAGAGAGAAATAATGCATGAGGCACCATTTCAGAGTCAACGCTGACCAGCGTAGTGATGTCTAACATTGGAATATAACTGCTCTTGCTGTGGTGACTGGTGACAAATGTTGACAGCAGTTCCTATCACTGCTGGTGTCTAATTTTCATGGAGACAAATAAGTACATTTAAAAAACCCAACAACTTCACTCTGGGCCTGAGCAATCCGAGTTCCCGTGCACTTCCTTCCCCTCACAAGCACATCTCACTGTCCTCACTCTGGGGACATCTATACTGTAAAAAGAGGAAAAAGCTACGTTAGCAAGTCTCAGTTCAGGCCAACTAAATCAGGTTTGTATTATGGGGCTAAAAATAGCAACATAGATACTCCTGCTTGGATTGAAGCATGGGCATTGACGTCGCAAAGGCTGAGTTCCTCTGCTTACAGCTAGGGCACCGGAAAAAGATCTGTCTTCAGTTTCTAGCTCCACCACACAGACTTCCTGGGTGACCTTGGGCAAATCATTTAGTCTAACCATGCCTCTGTTTTCCACCTGTAAATATAATCTTCCCACTCTGTCTATTTATAGTGTAAGCTCTTCAAAGCAGGGGCTCTCCCTTACTCTTGGTATGTTTCAAACCTGGCACAATGATGCCCTGATCTCAGTTGATTGTTACTGTAATACAAAATAATTACTATACAATAGATATTACTGACTGTAAAATAGATCTTTTTGACTAAAGGTGCATTAAAAGAATGTTGGTTGTTCTGTAGGTCATCAAAGTTCTTAAAAATTCATATGTCAGGTATCGCCATCTGAACCAAATTAGTTTTGTGGAACTAAGATTTCACGGCAAATAAAAATACTATATCACCTTAATAAAAGCATCATGTGCAAGAGGAAAATAAAGGCAAAAAAGATATAATTTTATAGGACTTGCACAGGTCTTCTTACTCTGCACTGAAATTCAAAACTACCAAAAGAAGCAGCCATCAGCAGCCACATAATCAATCTGCTAAAAAACTGGTGCTGGTTTCTAACTTATTTGCTACAAAGGCCAGTGGAAAATAATAGGAAAGTTTGCCGGCCCATAGTAAATAACCCTAATGCTTTGAAATGGAAAGGGTACAGAAAGTGTTTATCAAAGTCATATTGGAAGAAAGAAATATCACCAAACAGAACATTGCAAGCCAGATGCCTGGAGATGAAATGGGGTCAAAAATGCAATTCTAATTTTCATAACATCCTCCTAAAAAACTTACAGGAAACTGCTTTCTGAAGCCTGTTATATTTTGGTTCCCCCTTCCCCAAGGCAAAATGGATACAAAATGAGGGATGGTATTACATAAAATCAGAATTAGAGGTTAAGGCTGGGGGAAAATAATCTGTTCATTAAACAAAATGGTCTAAAATGTAGAACCATCACTAAAATTAGCTGACTGGTTATGTCTAGACTTGAGAGATCAGTTTTACATCTTTCAATTTGCACTTGTGTGTTTTGTTGCTGGTTCAGACTGGAGTCAGACTTTCCTTTAACCCCTTCATTGCAGGTTCTGGATTTAGTGTGTGGCACATAGCCAGTAAACTTTTCTGAACTCCATGTTTCCCCCTTTTCGATTGTTTCCTTACTTCAAAGAGATGCCTTTCAGCATAGACCAACAATTACTGCACTATTATAGTAAGCCAAATATCAGAAATGCACCCTCCAAATGAAATTATCCTACATGTTATCTAGATTCTAATGTGACTTTTAGAAGCTAGTCAAAAAATAAAGAGAAGTGTTGGGAAATAGTTTGAAATTTCAGTGAAAACATCATCAATATTTTGAATTTTAATTGTTTTTATGTATTGCACAATTGGATGAAAATGGAGAAAAAAGTGAACATTTTGCCTATCAAAATTTCAAATTTTTGAAATGTTTTGAGCAGCTCAATTTATATTGCTCCTGAATTTCACTGCAATCTTGCCATGTTAGGAACTATAGTGTATATTGCACTTCTTGCTTCACTGATATTCTTTAAATCCTCAAAGCCCCCTAATGAAACCACTAAAAATTGCTACATCATAGAGGTGGCTCCGTGAAACTATGTCCATTTCCCCAAGCCTTTTAAAGCAAATGTCATCATCACTTCCACCGTACAACCAGTAGTAGGTAATGGCAATGGGAAATGTGTGGCTCAGAATATTGGTAACGGAGTAGTGAGAATTTCTCTTCCACATCAGCCCTGGCTCAAAGCCAAAAGAAGTGGGTGGCACCCAAAAGCTACTACTAACTGATAGCTCTTTGGCAATTTTTGAAAAAAGAGTAAAGATGTTGGTCAAGTTCGTACATGACATGTATCGATGTGACCACCAAGATGCTGTTGCAACAAACACTGAGTGCCATTCACAATGGCAGGCTCATCAGAGAAGACAAGATTTGAACGGGTCATGGACATTGCCCTTCCTTCTTACTCCTAAAGACAAGCTCCTTCAGCTGAAGCTCAGCTAGGAAGTGTGCTGGGGAAGGTTGAACTGCTAGCACTTCACTTGTTCTATGGGCGGACGAAGGCCCCAATCCAAAGCCCATTGAAGATAATAGAAAAGACTCCCAAATGTCTTTCACGGGTTTTTGATCCAGCCCTAAAAGAGGATTTCATTCTCTCTGGTGCTCAGCTTGACATATTTTATGATCACTAAAGCTGTAATTCACCTCTGTGCTGAGGACCAATGCAAGGTCTGTGTGCAACTTAAGTTTTACATAAACCATCAGACAAGTAAATCTAGGCTGAGATTTTCAATAATTTCCAGGATTTTGAGTACCCAATTCCCACTATAAATTAATGGGAACTGGGTGTCGAAATCTCCAAGGGGGCTTTGCAAATCTAACCCCTAATTTCCATTCAAAATCTTGTAGAACAATCAAGTTGGGATTTTCTAAAGCACTCAGCACTGATTTAACCCTTCTCCTCATAAGCCAAGGAGGAAACGTGTATTGACTCCACTGAGTAGGGCCATGCACAAACCAATAAAAGACATTTAATTTTCAAGTTTTGCTGTAGCAAAACAGAGAAAAGACAAATGGAAATTTAACAAATGAGCAGACTCTTCTTTTAAACTCTTCTTTTTGATTCCCATCCATTTCAGTTGCCTCCTGCTGACTTGCAAAAGAACCACAGTATAATTAAATTGCTGTAGTAGATGATAAAGAATGTGGAGAGCAGATACGGGAACCCCAGCTTTGTCATATTCTTTCTGACAGCTTAAGTGGTAATTATTATCTGCCAAGTGTTCGCACAAAAACGTAATTTCTAATGCAAATTAATTCTCAGAAAAAGTAGGCAATGAGGTTTTAAACAGTGAGGAAAAAATAACAGTAATGTCTCAACATATTATCCATACGGTTCTTGAAAATACAAAATTTAATGAGTTAATATATTTGCAAAGCATGTTATATAAACAAATTATATACAGGTAGTGACAACAGATTGAAATTTATTTCCATTAGCAAGCAATAAAACCTACTATAGGTATGAATTATAGAGTCAGGGACAAAATAATTCTATATTTTAAAAGATGAAGTTTGCATTTTCTCCTATATATTCATGTATATATATATTGTGTTATTTTGTTGAATAGCAATGGAAGACATAGCTACAACATCATACAACAGTGAGAAAAGACTACTGGATCAATCTACATATACTCCCCCATCTTGTAGCTTAGTTATTCATTCACATTAGTACCCCCATCACCATGTATCTGAGTGCCTCACAATCTTTAATGATTCTCACAACACCCCTATGAGGTGGGACAGGAGTATCATTTTGATTTTTCAGATGGGGAACTGAGGTATTGAGAGGATAAAAGTTTTGCCCAAAGTCATACAGGAAATGTATCCCTGTTTCCCAAGGCCTAGGTTAGTATCCTAACTGTTTCAGAGGAAGTACCTCAAAAGTTCATCTCACCCCTATAATTATATTACACCCATATCATGTAAATAGATTTACTGTAATTACCAATTGCTTAAATGGCTGCTGTTAAGTTTAATGACTATTTGGAAACACTTTGCAAAGTACCAGAGAAGGACAAACATTTATTACATTTAAGGCTGAACATGATGTCCAGTCTAAATTCCTCTTTTCTCTGTTTGACAGATTCTCTCTTTGAATTAAACATAACTTTTTTCCTTTCTTTAATAAATTCTGGTTAGCTTGAAGACCCCTGCCCTTCTTGGCAATTGTGGGCTATTGACGCAACTGATTGGCATGTTGCTTAGTGGTCAATAATGTCTAGTCTTCAACATACACACAGTAAGTGGGCTGAAGATTCACATGATAATTGGGATTGTGAAATAATTCATATACATACAACAGTGCCAGTGTTTCACACCACACTGATTACTTCACTTCCCTCTCCCATAATAACCCCAAGCCCACTGTAATAGAAATAGGACCCTCCAACTCATCCTGCCTGAGTGTCTGTCATGCATAGAAGTCCTAATGGGATATTCAGTTGGCAATGTTTTTTTTGTCTGCAGAGGATTTCACAACAATGCAAATGACTTCTCGGTCTAAAAAAAACAAAACCCAAAGCAAACCAACCAATCAAAAGAGCTTGAATCACTAAAAAGGAGCTCCCAGAAAAACAAAGAACACAACAAGCTCAGGATAGATTTTATGCCTTAAACTTTCTCCTCATTAAAAGAGCTCACAACGAAACGTAAGCATCTTTGATAGAGATCATTATATCTACAAACACCAGGGCTTGTAGGCTCACTGAGTGCTTCCCGGGCATATTTTTGCCTGAATGACAATGGGGAATGCCCACCCACTACAGAATAAACAAAGGCAAATCAAACCTATCTCTTGGACCAATTTCTTCTCGCCTTGTCATCTTCTGATGTTCTGACTGGAATAGCATTCTTCACAGATAGGAAAGTTGACAAAGCTATTATAACACATGCTAACTGAAGACCTAACCCTGCAAGTATGTTTATTTAAAACGTTTGTGTTGTTATTCTTGGACTGAGGACAGATGGAACATGCCCCTCTTTCGGGTCATTCATGCTCGGATGCCATCCTTGTTGTTACTTAAGAAATAACTAAAGATATGTAATAAAAGGCAGGGTAGACTTGTACAGTGGCTCTCAACCTTCTGCAGGTTGTGACACACTTGGTGACATGTCAAAACCCTACAGAACACACCAGCCCACCAGGCCAAATCCAGCCATCTACCCCCAGCTGTCTGCGCCACAGTAATGTGTCACCACACAGTTGTTGAGAACCGCTGGACAAGTGGCTAGGAGGCAAGACTGGGAGCCAGAGGACTTGGAATTTATTCCCAGCATTGTCCTGTCCTGCTTCGAGATCGTAGGTAAATCACTTAATCTCTGTTTCCCCACCCACACTGGTCTGTTGTCTATTTAGACTGTAAGCTTTCTTACTGTCGCTCTCTCTCACTTAACACAACAGGGCCCTGATCTCCATTCAGGCACTGAGGTGCTACTGTAATACAAATAATAATAATTAGAGAATATTTCCTGCCTAAATGCATTTCAGACATGTTCCTTCCATGCTCATGAATCAAAAGAGGGCACAGTTTATTCATAAAACTCACATAATTTATTACTGTTCTAATCCACAGGGACAAAACATTTCTATATCACAAACATGTGAATCATTAATCGGGCCAAAGCATTATTGGCTTCTTGTTTTCTTCATGCAAACTTTGTAAAATTAATAAAAGACATGAAATATACTTTCAAGAGCAAATGAAAATATATTACCTTATTTCACTAAAGAGTGAAGAGAAAAATCTTGTGGTATATTAAAGTCTCTGAGAATTTATCTACTTTGTTGTGCTATTACTAATCATTTTGTTAAAAAACCACAACAGTTTCATATGTTATAAATGTTGTTCCTTTATCTAGCAAAGGCTTAAATTTTAACAAACTTCTAAAAGACCTTTGGGAGTGTATTGTTGATTCTTTGGTATTTAATTTTCTCAAACAACTTGTAGCAAAGCCAAAATCTTACATCCAACACCACACAAGGAAAAAAGAAAATATGCACAAAGCAACATGAATGAGGACTTGAGTGCTGAATATAATGATTTTTTTTTTTTTTTTTAAGAAAGCAACAACACTGGGGAACAGGAAAAAATGAAGAAGGAAAAAAGGGGAAAAAGCCATGAAAAAAGTTAATTGAACTTATTCTATTTGTCAGTGAAGAAACCAAAAATACCAAAACCAAGAAACTTCATGGTAAACAGCTGGTGCATGTAACAAGCTTCCATGGTTTAAGTTCTGTGACAAAGTTCTTCCTCTACCTTGCTGGGTCCCACACTTCCCTCTAGCAAAAAGTCTGTTTCCCTATGGTCTCCAGGCCTGTGAAAGGTCCTTTGATCCCCTTCAGGCAGGGGTTTTTCTTTCCCTCAGTCTTTGTACCTGTGGGGCTCTTCCTGACTAGCATTCTGTTTCTTCTCCAAATCTGTCTGCCTTCCAATCACACCTTGCCTCCTCTCTCACACTCCACTAGCTCTCCTCACTCTCACACTCCAGCTACACACTTTCTCTGGAAGGAAGGCTTTTTAACAAGTCCTGGATGGGGCCTTAATTAGCTCCAGGTGTGGTAATTAACCTGGAGTAACCACTGCTCCAGTTACAAGGGGAAAAGGGACTCTGACCAGAGCATAGATGTAAGATGCTATTAAGCTCTTTTATCTAATGTCAAATAGAGCAAAAGAGGCATAAACTTAATTTTAGAAAATTTGAAGTGAGTTCTAAGGGTATTTAGTCTCTATTCCTCATCAGAGAATATAGGGATGAATGACTAATAATGAATTTGCAGATGGATATATAGCTATTATTAGATTTCATCTCTTCAATAGCCAGTTAGTAACCCAGATCTGAGAATATTCTTAAATTATACTAACTGTTAACTGTTGGAGATCTCAAACTATTAAGGCATTACACAGAAGAAACTGACTAGTATAGCTATTCCAGAATAATGGTTCTGCTATACAAAAAAAGGAGTCTTGTGGCACTTAAAAGACTAACACATTTATTTTTCACATGAGCTTTCATGGGTGAAGTCCCACTCTGTCTGATGTCAGAGCGGAGAAAGCTTACATTGGAAAAAAAACTTACAGTATGGGAAAGAAAGATAAATTCAGTGATTACAGTTCACTGCATCAGGTCAGATTACTTCAGCAAAACAAACAAGTTTGAATCTATACATCTTGTTTGATTTTCTGAAGTAATCTGACCCGAGGCAGTGAAATGTAATCACAGGATTTATCTTTCACTCCCATACTGTAGGGCTTTTTTTCAATGTAAGTTTTCTCTACTCTGGCATCAGATGAAGTGGGACATCACCCACGAAAGCTCATGCGAAAAATAAATTTATTAGTCTTTTAAGTGCCACAAGACTCTTTTTTTGTATAGTAAAAGACAACATGACATCAAATTATCTCTTAAAATAGCAGACTAACCTCCTGCTTTCAGCTGATGTGTTAAAACCACTCAGCTTAATTTTAGTTTCTCACTCCAAACAGTCATAATACATTTACTAGCAGCGATGGTAACCCAGGTGTCATATGTTAATGCAGACTAAAAACTGACTGGATTTTTTCCTTTCATAGAAGGATTGAATAGTACAATTGTGGAAAAGTGCAACATTTTGATAAGCCTGACATCTATGTCATCTCTGTAGAGAAACATGCTATTGCTTTATCAGGAATATATCTGCATGGTGAAAGATGGTATTGTATTTCTACAATAGCTTTTTTTCAGAAGGCTTGTGGTGTGCTCTGATAATTGCTTGGGTGAGATTCTCATTCCACCCTGATATATTATACCAGGTAAAAGGCCACAGCGGTGTGTGTAAAGGAGATCTGTAAATTTTAGTTTCACTTGGGGGAGGAATTTCTAGAGGGGTAGCCGTGTTAGTCTGTTGTACAGCAAAAAACAACGAGAGTCCCGTGGCACCTTTTAGACTTAACAGATTTTCTTCGGCATAAGCTTTCGTGGACTATAACCCACTTGCATCTATAACCCATGCATCTGACGAAGTGGGTTATAGTCCATGAAAGCTTATGCCAAAGAAAATCTGTTAGTCTATAAGGTGCCACAGGACTCTCGTTGTTTTTTACTTGGGGGAGGATTTCTCCAGCTCAGGCACTGTGGAAGATGGCTGGAAGGCTGCCCTCTGAAAATCCCCTCACAAGTGCTGGTTTAGGAGGCGAGGCGGGGAAGGATGTGTCTGAGAAAGATTGAGGGAAGCAACCCTCTGAAGTTTCTGTGTAGAGTTGCGCTCTATAGGGGAGGCTAGGCAGGCTGCCATAATTTAGACAGCCCCCCAGGTCTTTGGAAATGAATTAGGCTAAAGCGAACTAAGGCCACTTTATTTCTGAATGAGAGCTTCCACGCAGGGGGTTAATACGCTTTAACAAATGCACTTTAAATTCACACCTTTAGTTAATTGGGCTTAACTTCCTGGATAGCCAAATCCTAAGTAACACCTGCAGAGAACAACACCACCGACTGATGTGGGTATTTTTATAAATGTGTGTTAGTCTTCAGACCAAGGCATCAGAACTTGGGGTGCCTAACCAAATTATGTCTTTTGGTACACGCTGGCCTCGTGTTTCATTCAACAAAAGCCCCAGATATGTATGGACGGCATGAATAGGGCCCCAAATACGATCAGCTGATGCTTCGGTAGTTAGAAAGAGTACAAAATCACCTTCTGCTAACTTAGAGTTACTCAATAAACATTTGAGTATTCTAACTGTGGCTTAGATCTGACCCCTTCAGTCTTACACACATTCATCCCCAGCACAAAAGGAAAAAAAAGACATAGAAGAGAGACATTAATTTTTCTGTACACAGCACACTACGTGTTTATTCAACTATAGCAAGGCTAAATATAAAGGACTTACATCTGAGTTTGCAAGACGCTGCCCTTCAAGGCTGGTCTTTTTTTCTGATGGATGTCTGAAAGCATTGGTTATAACAGATGCCTTAAATTATCCAGCAGAACAAAACAATTCTTTGCCTCAGATAACCTGGGCAATTAATACAAAAGGTAGTTTTGCTCCAGACCCAGCCAAGAAAGTATTTTCAGATTCATACTTTTGAAAATGCAGGCAAACATAGGAGCTACACTTTATACAGCACATATATTTATAGAGTGACTAACCACCCCATAACTCAAGGGAGAATTCTGCAGCATGATATCCAAACTCCGATGGCTGCTTTTATGCTTCATAGACAGACTTCCCTTGAATACCAGGAAATCTGTTTAATAAGAAATACAGAGCAAAGCCTTGCCTTTTGCAGAACTTGGGAGAAGGTGGCTTTTTTCCTCACAGTGCAAGCAAGCAGGTAGTATACCTCCTCAATGCACAAAAGTGCTCCAGAGGCAAATCTACATTTGTTTTCAAGGTCATACTGGATGTCAGTGGCAGAGCCTGGAAATGCATCCCCTGTATTCCAGGCCAGTTCTTGAGGCTCAAGACCATCCTTCCTTTCTGATTGTTGCTAAGTGGAGCTGGTTGAAATTTGGAATTTCTGTTTCCACACTGGAAGAAAAACCAAGCTTCCATTTCTGAATCAGAATGAAAATGAATACCTTCAAAAGATCCCATGGAACTCTTTGTTTTGTTCTGGTTTTTTAAAATTGTTTCTGAGGAACCTTTTTTCTTGGGAAATTTTGTCAAAATCAAGGATTTTACAGAAAAAAAAATTAGTTTAGTTGAAAGGTTTCCCCCTCCCAGAGAAAAATTGTTATAACAAACATTTTCTGATTCTATCTATTAGAAAGTTTCACACCTCCAGCCCACACTGATGGGAAATGGGATTGATGGAAAAAAGGGAAAGGATTGATGCAGTTTTTCACTAAAAGGAGAAGAGAAGCGTAATTAGTTGCAGTTGTTCCTTCTTTGAGCAAGGAGTTGGATTAGATGGCCACCTGGGGTCCCTTCCAACCCTAATGTTCTATGATAATTTGGGGACCTCTCAATCTTGCATGTGTCCTTTTACAGAAAGAGTGTTGGTTTGTACAAATGGAGAACAGGCGAGAGGTTAGAACCAGACTAAGGGGGCCAGGAACCAAAATCAGGGTCGGAGTCACATGGGGATATGAACAGACAAGGAGAACTAGTGATCACAGCTATGAGACAAATAGTGACCAACCAGCAACATGCTGCTGCTGATCTTACAAGTAGGCCTGCCAGCTCTCCTCAACCGGCCGGGTGGGCAAGCTAATTCCACCACAACCAGCTGAACCCATCAATCGGCCTGGAGGCTGGCCTGGCTAATCCTCAGGTTTTAGTGGAAGTGCTCAATCCTGAGAACGTTTCATCACCTAAAATAAATACTCACCCACCACCCATCTCCCAATCTAATGCAGAATAATTGGTTTAACAGGGATTGCTGTGATTGGAACTCTGCATAATAGAAATACAAAGAAGTAAAACGCTCTGCTTTTCAGAGTCAGACCTGGAAACAACACAGCAGATTTATACAGCTGGAAAGAAATTCATTTACTCCTTGCAGCAAGTTACTGGCTTAGCTTTATATCACAGTGTCCATACAGAACAAGCAAAAGAAGGGGAAATGCATTTCTCTTTAGGATCCCATAATTAGGAATAGAAGAAAAGCAGTAGGGCTTCTTAAATCTGTGGTGCCTGGAACATTGCTCCTTGCATTGTTTTTTAAAGAAGCAAGAGCTTTTCTTCTGCTGAGAAATGAGAAAATTGGGAGGCATCTTGAGAAAATAAATCTTTAATTGGAGGAGCATTCCTCCAAAAAATATTGGAACACAAACATGTTTGTGGATTTATTTTATGGGGCTGCGGAGGGGGAGAGGGGGAGACTGCAGCAAAATTATGGTCCTGCACATTCTTTCAAATCTATGTTGCTAGGAAACAAACTTAGAATGCTGACTTGTCATCTACCTAGAGAAAGGTCTAATAGAGTTTCAAAAGAGTGTGTTCCTTCAACCATGAAAAAACAAAGCAAGCTGTCTGTCTGTCACTTCAGGGTTCCAGACATAAAAAGGTTTTCATGATTTCCCTAAGTCAATGATGGCTCCTGTATTATTGATAACTGTAAAGAATCTGAGAACCTTTCTTAGTGAGAGCTGTGGAGTATCATGACAGCTGGTTGTCACTTGGGCCTAGATTGCAGATGATACCAAGCTGGGAGGGGCTGCAAGTGCTTTGGAGGACAAGATCACAATTCAGAATGATTCTGACAAACTGGTGAAATGGTCTGAGATAAACAGAATGAAATTCAATAAAGACAAACGCAAAGAATTCCACTTAGGAAAGAACAATCCATTGCACACATACAAAATGGGCAATGACTGCCTAGGAAGGAGTACTGTGGAAAGGGATCTGGGTGTCATAGTGTACTGCAAGCTAAATATGAGTCAACAGTGTAACACTGTTGCAAAAAAAAACAAACACCATTCTGGGGGGGGTATTAACAGGAGTAATGTAAGTAAGATACGAGAAGTAATTCTTCCACTCTACTCCATGCTGATTAGGCCTCAACTGGAGTATTGTGTCCAGTTGTGCGCGCCTCATTTCAGGAAAGATGTTGACAGATTGGAAAAAGTCCAGAGAAGATCAACATGAATGATGAAAGGTCTGGAACACTTGATTTATGAGGGAAGATTGAAAGAGCTGGGTTTGTTCAGCCTGGAAAAGAGGAGACTGAGAGGGGACATGATAACAGTTTTTCAAGTACCTGAAAGGTTGTCACGAGGAGGAGGGAGAAAAATTGTTCTCCTTAACCGCCGATGATAGGACAAGAAGCAATAGGCTTAAATTATGGCAAGGGAGGTTTAGGTTGGACACATTAGCAAAAAAATTCCTAACGGTCAGGGAATTAACCACTGGAATAAGTTGCCTAGGCGGGTGTGGAATCTCCATCATTGGAAGTTTTTAAGACCAGGTTAGACACACACTTGTCAGGGATGGCTTAAGAGTGTACTAGAGGTGGCCTTAGGTAATTGGAGGCCCTAGGCCAAGGCCCATTGCGGGGCCTCCTATAGGTACAGCCCTCCTCTGTGGCTCCAGCTCCCCATCAGCCGCCCTTGTGGCCTCGTGCCCCCCCCCCCCCCACAGCCCCAGCTCCCCACTGCCAGCTCCCCCTTGTGGCCCTGGTCTCCCCTCCGTGGCCTTCACCCCACCACCGCCAGTCCCAGCTCTGCACTGCCGGCCCCAGCTCCCCCCTCCATGGCCTTGGCTCCCCTCTATGGCCCCAGACTCTCCCTGGCAGCACTGGCTCCCTGCTGCTGGCCCCAGGGCCAGCTCTTCCTCCTGCTGTCAACCAAGGCAGATATGGTTTTTGGGGTAGGCGTAGCAGGCGAGGGGGCTCCTTACTACGCGGGGCCCTAGGTGTGTGCCTGCTTCACCTACCTCAAAAGCAGCCTCTGCTTGGTCCTGCCATGAGTTCTGGAAACTGGACTCAATGACCTTTCATGGTTCCTTCCAGTTTCTATGATCCTAAGCTTCTCTCTCTCACCAACAGAAGTTAGCCCAATAAAATATCACCTCACCTACCTTGTCTCACAAATTCATGTAGGTTTTGCCAAATTGTTCATGCGATATCATGTTGATATTTTTTTTAGAAAAAAGTTTTGATTTTTTCAGTTTGAAATGACATTCATTGCAAAATTTCTTTGAATTTTACTTTTTAAAAATCCAAATGAAAAATGATTGAAATCAAAATAATGTTTTCATGTTTGTTGAAACAAATTTTTTGTTTTACTTTTCAAAATTTGCAGTTTACTGAAAAAATCCATTATTCTCCCAGCTCTCCTCTTAGCTCCATGCTCAGGACTGTCCAAAACTGCAATCTAGCCTTTTAAGCATATGCTTTTAAACAACAGGCACAAGGGGAATGGGAGACAGCCTCAAGGGACAAATCAGAGGTTATAAATGTAATAGACCAAACAATAACAAAAAGGTGAAATCATTTTCAGCTCATTTTTTCCCTCACTCTTAAAAGGTACATGGGATTCACTAACACAGCTACACATCAAATGCAATTTCCTTGACTGCACAAGAAAAATCTTCAAAAGGAGACTCTTAATGATAGAGGAAATGCAGTTTGTCAAAGAAATGCCAGCTGTCATTTATGTAAATGCTAGATCTCTGAAAGGGTATTCCCATAGGGTTCACAGTAAGGGTACGTCTACACTGGTGCCTTAGGTCAACATAAGGAAGGTTAAGTCAACCTACAGACTCCTGCATCCACATTGGGCTTTTATTAAGTCGACTTAATAACACCACCTTTTATGGTCAACTTAATGCTTAAATTGACCTTATTAAGTCGACTTAAGCCAGTGTAGACGGGGAAAGCCCTTAAGTCAACTTAATTGGCCTCCAGGCCCTCTCCCAGCTACCCACAATGCACCATTTCTCCGTCGACCTAGCACCTGCCAGTGTGGACGCAGGCAGTTGACAGGAGTTTTCAATGTGAACTCTCTAAGCCAACTTAACAGAGCCTCCAGTGTAGACATACCCTAAGTCAGTACGTGGCAAGCCAGGATATAAATCTACAGTTCATCATCTCACACTGCACTAAAGTCCCATGTGAGAGATCCTGAAATGCACACTGTTGCTTTTGCTATGTTGCAGTAGTGACGACATGAACATCAGTGTGCAACAAGCTGGTGAGTTGCAGATTTACTTCCTTGCTTGCCACACACAAACTTGTTGTGTAGACCAGGTCAGTTGTATGGATTTCCTTAGGGACACAATTATCAAGTATAAGATACCTCAGGAAATATCTGATCTTCCATCTGTCATAGGCTAACACTGAGTTTTTGAAGTCATATTCAATAACTGGGGTCAGGAAAACATTTTCCGTCCATCCATTATTACACAATTAAATATACTACAGGAAAGTTCAGGGTTAACTAGTGTCAGACAAGACACCAGACTGCATAAACCAAATAGTCTGTCCTAATATAGCAACATGAACAAGCCAATGGATCCACTTCAGCATCCCATCTCCAATAGCAGATAAAGCTGGATACTTCAAAAGCATACAACACAGACACTCCGCCTGCTTTTGGATCTGAACTAGAACCATAAATCACAGAGGAAAGTTGGGTTTCAGCTATTTGAAACTAGCACTTCCTGAAACTCAAAGAAGTTCAGATTCAGAAATCAGCTTTTATCTAGCTGCTAGATGGCCTGTTTGCTTGAAATATCTTCAGAGGACCTCTCTAAAGATTGATGATCTTCTGACGCTCTCCTGAATAATTGTACCTCCAGGTATTAGTCATTGGCAGGGGCTGTCAGTAGCTTAATATTTTGGTAGGGTTCTCAGTTTCCAACATCATTGCAAGGAATGGAATGTGTATAAATAATATGGATCCAGAAAACATCATCTCAAAAATGCAGCTCCCACAAAATACTGGTCAAATAGATGATTATATCTGATGGAAGGGGTATTATGTGCTCCACCATTTGTAACTGGTGATGGAATCCTATAGGACTGCACCCATACAATCAGCAAAGAATGAAGAATCTGGCCATGAAAGCTATAGAGATTTTCCTTCCGTATAGGATGGCTAAAATGCCACCTTTCTTGGGAGAGGAAGTATAAATACATGGTCAGTCATATATTGCTCTGTATATAAAAACCCTAAATATTTTAGCTCATTGTCTAATCACAGTAAAAGGCTTGACTATTAATTCAAGTACTGGATGTTTTGGACTAATGGGCTTGAAAAGAACAGAGATGGCAAAAACTGCGAGCAGATGATCTGTAAACAAATATTTGCATCAACCGTCATAAATATTTTGAAGAGCTGAATGCTTCTGATTAGGGACTTCTAATTGGTTCACATCCAGAATCTTGACAATTAAATTCCACCAGTTAACAAGTTTCTGCAACGTGGGGAGACATCTTTGCCTTTGTGAGTAGCTTTGCATAATATTACAAACTGTGAGTTTCTTTACAGTGTGCTGGTGTGGAAATCAAGGACTTCTTTCTCTATAGCATATGGCAAACTGCCAGTTCTCCTACGGTCTCTTGCTTTGTTAAGTAGAGTGGATCCGGGTGGCCCCAATCACCTTGATTTCACTCCTTGAGGTGCCTGTGTTGGCATCGCCCCTGGGCAGGGAAAGAGGGGTTGGGACCTGGGCCCATCCTCTACTTGGGGTCCCACCCCAGGGGCCCAAAGAGGTGCAGCTATGTGCTGCTGACAGTGTCCCAGTTTTACAGTTCTTTCCCTTGGGCTGTCTTTCCCCCTCCTCTGCCCCTTTGGTTCATTGCACTTGGTTTTCCCTTAGGCCAGGTTTCCTTTCTCAGCTCTCTGTCTCTACCTGTACTTTTCTTCTCCATCTCAATTACCCCCTGCAAGTTCCTCTGCTTCTGCACAGCACTGTCCTTCTACTCCTCCAGCTTGTGTCCCCTCTGTTTGGAGCAAGGAGGCTTTTAATAAGCACCTGGCTGCTTCTTAATTGATCTCAGCTGCTCCCAATTAATCTGCAGTAACCCTACCTAGTCATTAGGATACAAAGCCTTCAGCATTCTGGAGCGTATATATCCCCCATCTTCTACTCTGTGACTGCCTGCTGGCCTTGATATCTCACAAGCACAATATAAAGAAATGGTATTTGAGATCTTCATTGCCAAAGAAATGTGCATTTTTACTTTTCTTTGGCAATGAAGACTTCAAATAGCTAACAATAGTTTGATATTTGACTGTAGAATCTTTGTGAAGACAAGGCTCTAATTTTTATCATGCTGTAAGTAGTCAAGGTGAACTACAGTCGCAGTGTTTAGTGATGACCTTGCCCATCTAGATCACAGTAAATATTGTCAGCATCTTCTCTCCATTAGGCTCTCACAATGAGATAACTATTGCATGTGAGTTATCTCACTGTAAATGTCTCCTCTTTTTTTTTGGCACTAAAACAGCGTCCAAGGGGATTGATGCCTACACTCCCATTAACCTTCCTTGGAGTTGTGGATTTTCAGAATCTCTGAAGATCAAATCCTACACAAGCAGCTTCTTTCTTTGTCTACTTTGTTGTCCAAAATGTTTGAATCGGTCAAGATTTCACTGATAATTACTATTTGTCTCCCTTCAGTAGTTGCCCTGGAATCAAATCAATTCACTGAAGTCAGTTGAATTTTGTGCTGGCAAAACTCTGTGGGCTCAATATCAAGCCCAGTTTGTCCATTGATTTGCCTGCTCTTCCCCTTTATGGAATGACACTATTCTGACATCCAGGAACAAGTTCTGATCATTTTGCAAATAAATTGATAGAATGATGTAAGACTAAATCATGTGGAAACCACTCCTCCCTCCACACTTCCTCTCTCTATAACTCTCAACAAAATTTTTATTTTACCAGAATAAACCTCAAATCACTGATTTATTTTTTAAAGACTCATGAGTTGAATCTGCCTTCACTTTATCTTGGCTTGAGTATACACTTATAGTGCAAGCAATTAAAATGTTTTAAAGAAAAAACTAATTTATCTATTGTGATGCGGTAAGTAGCCTGAACCTTTTAAAAGCTATCTCTGCTCTTCCCCATGTTTCATCAAGATGTACTGCAGGAATTCATCTACATAGATCAGTGTTTTGCTGTGAAATAAGAGTGACAATCCTTTAGGCACTCAAAGAATTCATGCAAAGCATATTACTAAGGAAATAATGTTCACTTTGAAACTTATTTTTAGTTCAGTCACTGGTACAGAAATTGTTCACCTTGTTTGTTGGGGAAAGAAACACAGAAGGCATCTGTGTCAATAAAATATCCAGCAAATCCTCCTGTTTGGGTTGAGCATCTAATCACAGCAGTATAGAAAATCCACTCCTAAGAAAATCGGAAATGAAGGCTATGTGGGGGGAAGAATATGAATTATTGCTAATTCATCCTTGCAAATGTAGCATTCAAGCCCTTCTCCACTGAACACAGATAAGAAAATGCTGGAGACCTAGAAACCTTAAGTAGAAGAGGGTCTTGGCCATGGGTTTCCAGGACAGCAACTTGATTTTTAGTTATATCACTGACTTTTGGAGTGATCTTGTTTAAATCAATGAAAACTTGATAAAAGCCCATTGAAATCAAAAGGTCGTTCCATTGACTTCAATAGGCTTTGTGTCTGGCTCTAAGATCCCAGTCCTATAAATACTTATGCATACTTTAAGCACACAAGCAGACCATTGAAGTCATCTTCAATCTCTATTTTTCAGTAAGTATAACCACTGAAGTCAAGGGGACTACTTTAGTAGTCATGTCTTAAACAGAAATTTCATGAAATTACCAAAATGAAGGATATGATAGAGGTCTATAAAATCATGAATAGCGAGGAGAAAATGGTTAGGGAAGTATTAATTATCCTTTCACAGAATATAAGAATCAAGGGTCACCCAGTGAAATAATAAGCACACATAAGGACGTATTTCTTTAGCCAACACACAGTCAGCCTGTGGAACTTCTTGTCATGGGTCTTGTCTTGTCATTTGGGAAGGCCAAAAGTATAACTGGGTTAAAAAAAGAATTAGGTAAATTCATGAGGGATGAGGTCCATCGATGGCTATTAGTCAAGATGGTCAGGGACACGATCCCATGCTCTAGGGGTTTCTAAACCTCTGACAACCAGAAGCTGGGCCTGGACAACAGGAGATGGCTCACTCCGCTTGTTCTGTTCATTTCCTGTGAAGGACCTGGCATTGACCACTGTCAGAAGACAGGATACTGAGCTAGATGAACCATTGGCCTCATCCAGTATAACTGTTCTTAGGTTCTCATAAACATAATAAAAATTTACAATAAAAATGGCATTTTTAGGAGGATGCGGATGTTGAAATCCCAGTAATGTATACAAATTCATGTTTTTAGCTAAGTACTTAGCAGTTGCACTTTGATAGAAGACTTAGGTGAAAATGGATTTTCAGGGTGTGTGGCACAGAGGAATCCTCTCCAAATCTATATATTAAGTAGGTCACTGATATAATGAAATAGTGTGGAGCTGCTACTCCTTACTCTAAATTGTAAAATATAAAATTATTTACTTCTTAGAGGTGCAACAAGAATAAATACCTGAAGCACCCTCTCAGAAACCTTATTGGGAGAATAGGAATTGCCAAATTAGATCAAACCCAATAACTATCTTGTCTGGAAACCTGTTTCTGATAGCGGTTTCAGAGGAAGTTGTAAGGACACCACAGCAGGCATATGTGGGATAATCTGCTCCTGATATCATCCATGTCTCTAATAGTTAGAAGTTGGCTCAAATCCTGAAGCACAAGGTTTATTGTCCCTTCCAAACTTTGTTGTCAATTAATCATGGTAACTCTGGGGGTCTTGATATCCAAATCATTATTCATCCATAGCCATCAGAAATAGAACCAGTAGTGACTGTTGTGCTGTGATAGTACATCTGGAAGTGATAACCACATGAAGCTCTACTTCCAGGAAGGACCACAGAACAGGAGACAGTCGAGAGGGCCTCCTTTGTGGCTGGTATGTTGGATGATGACTACACGCAAACTGTGGCATATGGAGCTTTGGTAGGACTAATAAATTCTAAGGCCAAAATTGAACCTCATTGGGCCTCTAGTACGACCTGTGTAACATAGGCCATGGAACGTCCCCAAAATAGTTACTATTTGAAATAGAGCAGAACTTCAAAAGAAATTTAATTTTGATTTAAAGGTACAGCAGATTTTATTCTTCATGCCCCATGAAGGCACAAGCATTTGAACCCACAGCCTTTGGCATTAGCAGCAGAAGTAGGACCCATGTCCTTATGCCACCAGGAATCTGTAAACATAATACCTTAGCTAACACACCAATTAGGTTCACTCACCAGTCAAAGCAGTACATATATTCACAAACATCACCCTGGTATCTGTTGTGCCAAAGATAAACCAAACACAGTGATCCAAGGAATATTCAAAAACTAATCTCTTCAGTTGTCCTTTAATGGTACAGGAAAAAGAAATATCAATGCATTAAAGAAAGAGTACGAAATGAATAAAGTGTATGCAGATATTCATTTGTCTCTCGTGTACTCCTAATGTGTGATTGATACATAGCACTAGCATGTTTTATTGTACACGTCTAAAATGAGTATTTATTTCCCCATCAATATTCTTATTGTATGAGTATAATGGAGCATGAATTTTTGAAAACTGAAAGACAACTTGACATCAAGGGTATTCCAAAAATGAAATTCCAATCGAATGTTAACTAACAAGTTAAGGAATCATGTAAACATCAAATACATAGCAATGCTCATGAGACAGAGAAAAAAGTAAAGATGTAAAGGATTTAATGCCTCGGGTGCCATAGCAAAAAGTCCACCTTACAGAACTGTGAAAGGTATTTTTTTGTTTTCAAACAGGCATAATATGGACAGTGTTACAATATTTTTTTTAGCCTAATCTCCTGAAAGTTGTGTACAATTTTAAAGGTTTCGGCCAAGAGTCTGGTTCTCCAAAAGCATGTTTAATATTCATATCATTCATGGTTTACTAGCTGATAACATTTGGGCAGGCATCTCTGGAGGAATTTTACACACTGTGCAGAACGCAGCGGTTTCAGTTATAGCTGGACACCATCCAAAGCCTTGAATCCATACAGATGCAGACTCCAGGCAGTTTGGCTCAGGAGCCATGCTTTGCCGACCAGCTTCACTTTTACTTGTCATGAGTGATCGTCAAGTAAAAATTCCAGAAATTCAATGGGAAAAATCAGATGAAATAGGTACTAGAACTAGTCAAGGGAATACATCTCCGGTCTCTTGACACCCAGTAAGTAAAAAAAGTTTAGAAGATGTCACAATAACCCATAACAACAAACGTTGATGGGAAAAAGGATGAAAAAGAGACAGAAAGTCTGAATTAGTCCAAACAAAAGGCCTACTGATATAAGTCAAGGACTGTGCTAGGAACATGCCCGGTAAACAAGGGGAGTTAAAGAGGAGTGGAAATTAATAAACCACAATTGGTGTGTCAGATATTAGGTCTGGTTGGTGGACAAAATAATGAGGGGATGGGCTATTCCACCCATCACTCTTTTTTGGTCTCCTTAAAGAAAGGGAGAGTTTGGCAAGAAAAACTGGTTACTGAAGCAAACTTCACAATCATGGCTGCCACCCCCAGTGGCTCCTGGGATCCCAGGCTTTCGTCATCTTGGTCATGAACGATGCCCTGACCAGCAGGGGTGCTGCTGCCCCCCAAAACATTCAGGGCCTAGGCCCAGGCCCAACCCCCTGCTGGCCCCACCCCTTGCCTCCTAGCCCCATTCCGCCCCTGGGCCCGAGCCAGCCCACTGGCCTCAGGTCCTCCAGCCGGGGTCCAGATCAGGCTCCTGCCACTAGACTCAACTCTGGGTCCTTGGCCAGGGTCGGGGGCCAGACCGAGCAAGAGACAGAAGCCAGATAGCATCAACACCTCTACCAGCCCCAGCTTAATCCCAGCTATCACCTGGGATTTAACAGAAACAGACTAACTACAATAGCAATAATAACAGCTCCAGCCCACCTCAACTGACCTCTCTTTTCTCCCAGAAGGATAGTTCTTACCACCTTTGAAACCATCTAAAAGCCTGTCAGACGAGATTTATTCCCAGAGTTTCCAAACCCTCACTTTCTGGCCCAATGACTGTTCTACGGCATAGAAATACTTAGTCACTGGGCCAGAGAGAGAAAGAGAGCATTTGAAAATCTGGATCTGTTTTGAAAATTTAGCTCCATAGCCTTGCTTCGGACCATGCTTCCACCAGTGTAATGCAGGTGTAAATCAATGCAGTTATCCCAGCGTTCGTGAGATCCAAATCAAGCACTAAATCTTCACCCACCATCACCCAAAACCCCCTCACGTACACAGGCAATTCCGAGGGATTAAAAATGAGATTAGAATGCTCTAGAGACAACCATATCTTTGGGGGCTTTCTTGGCTCTGTCATGACTTGTTTCGTGATTTTGATGGTGTCACTTCAGCCTCTCAATGCTTCCATTTCTCTTTCTCTGTGCCATGAAAACAACAATCTCACCGACCACAAGGAATGCCGTGAGGCTTAGTTTACTACGACCTGCTTCTGCAAACTTTCTATTGAGAAGTACTTGCTCACATGAATTGTCCCACTGAGTTCAATGGGAGTAAGTGTTACTTGTTATGAGAAAGCATACAAAATCAGGCTCATAATGTTTGTAAAGAACAAGGTGTACAGATCAGCAGAGCAAGGACAATACAAACATAAAATTGTTAGCACAGAAACATTAGATAAATCTTTCTGTTAATGTCCATCCTTTAGCTTTCTTTAATCTCCTTTCAGTCCCTCAGAGAACCTTGGCAACATGTCGAAACTCTCCCAGAGAGAAAGGAAAAGCCTCTAGCAGGTGTCAGGCAGAGAAACCTCTCAGCCGCCTCTCCATGGACTGACAGCAGAAAGCTAACTTCAAGGCCATGCCTCCGATTTTCTAATTGCAAACACAAGAGAGGCTTTGTTGAATATTTGCATTGAAATATAGAACAAAAATGTATTTCCAAAAGAGGCTGCTTATCTTTGTTACTTCCATGGCCCCCATTGTCAGAGCACTTCAGTTTTTAATTTCCAAAGGGGTAGCCATGTTAGTTTATTGCAGAAAAACAAACAGGGTCCAGTGGCACTTTTAAAGACCAACAGATTTATTTATCACATGAGTTTTTGTGGGAGAAAATCCCACTTTGTCAAAGCATCTGATGAAGTGGGATTTTCTTCCACAAAAGCTCATGCGATAAATAAATCTGTTAAAAGTGCCCCAGGACTCTGTTTGTTTTTCATTTTTTAATGTGTTTATCTTCTCAACACCTCTGTGAGGGAGGGCATTGCTATTATCCATTGAGTTCTGATGATGAACTGATGCCCAAGGTCTCACATCAACCTGTTTCTCCCAAGGCTTAGACTAATGCCCTCATCCCTGGACCATCCTTTCCTTCTTATTTAGCTGGTTCCAGTGGATTGCATAGGTGTATTGCAGGACAGACTTTGGGATCCACAAAATTACTTGGGCCCCTAAAACCTTGACTTAGTCCCAGTTTTGGATCCACCAAACTCCTGCCAAACCCAATAGATGCATAATCAAACTTAGTGTCTGAACTGTCAGGGTATGTGTTCCCTAAGTGTGTCTGTTTTAGGCACTGCTGTCCTCTCCCAGGTGTTCAGACTCCTAAATTCCTCTCCCTGTCTCTCTGGCACAGCAACTATTTATCCATAATAGAACAGTCACTGGGTCAGAGAGAGAATAACTCTGTAGTCCAGTGGGTAACACCACCACCTAGGATGCAGGAAGCCTTGGGCCCACTCCTCAGGATGTAAACCATGCTTGCATTACTTGTCCATCCTGAAACAGGGGAGCCTACTCTCAGAATATCCCATAACTCAGTGGTTTGAGCACCACTCTTAGGGGATAGGAGACTCCTTTTCAAAGCTTGCCTCTAGAGGAGCTAGGAGAATTGAACTTGAGACTCCTACATCCCAGGCAAGTGTGCTAACCACTGGGCTAAGAGTCACAGCGTAGGAACTAATGGATCCTCCTCCTCTGTCCATTTTGTCAGGCGTGAGATGGGCACCTAACTCATTTCTGAAGAAAGACTACAGGTGCCTCAGCTACCTGATGCCAGGAAGCAGGTTTCCATTTGTGGATTGCTAAACAGAGCTAGGCACTTCCTTGAGATAGGGCACCTATCTCTATAGGCAGCGCTTAGGACACGTCCTTCTCATCAGCATCTCCTATAGGCAATCTTAGGCACCTCCCTGCCAAGCGTACCGACTTTTGAGGCTCACCCTCTAGGGTGCTCACTTATCTCTCCCTATTAATCATTTAGGGAGCTTAGGTGACTAATTTACCTTTCTGTCTAACTCACCAGTGTCATCCCTGGTTTCTGTAGACACCTAAAAGTTAGGTGCATGGCAATGGCTAAGTCTTCTTCATGCACCCATTGAAAGCAATGGAAGTTAAGGGTTTCTGAAAATCTTACTAGGCATAGGAACCTAATAGCTTTAAAAATCTGCCCTTACAAAACCCAGTAGGATTACCCATGTATGTAAAGTTACAGGTGTAACTGTTTGCAGATCAGAGCTTTTAACAGAGAACTATTAGTTTAGCATAGACCGTATTGAAGGGATTAGTATGGTCCCAGTCTTAGAACCTGTATGCCACAGCTCGGATTGTTATAATTGAGGGAATTAATTTGAATGGGACGAGATTAAAGCTTGGCGGGGTGGAAGGGAGGGAGAATGACAAAGCATTATTTTTAAGGATGGAGAAGCCAGTTATTTCAGCATAAAAAAACCCAACAAAAAAACCCAACAAACCTTGCCACATATGCCTTCACACCCTGATTTCAAATCCAATATTTCTATGACTGGATCAGTATCCAAGAAGAGGAAGTTCCAAAATCCCAGCAGAAAGACGGCTCATAAAACAGCAGCACTCTATGATAGAACTGGGCAAAATAGTTTATGAGTAATTTATTTAGCAAAAATGTAGTTCCGGATTGACCAAAACTATTTATGAATTTGGATTGAATTCAATGAACGGTGGCAGCCAAAAAAAACCCAAACAAACCCCCCCCCAAAAAAACAAAAAAAACCAAACCCCAGCAAAACCCCCCACAAATCAAAGAACCTCAACCTCCCCAAATGCTCTGTATTGTCATTTTCAAAATGAAAGGTTTCGACTGTTGGTTTTGAAGTTTTGTTTTGAAATGTTTCGTTTAGTCATATATTTAGACAGATTTTACTTTTTCAAAAATGGTTTAAAAACATCCACAATTAAACAAAATGGAAAAACCAAAAAAAAAAAAAAATCATGTTGGGTTAAAAAAAAGTCTTTTTGTTCAACCCAAAACAGTTGAAGGAAATGGGATGGATTTTTTGGTTTGGCCATGAAAGCAAAACTAAATAAAATAAATTACTTCTGCAGCTCAACTCATTGATCATGTCAGATATCCAACAGTAATATAAAGTCTCCCCAAAACTTTCTTCCATGACCTACTTTAACCGCTTTAGGTTAATCATGGGCTTGATTCTGTGCTCACTGAAGCCAATGGCAGAATTCCCATTGACTTGAACGGTACAGGATCAGGTCTTGTATAGGATATTGAGTTGGGAGGAAGGAAAGATAGGAGAGAAAATGCTTGTTACATCAAAATTAGAAGGAGCTATCATAGGGTGCGTCTACACTTAGAAATTAAGTCGACTTAAGCTTGCTTAAGTCGGCTTCATTTAATCCGCATCTACACTACACTTTGCTTAAATCAACTTAAGCAAGCTGCTTAAGTTGACTTAAGGAAAATAAAGTCGACTTAATGAAAATTAAGTCGACTTTATTCAACCTCCTTTTAATTTGACTTTAGGCTTAAGTCGACTTCCTAAAGTTGACTTAAGCCAGTGTAGACCTGGAGTAGCCCGAAGTCGACCTAAAGTCGACTTAGGGCTCTCCAGGACTCCCTCACTGCCCTCCCTGCTGGGGGGAGGCACAGGGGGAGCCTGGCATGCCCCCCAAAGGGCAGGGCGGAGCCCTGCCCACCCTGCCCCTATGCCCTGCCAGGGTCCCTGTCCCCCTTTGCCCCATTGTACCCAGCAAGTCGACCTAGGCGTTGACCTAGGCGTCCAGTGTGGATGCTCTAGGTCGACTTTGTAAGTTCCCCCCTAAGTCGACTTTAAATTTAAGTGTGGACATGCTAAGTTGACTTAACTAAGTCGACTTTAAGTCAACTTAACTAAGTCGACTTAGTTAAGTTGACTTAGCTAAAGTTGTCTTAAATTTACAAGTGTAGACATAGCCATAAGGTGCTCCCTCAGCTACCTGGTAGGTCACACAGCCTCTCATTCAGAACATACACAAGCAGTCTCTTTTTCCTCTGTGTACCTTTAATTTTTAGCATGCAAGCACTGCAGAACACAGCACAGCCATGTGTTACCAGACACCTTCCATGCCACATTCTCTACTACATCTAACTTACTGTCCAGACTCCCCCACTTTACCACCTGTTCCTATCAATTATATAGCTTCCCTTATTGAGTTAAATTCCTTATTAGCCCTCCCATTGCCCCTGTGCATCAACAATCCCCACTATAACAGGTCAATAGATACCATTTCAGCCTGTAAACTTCTCTGTTATTCACTTACCTAAGTAAGCAGTGTTCAAAGCAATCACTGAATATTACTCAAAATATGTAGGAGAAAATGGGGTCAACATCCTTAAGGAATTGTTGGTCACAATTCATATTAAGTGTCTTTAAGCCTACTTTGTGCTGACAATATAAATATTTGGTGCACTCCTATGGCCTGTAAGTAAAGGCTTGCTACAGAAATCTGTCAGTACCTTTTATGTGATAATTTATATGAGGTGCATTAAGTACATAATTACATCGTGATACATTAAGTCCATAATTGCACCAGGAAATTTGATCTTCCAAAGAACAAATTATAACCATTTCTTTAAAAAAATTACTGAAGAATATTAGTGGGTGATTCAAGGCAACCGAGTCAAGCATTTCATTCCACTATTTGTGGTTTCCCACATATGATTTTACAATGGAATTGAACAATGACAGTCTTAGCTTGTATTTCCCTGCTTTTATCCTTCCAGCTGCGACGTTTTCCTGCTAAGTAAATTATGAATTGTTTTGAAAGTTAAATGTCACTAGAACTTTCAAAAGCAATAATTCATTCAAACTGTGCATCTGCCTGCGGTTCGTTCATGAACAAATCATGATTTTTAAAAAATGTGTGTATTTGAAATCATTCAGAAAATAGTTATTAGGCCATAGGCAATTCAAAATCAGTTCTTACCAGTTACTGACATGCAGAACTGAACTTTATTTACTTAATACATAGGTCAAATTAGTCTTTTTGTCCATTCTGATTGGTTTTCTGACCTTTAGAATGTGATTTCACGATATTACTATTGCACATTTCCCCAAAACCAGCCCTGAGGCACTCTCCCAGACTATCAATATAGGTACTTATGGCTCCCATCATTTTATCATTGCCACGGCAGTAACCTTCTCCTCCAAGCCTTGGGACCATCCCTCTTATCTTGGGCGTTTTGATGTTGGTGTTTGATCTTCCCTCTGGCCAACATCTTCTCAAGTTGGGTGGTCCTTCTGGGTTCTTACATAAAGGCTCAGGAGGTAACCCTTTGCCTCCTCTTCCTTCTGCTAGTTCATAGCTGCCATATGAATTTTGAGAGCAGTAGTAACTAGGAGACCTATTGAGAAACACCTTCAGTGGAAGGCATTCCTGAAATCAGCAGATGGAGGCGTAGCGGGGCTGCCCACCATCTTGGCTATTCTATGATATGCTCAACTCCTGAACAGTCCCCTGCCCTGCCTTCCATTTCCTGAGATGCTGGGGAAAATGAAGATTATTGGCATTGTATGAGATGAGACATGTCAGAGCACACAGAAGTATGTCTACACAGAACTGTGCATGGACATGCTGTTCAGTTTTAAATATGCACCAATAAATATAAAGGCAAGACGCATGCCTACACACACACATCTTAAATAGATCCAGATGGCATTTTGAGCCAGATTCTTCTCTGAGGCACAATTCCTCCCGTTTCCTTCTTGCTTTGGGAGAAAAGTTATGGAAGCTATTGAAAGGGTTGATCAGTTTCTCTGAGCCAGAGCCAAAATTCCTCCCACTCTCTGTCTACGTGGGGCAGAATCTGGAGAACCGGGCCTATACTCCACACTGAACCCAGACAAGCTCTGGGCAGGTCTAACCCAGCTGAGCAGGGAGAGTTTACTCCCTTGTTCAAAAATACAAGACAAGGGCACAATCTAGCCTGTGGAAATGAATGCATATATTTTGATTGTTTTTTTAAAAATATTCAGGAAAATTTTAAACATAGAAATATTTATTAATAGAGAAAAAATACACCTGAGAGAGACAGTCATCTAATTCATATCCACAAGCCATGTGCTAGCCTTTAATTCCAATGATTGTCTGCAATGTTTAAATAGATTTAAATTATAAGTCTAGCAGAAGTATTTTTCTAATAATAAGCCATTAATTCTGGCAGTTTCAAACTGTCAGAAGCTAGGTGTGTAAACTGCGGTGGCCTCAATCAGTACTAGGGGTCTGGCTATTTCAGGCATTCCCCATTGGTGTAAAGAAAGACCAGCTTGTCCACCACACACAACTACAGCTGAGCTTCCCGTTGATTGAGAACTAAATGCACCGTACTGAAAATATATTCGGATAGTACAAGAGTAGTGGGCATGGCAAAGATGTAATGGGGGATGGCAGAATGAGAGATTAAATTGACCCCACAACAGGAAATTCCTTTTCATGAGTTTTCCAACTAGATGACAAGATGGATTTTATTCCTGTAGGTAAGAGTACCTTTGTATTTCCACTTCAGTGACATCTGTAACCACACAACTTCTTTACTCTACTATTCTACACATGAAGATGAGCTTGTTTAGGGCAAAATTCTCCTTGCTGTTTCACCAGGTATATCTCTATTGCACATTCTGCACTGTTTCATGTGCGCTGTGTCCATTGACGTCAAAGGAAGCTGTAGGCAAAGCAGGTGCACAAGTTATGATGGAAATTGGCAGTGTAGCTCAGAGAATTGTATCCATACTTAATTGCTTTCTTGGCACTCGGTTGAGTGAAGTGGGATGTATTGAGAGTTTCTAGAATCCAGAGTGCTCTAACTAATGATTAACAATGGTATCTACTACCACAGGAGCACATTTTTTGCTCTTGGATATTGACTTCAGTGCCCACAATAGCTAAGTTGAAGACCCTTTCTATTCAGGACTCTCATCTATAATTGAAAAAAAAAAAAGAGTATTTTCTTTTCAAAATTATAAATACTGAGAAGGGAATTTGAATAGATTTGGCAGTTTGCTGAAGCTTCCAAATATTTGGATTCTTAGCCAAAGGCCTGTCCAAATTTATCAGAACTTTGACAGTATGGACATCAAGCTAGATATTTCTGAGTAGAGGGATTCTTTGAAGATTTCCACTATCTACTGAATTTTTGTGAATTGTAAAAATTGCTAGGAAAGCTAGTTTAATAATATTTCTCCTTTCAATCTTGGCCTAAAACCAGGAAGGGCGGAAGCATTAAAAATAATTCCTAAATAGTACGCAAATCTCAAAAATGTTCAGGTTCAGCTCAGGTAAGATTAATTCAGTCCAAGTTTTGCACCAAGATTTCGATGGTTCTTTCGGTAGCACAGCTGTTTCTCCCACCACTACCTCCAACCCGTGAGAGAATTCTTTGGAATGCTTGAAGTCTGCATCTATAAAAACTCCATGCCTCCATAGAGGTCAGGCAGGGATACATCCATTCTGATACTATGGAGACAGAAGCCATAGAGATACTTAGAGAGAAGCAAGAATTCTGGAAGGCTTTCTGCCTTTTTTTTTTAAGCTTCAATACCCTTTTGTAGTGGTGCAGTGGCTCCACTAGGGCCAGGAAGGGGTTAACTGGCCTGAAAGGGCTTAAAAGGGGGCTTGGCTGCAGCAACCAATCAGAGGGGAGGGCTACTGAGCTGAACCAATCAGGGCCCAGCAAGCAGTACAAGAAGGCAGGCAGCAGGGCTGAGAGGTGAGTCTGCAGGGGGAGCCTGAAGTGAGGTGGTTTCTCTGGGGCTGGCAGGCTGTAGGGCCAGGACCCTGGAGAGCTCGGAGTGTGCTGCAGCAGCAGGAGCCTGGGGAAGCTGAAGCTCTTGAAAGGAGTGGACAGTGGCAAGCGGCTGGAGCAGCGGCCTGAGGGCTGGGAGCTGGGAGCAGACAGTGGCTGGATCCAAACTGGTGAGAGGAGTGGTGTGTGAGTGGGGGCTATGGGGAAATGGCCCAGGGAGTTGATGCCCAGAAGTGAAGAGACTGGAGGGAGGCAGTGGGCCTCACAGGAGGTGTGTAGGGTCCCTGTGCCAGGGCATAGTGTAGAGGGCGGGCCCAGGCCCCTCCCTGCTCCCCCAGTGTGCCAACCATGGCCATTGACTGTTTTAATTAGTGGCCAAGAATGGCATGGGCTCGCTGGCCCTAGACTGTTTTAACTTGTGGCTGGTGTAAAGCGAGCTGGACTATGACCATGGGAAGGGGTCAGAGTACCAGGCCTGGCCACTGCTGCAAAGTGGGCCAGGGGACCTAGCTGAACCCTGGCAGGGGTGGAAATGGGCTTGGCCGGAGGGCTAAGACCCCAGTAGGGGTTTGGAACCACAGTCCTGGTGTGTGGAAGAGCAGAGCATGAGCTACCAGCAGGGGTATCACGCGAGCAATTCCCCACCACCACCACCACCAGGAGGTGCCCTGCTGATGAGCCCTGTGCTAGGAAGTGCTACACCTTTATTGATTACATTATAAACAAAACAGATATAGAAGAAGAAATGAAACTAACAAGTGATGTACCCATCAATCCTCTGAGACCTTTGCTTATCTGTTATACTTCTTTCTCCTACTTTTCTCTGTTCTTCTCCCCTGCCCCCAGGTTTTTGACATGTGAACTCTTCAGGACAGAGAACGTGTTATCCTGTGTGCTTGTGCAGCATCTATAAGGACTGTGCATGGATCGAGATTTCCTGAGCAGAGTAGGTGGGCTTCACCATAGTAATCAATAATAACAAGTTAGAATTCCTTTTTATTAGTGACTTTTTAAAACATTTTGTTTAACAACATAACAAAAGATGTTCTATTTTCTTGTCTATGACTCTGACTCAGCACAATTCTTAAGCATGTGCTTAACTTGATTTCAATGGACCTACTCACATGCTTAAAGTTAAGCATGTGTTTAAAGGCTGTGGTGGACAAGATCTGATTCAAATAAACTTTTGAAATGGATGGTAAGATTCCTATTGGCTTCCATGGGTTTGGAATCAGCCCCTCAAAGAAATTCTCTCTTCTTGCATTTCTGATGGCTGATAATCCTTCAAATGGGGGGAGAAAAATAACTAAAAAAAAATGTAATGAGACAAGCAATCTCCAGCATTTATATAATGGCTTTTGACAACCAACAGCTTTAGCGGACAAAATAAAACAGTCTCTTCTTTCCTAATCCAAAAGGCTGGTGGGCTGAAAATCTGGTAAGAACAGTTGGTGGCTTATTTCTCTTATTTCTTATTTTATGGCACTGCCTAGTGACCCAGCTTAGATCAGGGCCCCATGGCGCTACAGATTGTGCAAACACACAATGAAAGTCAGTACCTATCTCTAAGAGCTGGATAGAGACTTCGCATTTACATATGAAGGCAACATTTCATACACTGCATTTAAAGACATACAAGTTTCTCAAGCACCTTTCTCCTTTTATATCAAATTAACATGTCTACATGTTAAGAGATGTAACTGGAGAGAGATGAGGATGCCTTTGCACAGGTTGAACTCCACATTCAGGGTCTGAAGATTTTATTAATTAGTTGTATTATGGTAACACTTAGGAACCTAAGTCCCAGATCGTGCTCCCACTGTGTTTGCAGAACAAAACAATGGCCCCTGCACCAATCTAAACCTGAGGTGAGAAGCTCTCTATTTACACGTCTTGATTTCTTGTTTTAAATGTCCCCTTTGCCCCCATATCGAAAAGGCTTCCTGACTGCAATGGTGGTCGTTTGCTCAACTTTCCCATTCAGCCAGGGTCAGATCTTCAGATGGTGTCAAATGGCAGAGTTCCACGGACCTCAGTGCCCACAATGGAGCTGAGACGAGACGATACTTGGGGAACCTCCATTTAAACTTACTCCTGATACATTAAAAAAAATACTCACCTGTTCTGTTCAGTGGCCTGTGTGCAATTGATTAACAGTCTCGGGTGGAATTTTGCCTTCAACGGGAACAGAGTTAGGAAAATGCTGCACGCCCATGACAGTCTCACCTCTCCGTTCTCAAAAGGCTGGTGTCAACATCACCACTGCAAGTGGCTCTAATTGATTCCCTGTGGTAGGCCCAGCCCACAGCTATTACTTTCCCAGGGAGAATTTAGGCATCTGACTTGTTTAGTGATTCCAAGCAGTTTTCTGTCTCAAAAAACCCACCAGCTCCTTTGGGAGTTTCACCATGGGGAAATAAATAGCATGGGAGCCTAAACACTCCCTGAATAATAAGCTCCACCTTTCAAGTCAGGATTAAGGCTTGTTTCTAGAGCTGGTCAAAAACACAGTGAATATTTTTCACAAAAACAAATTTCAATGGAAAAAGTTTTGGTGATGTTTCAGTTTTCATTGCAGGGCAGTGTAACGGGATTTGCTCTGCTTCTGCCTATTCCATACTTCAGTTTCATGCTGGTGAACTTTATATAAAACTTTCAAAAAGCATCTAAGTGACTAGGAGCTTAAATCCCCTGACTTTCAGTTAGATTTGGGCTTCTACTTTTGAAAAATGTGACTTAGGAGTCTAAGTCACCTGGGCACTTTTGAAAGTTTTACTCTAAGTGGCTTTTGCAAATGGGATTTTAGGAACTTTAATTTGACGATGTTATCCATAATTTCCTTTTCGATAAGTACCAAACACCTCTTTCAGTCACTCAAAAACTTTACTGTTCCTCTGTGTTGAAGCTGAGTTAAACATCTTAAAGAGGAGAATTTTACCAAATGGCATCTTTCAGCCCCATTTATAAAATCCCACTGAATCAGTCATGAATGATTGTTATTTCAATGAAAGCAAAAAGGAATCAATGATTACCTTTCAAATGTGAACAGATGACTACAATCCAAAAAGTGAATAAGCTCACTGTAAACACCCGCTGCCACACACAAACAAAAATAGTCTGCAGAAAAAGGAGCAGGAGCATTTGCAACTGGCCAAATATAATGCACAGGAGTCTGAAATAAAGTCTATCATTTTACTATACTTCAACTTTGCTGTACTAATTGCATTCTCTGAGGAAAAAGCTCGTTACAACAGAAGAGGATGAAATAGCAATTTATGGGCTTTGCCCTGAGTGTATTTCTAGCTGTATCCAAAGGTGTGTATGGAGGTTCTCTGGCTGTGATCCAAATGACTGTGAAGCAAGACTAAGCCGTTCTACCTGGACAGGCTATGAACTGATACAGCGACATCACATATCACCAGTGCTGGGTTACTGTTCTTGTGCATTGATAGGTCACATATTTACTTCCAGGTTCAAAACATGGCAGGCAGCCTCTGATCAGAACCAGAAACAGAAGTACTACAGAAAGGTCCTGATTCAGGAAAGCAGACAAGTGCCTGTGGAAGTCCCTTCCTGAATAGGGTTGCTTTCTTGAATTTCAGCTAAAGTGACAATGGGAATATTAGTAATTCACCACCTCATAAGGCTGGTGCACAGCCCTGATCATATTTGATACTCAGAGCTTTCCTTTGCTCACATAAAATCCCACCTCTAGTGCCCGTCCTTCATCCCCTCTCCTCCAGCAGGGTCCCCAGATCTCTCTTGGCTGGGGAGCCTCCTCCTCTCTGTGACTCTCACAGAGAAGGAACTGGTGCCACCAAGAAGCAAGTTCTGGGGAGACTCCACCATGCTCTGCTGTACAGGCACATGGGAAGTCCATTTCAGCTCACTACACTATTTGATTATACAGCAAGACATTCTCCTAAACCATTAACTGCCCTTTGTACACTGTATCCTTCGAGGGCCTGATGATTTTGTGTTAGAGGCCACTGTCAACGAGCGTGGAACTTTCAGTAGCTATTAGAGTACTTCTGATTTAATGGTTTTATAGTCTGTAGTTAATCACTGTAATTTCCCCTAGAGGATTATCCACAAATTCCTCAGTTTATCCATCTTTTTTCATCAGCTTCCAAAACAACTTTGAACTGTGTAGTGAATATTTTACTATCCTCAACAATTTCCGTACTCACATTGGAAAGGATGAGGAAAGAGCCCTTGTGCAGCTAGTGCTATATCAAATCCTGTACCACCACAGTTCAAAAGGAACACAATATAGACAGAGTTAACAGACCTAAACTACACCAAGCTAGACCTCGACATTTGTGGAGCTAAGTCCTTCAGTGTGAATGTATCAAATCAATCAATCATCAAATCATAGGGCTGTAAGACGTTGCCCTGGCCCAACTTCTCATTTGTTTTCTGTTCGTTTCCATATTACAGAATAACTTTTAGGATTAACTGAGAGAAAACAAGTGAGAAGTTGACCACAGCAAAGTCTTACATGGAATCTCAGGAGAACACAAGATTCACTAAAGACTCTTGTTTCAGGGTTATTATAAATTCTATGTTAACTAACCATGTGTCGTAAAGGCTACATCTACACTGGCAATTTAAGTCGACTTAAGGAGGCTTAAGTCGACTTAAATTAAGCCACATCTACACTAGGCTTTCATTAAGTCGACTTAAGAAATTCCTTAAGTCGACTTAATGAAAGCTTAAGTCGACTTTGTTACTACCACTCATTAGGTCGTTGACTAATTTCAATTCAATTCAATTTCTAAGTCAATTTAAGGACGGTGTGGATGTGGAATAACCCTTAAGTCGACTTAAGGGTGGTTAGGTTAACTTAATGAAGTGGACTAAGTCGACTGAAAGCTAAGTCAACTTAGTCCACTTTGTTAAGTTGACTTTAATAAGGTCAACTTTAAGGTCGACTTAAAGTCGACCTTATTAAGTCGACAACAAAATCGACCTAACTTTTTCTAGTGTAGACATAGTTAAAGTGCCTCCATTACCCACTGATTCAGACTGCCTTGGCAGTTCAGGTTACATCGCAGTCACAAACACTCACTGGGTTGTTCTCTTTCACCAAGGTGTGTATTTACAGTGTAATGCAAGCTTCCAGCAACGGTTGGCTTTCTTCGCTCCTCAGCCCAAGCTCCCCCTCCAAGCTCCCCCTTGCTTCTTGTACCTTCCACTTACATTCTCCCAATTACCTCATTAGCCCGCTGATTACCACTCAGGTGCTCAAAGTTCCCCTAAAAGAAAGTGCATAATTGGCTACAGCTGGGCGGGCAGCCTTCTGCAGGCTGCAGAAATGACCGTGATCAGGGTACTGCTGACAGAGCATGTCTTTCTAAACCAAAGCCTGCTTTCCTGAGCAATGCACAGCCACTGCAAATGTGCATATTACATTTTCCAAGCTGTGAAATACACAGGTCAGTGACTTGCATTTTGTTCCATCAAAGATAAATGAATAACTTTGGTTGAACAAAAATATTGTTTTGCAAGCTAAAGGTAAAGCATTACAAGTAACATGACATATTTCTGAAGCTTTTGAAGTGCTCACCACTTTGTTAACTTTAAAGCCGTTAAGGTGATGATAACAGAATTTTGTTGCTATTTACTTGTGTTACAGGAGCATCTAGAGACCTCAACTGAGATTGGGGACTCACTGAGCCAGGCAAACACATGGGAAGAGACAATCACTTGCCTGAAGAGCTCTCCATCCAAGTAAAGAAGACAAAAAGAAATAGGAAGGTGCAGTGACTTCAATTTAGGTTACACAGCATCTTAGGTCAGTGGTTTTCGACTTTTTTCCTAGGGACCCAGTTGAAAAAAGTCATTTGAGCCCACAACCCAACAGTTAACTCTTTCTGCAATACATTCCAGTCTTTTGGTGGTGGCCGCAGGGGGCTCTGCAACCCAGTATCTGAGGTCTGCGACCCAGGACTGGGTCCCGACCCCTATTTTGAAAACCACTGTCTTGGGCCACATCTACACTGATAACGGCAAAGTCTCCACCATCAGATTGATCTTTCCAGATCGACTTGGTAGTCAGTTAAGACAGACTAAATTGATTCAGAAATCAACTTAGTAAAACCATTCCCTCAAGTGGCGCAGTGCAGGGAAGACGCCGCGTTGAAGGGGAGTTAGGAAGTCAATGGGAGTTACACAAGACTGCCACCAAATTTTCCCAGTAGTATAGACCAAACCTTCGTGGCTTAGATAGGTTTAGAATTCAGATCTCCTGACACTCACCCCATTACTTGACTACTTTGCTTTCCTGGATGTCCAGATTATATAATTGTATCTGGAGAGAGGCGTTGAAAGTTGGGAAGTGGGAATTTCAGAGTTCTATCCTCCCTGAGATGCCCCTTTGAAGCCTTCAGCAAGCCACTTGATGGATGTGTGACACAGAAAGCAAGTATCACATTCCTGTTTGATAGACAAGCATTTGAGGACAATGAACTAATTAATGTTTGTAAAGTATTTTGAAATATTTACCTTATGTGAGCCTGACCCAAAGCCCGCGGAAAGGAATGGAAAGTCTCCCAGTGAGTTTGGATATTGAGAAAAGGCCCATTTAACACCAAATAAATAATTTCCCATTCATCAGCTCCCGAGAATCCTATCGATGTTTGATCCTGATCCAGCAAAGAGAACTGCGTGGGCAGACCCAATGTGGAATTCCACTGACGTGAATAAGACTCTGAACATGAAGGATTGGGGCCACTGGGACTCTTATTCTATTATTAACATAGGCAAATCAACCAGTGTCCTCAAAGCAGCATTCATGAACAAAGTAATATAAGCCACAAGGGTCTGATTCTACGAACACTTACGCTCAGAAGTAGCTGAGTTCCATGAGACTTCACAGGTGAGTAAGTGCTTGCTGGATGAGGAATTGAATACACGATTTATTGAGCATTTGCTACTTTCATAAGTAAATAATATTGTCATTGCGACAAATTAAACAGGTGATGTAAAATGTCACCTAGTTTTCAGCAGCAAATATTAAACTGAACACAAGTCTTTAGGGAAAAAATGGCAGGTAATAATTACCATGCTCCTTCTATACATACAGGTTCCTAGTATATAACTAAGTTTGTGCTTTACCAATCATCCGCCTTTCTCCTCACTATCAGTTCTCTCAGGGGAGTTCCTTTTTTATTCGTTCTGAAAGTTTACAATCAATCATCCTCTTAAAGAGCTTGCCAAGAACACGAATAGAGGCTCATAATAAAATAGCAGAGACAGAGAACTAATTGATTTCTATAAATAATGTTTAGCTGTAAAGATATGAGAGGTGGTTAGGACCACAGGCATTCATCTTCCTTCTAGCCATCTGTGTCTGCAAAAGGCACATTATACACTGTGACAAAGTAACCCTACCAGTTTGCACTGCAAATACAGTGGGACATTAACATCATACAGCTCTCTTTTTTAGATTCTCTAAGTATCCCCACCCAATCGCGAGTTTATATGCTATAATTTTTTAACTTTATTTCCATTACCATCTCTACTATAACAGCATATAAAATATGCCCTAGTTTTTTTTCTTTTCCTGGAGGATGAATGTAAATTTCATCTAAACTCTAAGTCTGAACTCTACCCAACCATACTGTAATGACTGCAAATGTTCAGTGTTAATACTTACCACCTTCACAACAATAATATTGTACGTCTTGGGAAAAAGTAAATAGCCTAGATTAATGCAACAGAAAGCATTAATCTGGAGAAATTCTGTCACAATCCTATTTTGCTGCCTTTAAACAACCAATAGACAGAAATTGCTACTGCTCAGCCTCAAATTATTTTACCCATTATTCTTTATGTAGAGCTATAAGAGGCAAATACTTAGTTGAAAAATGGTCATGGCTCTATTGAAGTTATTAGCAATAGACCAATGGCATTGTGCACCAGCTGAGGATTTACCCCTAAATGTACAAAGCACTTAACCAAAAGATTGACTTCCTGCCCTGAATATTAATGATTGTGGGTGACTACTTTATGCTCATTTGACAAAGACAATAGAGTAAGTAACTTGCTCTACTTGGGGATCATCTTAAAATGTTGAGGATGCTGTCATAAGTGATGCTCAAAGGAGCCAACAGAAATCAGTTGAGCAGAGTTGGTTTAACTAAAGGTCAAACAAAGTCATTCTGGATACATTGAGGAACCGTTAAAAAGGCCCATATAAAGGCAGGAGGGTATATTGGACTTGGCCTGTATTGGAGGTTTTGCTGTATATTACATCTAAATAAAAAGCAATGGGTTACAGGAAAAGACTTGTGCATCAGAGGTCACATTTAAAATTTTGAATATTAAGTCATTTTATGTGAAATGATTTATAAAGACAATGTCAGCCTATTTAGGTCTAACAAACTTTTTCAACCAATCATTGGGTTTAACATCCAATCCACAAACAAAATAAAATGCTATGTTGAGACTGGGGTATTTTTAAGGATAACATTCTGGCTATATTCTAAATAAAAATTGAATGATTACCTTCACTTGTGAGCCAAAAAGAAGCATCATACCAGACAAAAATGGCCAGATCTTTTCCAGACCTTTTTGCAAAGGCTGTGTATAGATTTTTCCATACATAAAATTCCTAGTGATTTAAAAAATAAAAAAGAAGTACAAATGGCTCAATCGATTTAAAATAAGGCAATTCTAGCTCAGCATTGACTTCTGAACACATTCAACACACTTTATTATAATTGGTTTTGAAATATGGTCATAATTTTAAATATTTTTACAGAAACCCTCTCAAGCTACTATACAATCATGCAGCTTTTACACCGAGTCCAATGTTTCACAAAGCCTTTAACTTTGCCTTTCAAAAGCACTCTGAGCATCATAAGTCAACTTTCATGAAGTCTTCTGTTAGCCATTACAATGTCTGGTTTTGATTTGAAATCCCTGTCCAGTTTAAAATACAGTCAGAATATTCGAGGCCTGGATTCAGCTACAAAGAATGTTTTTAGTTTCAAGCTAAATAAAGCTACCCTTTTTTCCTTCAAAGAATTCAGTATTCCAGCATGATGCAGTCAGGCATTATATATTCCCATATTGCCCAAGAAGGTACTAAAGAATCTAACCATTTATGAACAAAGATTTATGAAGATTTAAATATCTGGTTATCACAAGTGCCCACATGAAAAGGATATTTGCAGGGGACCTGATCCAGAGTGTGTTACCATATAGCTTAAACTGGGGATAGTTCTGAACAAGGCTTGCAGCACCCTTGTACTTTGAGGAAGTTTGGATCCAGGCACAACTTCTCAACTTTGGCCCATTTATATATTAAATCCAAAGATTATGCATTTGAGCTCTGCTAGTGAGCAAATGGGAAAAGTGATATGAGCCCTGGAAAGATGTAGAACACAATATTCAGGCTATTTGATCACTCTGCTACACTCTGTTCTTGGCCCTCTCATAGGGGAGCTCATCAGCTTGCGCTATCTTTACATGGATGACTCACAAATCTACATCTCCACTCCGAACCTGCCTCTTTCCATCCCATGCTGGGTCTCAACCTGTGTCTAGGACAATTTTCTCTAGGATGTCTTGATGTCAATGTTGGCTTAGCATGGTCTTTCCTCCAGAATTCTCTCAATTCTCTCCACTCGCTGTCATTGTTAACCATAACTGGGTAGAAGAGTATAGTTGATATTTTCTTTTTAAAAATTATATATACAAAAATCCGACCCTCCTTTATATTAAATCCACATGAAATCAATGGCAGAATCAGGGATAGAATCCAGACCTCATGTGCTTCAATCCAATACTGTAACCACTAAACCAGCTTCCCTCTCCAGTCATGGCTCATCCCCTACATTGGCTAGAAAGTCAAGAAAAAGCCAACAGATGTAGCCAAACCTGAGCCTTCCATATAAGATGTGGAGGAAACATCATTAAGGAATTTAATTTGTGTTTTGGTCTCTGGAACCCAAGTCACTTGACCCCACAGTGTAGGGATGGAGGATTCTCAGGTTGATTCAGCACCAGAGATATGCATGGGTGAGGATGGACCCCCTCTAAGAAGGCTAAAGGTTTACATTTTACCTGTATAAGGCTACTGATGCATTGTTAGAGGGACTGACAAGCAGAGAAGAGTTGACTGAGCAGCAATAAAATATACATACTTTCTTTTGGGGCCAGTTCCTCTTATTTTACTTTCTATTGCCCCAGGCATCAATCTAGAATCTAAAGCAAGAGAAGTCAAGATTACAATTTCTAGAAGGTATCCTGCAGCAAACACACATACTCTTTTAATGACAGAGAAAGTCACCAAAGACTATGACTGGAGAATGAATAGAAATAGAAACGTCCGACTCATGATCAAAGAAGTAATAAATCAGTGGTACCATTAAGGAGAGGACTAGTCTGAGGACCTGTTCATTAAAAGCTCCATGTTAGCATCCATAGAGAGAGGAGAGAGAAAATATAAACCTGCCAACAAACAAGACATTTCTTGCTTTGGAAAGGAGTTTGTATTAAAAACACCAACACTCTTGTCAAAAATAATACTCAGCACCTAAAATAAAACAAAACAAAACAAAAACAAAAAGATCATTTATCTGCCCAAACAGACACGACACAGAAATAGGAATGGGAGGTAAATCACCCCCCCTATGCTCTTGTCAGCTTTATTTTAGAAATGTTACACATGACCCAGAGTCTTTATAGAAGTTGGCAACACGATTTTCTCTCTTCCCCTCGTCACTTTTATAATAATTTCAGGGAAAGACAGGGGTTGGTCTTCCAAGCATCTGTTGAACCTTTTAAGGTTTCAACCACTTCTTTTTTGCAGTGCCCACAAGAAGTGAGCATAAATATGTAGTATTATACTTTTTATCATGCTAGGTCATCTGGATTGCCCAGAGAGCCCTGTCCTCTCTATGTCCACTTTCAATTTGTGTGTCTTGTACATCCCACATTTCGTTGTGAGATCTTAACAAATGAAGTTGGGATTTTCAGAAGGGCCTGAGGGACTTATTTGACCAACTGCTAGAGATTTTCAGTGAGACTTGTGCACTTACATCTCTTCAGGCTCCTTTGAAAACCCCAGCATAACCCCCTAGGCTGTGAAGGGGTACATGGGGGTCCCTCACAATACTACCCCATGTGCTCCCAAGCTTTCCACAAAGGAAGATGCTGAAAGGCGGGCAGGGATGCATGGGTTCGTGGCCTGCCAATGCCCTGCAGAGGCCTGCAGGATGGATTGAGCAGATTGCTCACCCACAGTGCCCCATGGGCAATCTGACTCTAGCCCACCGCCTACCTTGGACTGTGATGTACAAGTTACAATAGGGTAAAATGAATAGTTACTAGCTACATATTTTGGCTCCAGGTATTCTGGAAGAGCTGTACACTTCAATGGTTAGAGAAGAAATCAGCCTGGATAGCAAATGATTTCACACTTATAAATCCTGCCTTTCCTCATCAGTGACAATCACATGTGGTACAGGTACTAAAATCCAGAAAATGGTGCGATTCTCTTTCCTGCTTGAGCATGAAAGCTCCTCCAACACCTTGATATCCAGCCACCTAACAAAGCTTTTCTTAACTGTTCGTGTTGGTCAGTTACAAATTGTTTTCCTTGATCATTGCAACAAAAACCGACGTAACCCTTCTCGTCAGATGTATGGGTAGCTCAGTAAGCGTGATATAACCTTCTTAGCTCTTGCTTACAGCTGTTGCGTCCCTCTTCCACACTCTTTGACTCAAAACAGCTTGTTCACTTTGCAGAGATAGGCTAGCAGTCTGTCTCTCTGGATCTGTTTGAATTACCCTTGTGACCCACCCTTCTCTATATGTATGTATTTACAGCTAACATGCCATATTTTCCATTTCATGCATCTGATGAAATGGGATTGTGCCCACGAAAGCTCATGCGATAAATAAATGTGTTAGTCTTTAAAAGTGCCACAGGACTCCTTGTTTATTTTGCTGAAGTAGCCTAATGCGACTACTTCCCTGGAACGTGTGGCATATGCGAAGCGTCTAGAATTTGAGATGGGGCAGCTACATCAACATGTCATAAAGATAGAATGTTTTAAACCATTTTGGTGCTGCAATACACTACCACATAGAGCTCCTTCACTTGAGACCAACTTTAGGACAACTCCTCCTTCAACCACTGGATATGGGTGGCAAGAGGGAAGCATTACTGATGTGATCTGGATTCTGGTAATGGATGCAAATCCTGTAGTGTCAGCCCTGCAGCCATATCCCCTTTGTGCAGCGATCCTATCTAATCTCATGTGTCCAGCAAGAGTGAGCTGGATGAAGATGGGGCCGGATTAAGGCTCGTGGGGGTGCAGGGATGCCCATTTTTGTCGGACCACCACTGCCATGATGGTATCCAGCCTGGGAGCAGGGTGGCACTCAGGAGTGTCAGTGAAGGAGAGAGCCCAGGGCTCACAAACTGGCCAGTCTTGGAGGCAGGGCAAACTGGTGCTTGGTGCTGGGGTCTGGCCAGTGTTATGGAGGCCTGGGGCTCGCAGACTGGTCAGACGTGGAGGTGAGGCAGGCTGGGGCCTGGCGGACCAGCTAACCCCAAGTGTGACATGGCACTCAGGCTGGCAGGCACCTGATTCGGTTTTGTGGGGCTCGAGGAGATGGGGTCCCGTCAAGCCCAGGGATCGGAGCTGCAGCCCCTAAAGCCCCTTTGTGAATTCAGCCCTGGGGGAAGGTTTGGAGTGATCTCCGAGTGGCACCTATCTGCTGTAGGTAGCAGAGAGTTGTCAATTCCCCTCCATTAGAGTCAATAATGATACAGTGCCCCCAAAGTACTCAAGAGGGGGCATTGTTCTGATAGAGGTATCTTTCGGAGCAGATATAAAAGGCAGTGCTTTGAAAATGTATGGCCATTAAAGATCCCACCATGGCACTTTGTATAACAATAGGACAATTAATAATGGTGTCCTGGAAGTAACCCAATGCAATTCCAACCCCCCTAGTGCTAGGTGCTGTATAAACATCTAGTAAATGCTATTTCTACGGGATATTCTTTCAGAGACACAAGTAACCATTAAAACAATAATGATGTACATCAGTGACATGATGCTTATGCCTATAACCGCTCACCTAATTTGCACGTGCAATTACTATGATTGTATGCAATATTTTGGTAATTGCATATGCAAATGAGGCCAGTTGGCTGATTGCCCACGCATAGTGCCACCCAAGCACAGATTGGAATGTCAGAAAGACCATGCCCAAATGGCCAACATATACCACTACTGAGCAATTGTTTAATTACCATATGACCAAAAACTTAAATCATATTAAGAAAGCGTGCTGCTATAGTATGAAGAAGGATGCTGTAATGGTTTGAATTCTAGCCTAAGATTTAAGAGATCTGGGTCCAAATCTCCCTCTGCCACAGACTTCCTATGTGACCTTGGGCAAGCCACTGAAATGCTATCTGTAAAATGCGGATAATTCTTCCCTCCATGCACACAGAAGACTGGGAAGTGCTTTGAGATCTACTGATGAAATGTACTACATGAGAGTAATACATACATTTCGTTATGATGGGTACTGTATAACTGAACCCAAAGAGGATATTTTATTAGCCAAACTCAGACCTGCAGCAACACCATTGGTTTAAGTGGAGTTACACGAGAGATTAATTTGGCTCTGTGTTTTTAAATGACATGGACAGAAGACTGTGGAATTTACATATTGATTTACTCAAATAAAATTGGGATTGCAAAGATTTTGATAATAAATAACATCACAGGGAGAGCATAAAAATGACATACTTTAATGGTTTGGCACATAATGAGGTTAAAACCATTGCGGTTTTATACGTTCAATTGCACCACAATACAACATGATTTTCACTTAACCAGTTCCATGGCTCATTGCAAGTAAAGCTGCTCACATTATATACAACTATTCATGTATACTTACATTACTTACATTTGCAAGTAAAGCTGTTCACAATATATACCTTATACATACATAGACACAATATATGCATTAATTATATAACTGCTTCAGTTCATCAGCATTGTACTGGATGGGAAACTATGTAGCTCAGCCAGCAGAAAAGATAAATGGTGTTGAAGTTATAACAAAAATATGGATCTGCATCACAAAACTATAATTGCTCTTGAACCTAATTCTACTTTGTATAAAATCTCAGAGATTTATACAGGACTTCACATATTTGAGTCTCACAAAGCCCTATGTTATAATTTCTTCATTTTGCAGATGGCAAAACTGAGGTAAAAAGAGGTGAAGTGACTTGCCCAAGATCACACAGCCATCCAGCTGCAGATCCTGGGATTAGAACCCAGGTCTTCCTACTCTAAATCTAGTTATGAGCGCATCAGTAAAAGAGATAAATATCACATTGCCATGTCTATTACAAAAACACATGCTATTGGAAAGCATTGAGCAATTCAGTCCCTTAGCAGGGCAAACTTCCTTCCCACCAACATATCAGCAACTTGGGATGCTCGCCAGTTCACTTACCTCTGCCTATCACATTTTCTGCCTGATGAATGCAGAATAACTGCATTGCAAACGCCGGTTCTGCGGAGCCAGAAGAGTAGTTTGCCGCTAACCCAGTTGTCGGAGTCTCCACATGAGATGCTGTGCAAACCGCTAACTTGAAAGAAAACATGAGTAGGGGGGAAGAAAGCTCTCTGAGAACCTCCACATGGTTCCTGTTGCTAGGGGAACCACTCCCTTTGTCTGCATAGGTTAAGAATGGCTGCCTCATTTGGAGACAAACTCTTGAGGAGTGCACACAGCTAAGCAGGAAAAGGAGGCTAAAAAGCCTCAAATGTTTTATGACTTCCCCTCCTCCCAACACAAAAAGGATGGCTCAGAATTTTTAAACGAAATGTAACCGTTAGCAGGTTGGGGGGGGGGGGGGAGATGGATACTACAGGGTCTCTTTTCATGCCATCTGATAGGATGGAATTCAGATTCACTGCATTAGACTCAGATATAGTACTCGCTGGTAGACCCAGACTAAGCAGAGGGTACATCCAACCCACCCAAAGTCAAAGGCTCAGCGGTGTGACAGCAGGTTGGTTCCACAGCCAACATTACACAAGAGTGTAAAGCACCCACCAACACATCTGACCACCTTTCACTCCCCTAAGCCAGTGGATCGGGTACCCATTTTGGAAACGGCCTTTGCAGGTGAAATTGAGCAAGACTCAAACCCCAACCTTCAGAAGTCTCGTTGAGTGCCTTCACCTTTCAGGCAATGCACTGCTTATTCACCCAAACCATCCACAACAAACCAAAGGGATCTAGCACAACAAATGAAAGCCTCTCCTCTTTTTCAAGAAATGCTCATAGTAAGTGGGATTTTCAAAGGTACCATATAGAGTGAGGTCTCAAATCCCACTGAAATCCAATGGGATTTGGAAGCCCTAAAGCTTTCCTATAAATATTCTGGCCAGAGTTTTTTGGTCCCTTCCCTGCCCTGATCCCAGTCCTCTGCTAGTTCCCAGCGTTGGTCTGGAAGTGCCCCTTTATCCCCTAGATCATAGGAAACCTTTCAGTTCAGCATCTACATCTGAGTCCATAGCTTCTGCAATTATCCAGCATCAGTTCTAATGAAAATGGCAGTGTGCATGTTTCTGCATGAGGGTTTTTAAATTGTGTGTGTGAGGCTTTATCCTGCTAACAACTAACAGATATTCTCCTTTAGGCCAAGGCTTGTATATGGGGAGCAAAAGACTCTGTCCTTGCTTCGAAGTCACGATATGAAGTGCTGTGGAGTGCTGGAGAGAGCTGTTTTATAATATACATTATATAACACTCACACCCAATCACATCCCTCTCTGTCTTGGAAAGGAGACTGCAACTTAAGACCAACCAGAACCACCCTTAACATTTGTAGCTAGACAGCTTCGCTATAGTGAGGGGATCCAAAGCTTGAGCTGCAAATAGGCTGATATCTGTAGGGATGAGGGTAGTAGTCAAAATTTGGATCCAGACCCTCAGGCCAGTCTTAATCTTCATACATATACACACACCCTGCCTCTGACACATACACTGAATCATTAGAAAATCTTGCAACACTTAGTCTGTTTGCAGACAAAGGTTCAGCGGCTTAGATGATGAATCGCAGGTTTGACATGAAATTTTTCTCATTCCACCAGGGAGCAGCTGCTGCTGCGTGCAATAGCGAAAGTTCCAGCTGCCTCCGGACAAGAGATGAACTTATTTTGTGTAGGCTAGACATTAGGGAGATCAGTGGTAGTTTTCTTCTGTTTTTTTGTCAGTCAGATTTTTGCTATTAGAGAACCGCCGGTGGATAGCACTAGACGTCTATGCCTAACGTTCTAGTCCAGAAACGACACTTCAATACAAAGGTTTGTAGGATTCGGTCCTCATTTTATTGCACATGTTAAATTCTATTCACAGACATGAGAGGAGCTTTATTCTTTTCTGTAGTCTTAGCTGAAATTTAGCAACAAAGGCCAAGTTTGATCAGAGGTCCCTTTGCTTTCCCTCACAAAAGATTAGGATGTTTTTGGAGATTATCAGTGGAGGTTTAAGGTTTTCTTTCCACGTTCATTGAACCAATGATTACTGTGCAGACTTCAGCCACATCATCACTTGAAACAGGGAACAGCTTGTGAGGAAGAAATCAACTAAAATTTCCCTGGTTTTACTACTAATACTGATTTTCTTTCACCATATAAATTCCAGGCTCTACATTCACTTTTATGTGTAAACTAATTTAGCGCAGATTGAAGATGCCAGCCTTTCCAAATCCCAAATTTGTGAGCGGAGTCTACCAAAACAACAAAAGGGAGTGCTTTTCAGATAAAGGAGGGGCCACAGAATCTAGAATTTACACAGTTGGCAAAGGCTGGAGGGGGAAAAACAAGGATGGGGATGTAGCTTAGAAAAATCAGAGCGAGGGATCCAGAAAAGGACACTGAGAAGAGAATTTAGGACTGTGGGGGTGCCACCCAGAGGAACTCTGCCTGAATGCATCCGTAGACAAGGGAATGAAAAAAGGCCCCACAGTTGCAAAGGACCACCCAGTCCAGATTCCTCTTCCTAGCCTGACAGATGGCTGCCATGGCTAATGCTAGAAAAAGACTGATGACTGGGCCTTGGGTCTTTTTGGAGTCACAGAAGGGAATCCAACAGCACGAAAGAATGAAGTTTCCAGCCACAGGGTTTGTCTTCACTGATTTGCCGCCGTGTGATCGATCTTCCAGATCAACTGGCCAGGTGTGTGAAGACCCACTCAGTCGATAGGGAAGTCAATCCCTGAACACCACCATGGCAACTGGAGTAGCACTGAATTGAAGGGAGGACCCTCCCTTTGATTCAGTGCAGTGGATGTGCTGGATGTAATGAAGTCATCGGGAGATACATAAGTTAATTTAAGTAACTTGTGTAGCTCCCTTCGACGGCCACCAAAAACAGCGGGCAGTGTAGACCTGCCCACAGTCAGTAGAGACACAAGCTTCTGCTAGCGTGCCTTAGCTCCTGACCTGTACCAAGCCCCTTTAGTTTTTACCATCTCTGCTGACACTGCCCAAAACAAAGCCAACTCATGACAGTTGTGGTGGAAACTCCCTCGGCGCTACGTATTCCAGCTGTGTGTGTAAACATGCAACACATTGACTGCACATAGCTGAGTTTCTATCGTATGGGTAACATTGTCAAAAACTCTCAGATCTTTTATTTTTGCTTATTTCCAGTAATAATATTCTACCCTTGCAACAGCACATTTTAACCAAGAACTTTACCAGCATAGATATTAGTCCTGTTTTACTGATGTGAAATAAAGGACAGAGGAGTTAATGGGTTTGCCCATGGCCAGTCTCATTGGAAAGCTGAGAAGCTCTCTACCAAATTCTAGTCTGGGGCTCTAACCATTAGACCATGCTTTCTCCAAAGACGGAGAAGTCACTGCTTCTCCTGTATTTTGTTGAGGAGGGAGTTTATTACATTCTACTTAATTTTAAAAGAGAGTCACTGAATGACTATTCTGTAGCTATTGTAGAGGGATCTCTCTCAGTCCCTTTCTAATCTATTGCTTGAAGGATATAATGAGCTCAAATATGTGCTGACGTCTTGTTTTTCATTAGGTTTGTGCTTTCTCAGGAATTAATTTGATGAATGAACCATTCTGATCTCTCTCTCATACGTCTACACACTTTTCTTAATTAGCAAAATGTAAATATAACTTTATGAATTGTTGGGTGAATCTCTAGAGGGAATGTGATGTTGTAAACGTTCCTGAAGATTTCAGGATCTCTTTTTCTGTCATGCAGCAAAGACCTATCCTTAGTTTGAACAACATTTAGCAGTTTATTATTTCAAATACAGCCTGTTTCTGCACAGGAATTAACAGATGGGGCTCCATTTCATACACAGAGCTACCACCACCTAATTAAGTGGGATTCCAAAGATCACTTTCAAGAACATAAATCGTTCATTGATCATAATATGTAGCTCTCATATAGGGCTTTTCCTGTGTAGATCTCAAAGCCCTTTACAAAGCAAAAC
>ML685805.1:3082890-3228767 GCA_007922175.1 Pelusios castaneus | reverse complement strand
CCAATTTGTCATCTGTAAAATGAGGCTATGGAAATATACATTAGAGACCTGCCAGTCCGTGCTTTCCTTACATATGCCTATTTTTCTGTTTATTATTTAGTCAAAACATTCAAAATAAAATAAAAAGATCCACATCTACAGACTGAAATGTGGCATTGGAGATGGCATTTTTTATCCTGTTTAAGGTGTCAGAGTAATTTTTTAAAATTAATACTTACAATCCTCTAAAAAATATAGCCGCTTGGCAGTATTAAGGTTGAAAAGGCACAAAAAATAACAAAATATAAGGCTTAACTATTGCAAACGTAACTCCCAGTCCTGCAGCATGATTTGTGTGGGAGGGGAATTCTGTGGAGTCCAATTGATTTTAATGGTGCAGGGTGGAGCTGGATGAGAACCAGAATTTCCCTCACATGGAAAAGATCACATTTCTGGAATAATTTCCTTGTGAATCTGAACAAATATGTGGGTATGCAAATGTTTCCAAGGAAGGGACTTAAAAAAAAAAATCAGTTTGGAAAGAACTGAAGTGGAAATTTTCAAAACTTTCTGGTCACACTTTCCCAGCTCCCCATGGTCTGCCAGACAGCCACAAAGAAAAGTCACCCAGGAAGCCCTGCCTTTCCCAGCAGCCTACCACATGAGCTCCTGGAGATCTGGAGGCCCAGAAGCTGGGCTGCTGAAGAGTCAAGGAAGCAAGGAAGTTAACAAAAACAGGAAAAGCGGGCAGGTATTTTTAAAATTTCAGTTGAAATTGGCACATTCTCTACAATTGTGTAAATATAAATGCATGCAAATAAGTATGTAGACCATGAGCGGTCCCAATCTGCCTGCTTGTTATGCATTGTGAACAAGACTTAGAACACAAATCTCAGAGTTGATAGGAATTTTTTGGTTGAATCTCATGCTGCTCTAATTTGGGGCTTATGAATGGTATTTTCAGTTTTACACATACAATGGGCAAGATTTTACAAAGCGACCAGTGATTCTGGATGCCCACTATGGTGCACTAAGAGCTTCAAAGAGTTTCTGAAAATCAAATCACTTTCAGATGGACATTCAAAAAGGAGGCAGCCAAAAAAATTGACAGTCATTTTTTAAAATCTTGACCAACGTTCTCAGGCTTTTTGCTTTGTATAGAACTTCCCATGATGCTGTAGTAGGACCATCAACTTTTGAAGATCACCTGTTTACTATTTGATCTGCATGAATTAACCTTCTGATAGAGAATTGGTGCCCAACACTGCAGTTTTCATTCCCACTCAGAAAAATCCTAATTCATTGATTTGTCTCAGTCACTCTGCCCCGTTTCAAAACTCCATTGAGGTTCAGCAGAGTGATTGTATCTCAGTAACAGTGTATGAGAGCGCCTTAAAAAAAAATGTAGCCAGATGTCTCTGTCGCTTCAAGATGCATTCTGTAATAGAAGATGTCAAAAAGACTACATTACTTTAATATTCTGCAGGAACTGGAACAGCAATTTGGTGCCAATTTAACTGGTGCAGAGTAAAATTAGCAACATCATAGGCAGTTAATCTGGCCAGTAAAGTCTTTATGCCTGTTAAGCAAGACACAATCATTACTGGAATTAGTGATCTCTGAAAAATAGCATCTGGACATTAGTCTGAATTCCACATAACAGTTTGCTTGGACCATGTCTGTGCCCCTTTTTATTTGCACTTTATGAACAATTGTGCAGTTGCTCTTTGCTTCCACTGCTGTTGGGGAATGGTTGTTCTTAGTGTTTTAAGTGGATGGGGGTAAAAACAAGAGTATTTTTGCTATTCTGAATAGAAAGTTTCAGTCATCCACCCAGGCAGAAGAAACAACAAAGGGGAAGTTGCAAACGTTAAATTTAGTGCTGTATTATGTCTTGTTCTCCTTTCTATACCAACCTCTTTATGTTTCTTCAATATAATTGAATTTGTATGTTGCCGAGAGATTCAAGTAATTAACCCGGCATATTGCCTTATATTCATTGGCAAGTTACTCTGTTGAAATCAGTAGGACCATTCAGGGAGCAAAGTGCTTCTCCACATGAGTGAGGTTGTCAGAATCTGGCCCTTACTGAGGCTAAAAAATACAATACAATAAAGATTCTCAGTCTGTATTCTGAGCCACATCTGAGGATAACGGTCACAGCTGACTGCCAAGCTTGAACCTAATTCAGTTTTGTCATTGGTGGGGAATCGCTGAAATCAATCTCTGAAAACCTGGCTTTTGGATCTGCCCCTCTGAACGACTATTTACATTAAGCCCCATTCAGGAAGTGATCTCGCTGGAAAATCTGAGAAAACAGTAGCACAGAGCTTTCAGACTCTCAAAAACCCTAAGAATGTTTTCTCTCTTTCTTTAAAAAATGAATTTAGGCCTTGTGAAAGGAACCGGATTGACAGCCTGAAGACTGAGGGCTTCTGTGGATGCACAAAAACAGGCCTATTATCAGGTTCCTGACTGCACGTCAACATTTATTGACCGTGAGCAACACGTTCAACCATTTGTCATCTTGGTCATTAACAGGAATTGAACCTGGGACCTCCAGAGCTAAAGCCTTCATGGCCTTAGCTTGAGTTGTAGGACTAAGTTTTTTAGAAAATAAACAAGGGGTCCTTGGCACTTTTAAAGACTAACACATGTATTTATCGCATGAGCTTTTGTGGGAGAAAATCCCACTTCGTCAGACGCTTTGAAGTTGGGGAACTGACAGAATGGGAGGAAATTAAATGCAGGAAAGTGTATGACGCAGGATCAGGTCAGGCTGTAACAGCAAATCAAAGTAGATGTTAAAATTCAAACACTGGGGAACAGCATAAAGAGGAAGGTGAGGTCAAATCACCTGTTGTAATGAGGGAAAAAAACATTTTTTAGCTTTCTGCTCCAGAGAACTCATAACCTCAGAATGGGACACAGGTGAGAGATGTTTAACAGACACTGAATAGTGGTTTACATAAAAAACACCTTGGGAGGGGGGTTGGGTACTTCAGAATTCATGGTCATTCAGCCTTTGACTCCTCTCCAAATGCAGTGGCAGGTTTTGTGCTGAGGGCGTGGGTAAAGTTGGCATGATCACACTGGTGGCCGTCGAACAGAGATATGCAAGTTTCTTAAAATAATTTGTGTATCTGAGTTTGACTTCCTAACGTCCCGCTCAACCACTGCACTGAGTTGAAGAGAGGGGCCTCCATTTGACTCAGTGCTACCCCAGTGGCTGGGGTGGTGTTAATAGATTGCCTTCCTGATCAACTGAGCGGGTCTTCATAGACCCAATCACACGATTGAGAAGGTCAATCTGACAGCAGCAATTTGCCACCATCAGTGAAGACTAGCCCTGAAACTATTATACGAGTGATGAGGAACCAAAGAGTAACAATTTTCCATTACTCCTGGCCTGGGCTGCCTTTGAGAACTGGGTGGCTTATGGGTAAAGAGCTTTTTCTTCTCTCATGCTGTGGAAAGAGTAAAAGATTATAGCAGATACATCCAACTCATTTCAGCTGAGATCTGAACCCAGTTTAGCAAGAGAGAGAAAGGAATGCATTAATTCACTGTCAGAGCTTCAAAATTGTCAGTTATCTGCCTCCAAATGTAACTTGTGCAACAGAAAAGGCTGAACAATCGACATGCAGTGAGATTTTGAGATTGGGGTTTAAGAGCATTACAGCATTACTCACTGTATTATGGTAGTGCCTGTGACCCCCTTGTGAGAGGTACAAGTCACGGGCTAAATTTAAAGTGTCAGGGGGCAAAGATTCCTTCCACTTCCTACACTTGACCCTTCTCTTCCCCTCTGAGGCATCCAATTCCACCAGCAGTCTGATCCATGAGCTCCTGCACCCACTTCTTCCAAATCTGATCGGAAAGCATTGTGACCTGGCACACAAGGAAGCGTTGGCACTCAGGGGGCGACGGCCCAGCCGAAAAGCAATTGGGCCATGGCCTGGGGGCCACCCTGGCTTTGCAAGGAATAAAGAAAGTTCCTGCCCCAGAGAGCGTTCCATCTAGGATTATGACAAGATGCAACAGGTGGCTGAGACAGACAAATGGCGGAAGGGAGAGGAGACAACAAATTGTTGGACAGTGAAGGGAAGAGAGAGACCTAACATCTCCAGGGAAGCCAGAAACAAATGATTAAAATTAATACCCATTGCCTGACAGATACTGCAGAGTTTACAATTACCCAGGGAACTACAGCAATGAAGCGCTGAAAAGACCCATTAAGGTAGCTAATATAAAAGCCAATACTGGTCGCATAATTATGTTAGGGCAGCTACCAATCAGTCTTACGCAGTAGAGGCACAGTTAAACATAAACCTAGGGAATTGCTATTTTGCTTTTGGGTGGCAGTAGCTAGATAACAGAGATGAGAGGAGATGCCAAAAGGAAATAGCTACAAACCCCAGCTCCACTGGGCTCTCCCTAATGGACCAAATCCTGACCTCAGCTACTCAGGAACAGCTCTCAGTGCAGGCTGTGAGCATTGCACCCGTGGGACAGAGCAGAATCTGGTCAACTTTGCATAATATAGTACAAGTCCCCAGATTTATCATCACAATTTTTCTACTCTATTTTAATGGTAAGTGGATGTAATTTTCAGAAGTGGTGAAGTGAATGGTGCTTCTTGGTGGGGCACTTTACTGGGAGAGCTGTGTGTCCCATTTGTATGAGCATTGCTAGTGAAAAGTGGTTGCAGTGCGTGGGACAATTCTCCCCTTAGTCTTTAAATTCTCAGTATATTTCTGCTGATTTCAGAAGCCCTCTAGCTGTCTCAACCAAGGTGTGGGTGGTCTGACCTTGGATCGAAATAGGAGTTGGGAATCAGGCCAAGTCAGATACTGGGAGATCAGAGTCTGAGGCAAAACAGAGGTCAAACCATGAGTTGGATGGCAGGCAGGGCCAAGTTCCCAGGAAATCAATAGGAGCAGATATTGCAGGGGATGCAGTCTGAATCAGGCAGAACCCAGTTACATGGATAACTTCTTAGTCTTGTGCTTGGGTTAAATAGAAACTGGGGACCAGTCAGGACCCCCAGAGTTCCACCAATCAGATTTAAGAACAAGAATCCTCTGTCAGAGTTCAGCTGCTATTTTGGCAGGTTGGGACTGCCTAGCTCCTAAGAGCCCTGTGGAGCCAGTGTTCAAGCTACTTGGTCCCAGACAACAACTCTCAAGACCTTTTGTTAGGCTGTGATCCAAACTCTCTCTTCTGCCTCCTCCAATGATTATGGGTTTTAGAAACTATTCGAGTCAATCTTTTGTACAGATAAAAAGAGATAATTGTTTGTGTTCCTTCCAAGAGAAAGGGTAACACTGGTTTTCAGCTGTAGAGAGCCTGGTGCATCTCAAGGAGGGAATACGTCAATGGGGATTTTCCCATACTGGTCTAAGCCCAGTTCCCTGACATAGCTCAGTTATGTTGGCTCCCAAAGGCCAATGGCCTAAAAATAATGACTTTAGCTAGAGATTGTGGAGAAATCCTGGCCTTGCCTGCTTTCTCCTGGCTGTGTCCTATAATGGTGCAGCCACCATGTGTCATGCTCCCAATCCGGCTTTGGTTACTTATTAGGGATAAAGAGCTACAAAGCACCTGGAATGCAGCAAGGTATTGGGACCAATTCAGTTCAGCTGATGTTGATGTAACAAAATAAGAGATGTCTCCAAAGTCTGCTGAAGTTGATGGGTGTCTTTCCATCAACATTGGATCTAGCCTTTCAACATATCTTGCTCATCACATTAAATTTCATGGGCCAAATCCTGTGTTAAGTTTTACCCCATTTAAAATTAGAGTAACTCATCAATTCCAGATCCACCTCAGTGTATAACAGAGAAGTCTTCAGCCTCATTGATGTAAAACTAGAAAGAAGTTTTATGCCAGCCTTTAGCCTGGTGTGAATTTAAACAGCCAAGTAATGGAAACAGTTTTAATGATAGTGTCATCAATGTAATCCTCTCTTCTAGTCCAGCACAATTTCAAATCAAATCACTGGCCATATGTAGATGGGTTCTCTCATTATTTATAAGTCAAGTCTCTAGTCAGACTTCTCACTCCATTCTTGATTTTTCTTTACTATGCCTGCTTATCAGCACGAACATTTGCAATAAACACTGTGGTACTCTGGATATGCTTTATTGGTTCATTTCTCTCTAGAAAACTGAATAATAAATGGTGTTGCCTTTGCGTTAATGGGGGGTTTTGACACATCCTCACTCCTTTTATTGTTTTGGAGGTGAACTCTGCAGCTGCTAAGTCTTTCAATGGAGTGGTATTTTTAAAAAATGTGCCTACACTCCTTACATTTATATACACAAAGTAGCTTATTCTAGCTTTCTTCTTAAATCCATAATTTACAATGGCTGCTGGTTCATTTTTGGTAAAGATTTACACACAGCTTTGGTGGTCTCTTGCTTGCAGAAATAAAAAAAAAGTTTGATGAAGAGCAAAATAAATCAAGTTGGCTAAGTTTGATTCTAAGATTTTGACAAATTGCTTGCAAGGAAAAGTTTGCAAGAAGCCAACCTTTTGCCAAGATTCCCGCCATCAAACATATGCAGCCAGCACTCCGTCTTTCTGTTGCTCATAAAGGCAAAAGAACTCCTACAACTGAATTTCACCCTGGCCAATCAAAATGTCACTCGATTGCTGATTGAAATATACTTCAGTCAAATCAGAGTGAGAACTTTTAATGGCTATCCAAATGGATGTCAAATTAAATAAGAAATAAAATGCAAATAGATTAGCATTCCTAGCTACTGATACTTTATAAATATTTCTGAGGGAGAAAAAGATGCTGTAATTTCAAATGATACCACAGCCCTATTCTGTAAAAATCAGTTAAAAGTTATACATGCAATACTATATTTTGCAATTTTTTTTCCATTTCACATCACCATAATCACCTAGTAAATATTTAAATAGACCCATTCGCTGTAAACTATAAAGGAACCGTGTAAACTCGTTGTCATCGAGACACATAAGCCGCAGTGGAGTCAATGAATTTCAACAGTCACTTAATATTGCAAGCCACAAGTTACCTTAAACCTGCCAGCAACTGTCTGCCAGGAAGCTACTGTAGTATCACGGCTACCTCCTCCGACCCAGGACACGAGAGTCATTATGAATGCTAGCATTGCTACTCTAATTAGGCCTGGGAGAGGTTTAACAACCATGCTACAGTTTTGCTGCTGACAAATATAAAAATAAAGCCTTGTTCGAATTAGCAATGTGAAGCAAGAAGGGCTAGAAGCAGCAACTGTCTGACCAGTCGTGAAACAGTTCTAATCTATAGTGAGGTTATTTTGCTTCAGAAACTGCTCCCTGCAGGAGGGCTCCCTGTAAAATGAATTATAGTAAGCTATATGTGATAATTAACCGTGCATTAGCAAATATCTTGAAACAGGGGGGCACTGTTTTCTCTGTATTTTGACTAATAAAAGCATGAATTTGTTCAACAAATGATCATTTAGGTCGTGGAATGCTAAGCATATTGGAAGAACACAGTAAGCAATAGAATATTGTAGGTGAACTAACAGTTTCCTTACAAAAACAGGCTGTTTAATAGGCTGGCTCCATACTACGTTATTCACAGTACTAAAAACCACAGTGTTGGGAAGACAAATACAATATACATTTAAAATAATATAAACCTTATACTCTTATTTACTTTTAAAATGCCATGTATGTGACAATAAAAAAAAATCTATAAGCCAAGATTTATTTCAGAAAGTAAAAAATAAAAGAAAAATACCAAATCAATCTCTATCATTTTAACAGATAATGGAGCAATTTCTATGGCTTTCCTCTCCAGCAAGATTTTTTTTTTTTTTTTTTGGAAAGCCAGTGTGGGTTTCAAATGGTCCACATCATCTAAAGTGTAGCAAGATTAAAGATCACATTATTAAAAATGTCAGTTTCACTAGTATACTGTTTGTAACAATAAAAATACAGTGGGACTGTAATCCATTTTGCTATAGTTTTTACAGCACATAAAAACTTATCTCCTGTTGCTTCACAAAAAATTGGTTTGCAAGTCTATGAGCCAGATGCTCAGGTGTAAATCAATATCACTCCATTGACGTGACCAGATTCATGCCAATTTACACCAGCTGGGGATCTCACTCACTGCATTTGTATGGGTGGGCCCAATCCTGAAAACACCACCATCTGTTGTACTTGTGACCAGGAGCAATCCACGGGTTTCAGGGTCAGCCCAATAGGTGAATGATGATTGAGGAACGCCCATCATCACACATCATAAGAGATAACATATTAATATATATTTTTAAATAGAGAAAAAAAATCACTTCCATCTGAGTTGGCAACCCTTAAAGCCTGGAGCCCTAGGCAACCTCCTAGTTCACCTATATGGTTGGGCGAGCCCTGATTGGTTTAAACCAGATTGCTTTGGCAGAAAGCATTTGCAAGGTTTGTCCCTATTACGGGAAATGGTGCGGTGCTGGTTTTATAAGGATGAGTTGCAAATTGTCATTGATATGATGACCTGCAGGATGACAACTGATGAATAGTAATTATTTTTAATGCACAGAGAAGTGTATTTGATAGTCTCTGGGAAATTAAATGCTACAAACTTTTTTTTAAAAAATCTTAAATTAGGATATATGCTTAAGTAAAATCAAAATCAGGAGCAATACAGTTTCTACCATCCCAACCCAAACATACATCTCACCCTTCCTATAATATTGACCCTGAAACTGAAGGCACAAACAAAGGATCAGATCCTCCACTTCGTTGGGACATAAAGTGATTTACACTCTCTGAGGATCTGGTCCTTTGTGGGGAGAAATGCCCAAAATATGAATGTGCAGTCAACGAGCACTCCAAAGTCATGAACCGTCAAACAAGAAAATTAAGCTACATGCCACACAAAAAGTGTAATCCAACAGAAACTTACCAAATGAAATGCATCAGAGTCTAATTTAAGATAATTCTGTTGTGACAGCTTGCATAGCCTGAATGATAGTCATGTCTTTTAAATACTTCACATATTAATTTTTGAAAACTGATGATTATTTAGGAAACTTGGTTTTGTTTTGGGTTTTGTTTATCTGAGTTTTTTTACTTGACATATGTGGCCCAATTCTGACCTCATATCAGTAGGAAATAGGGGGCAACTCCACTAACATCAGCGAAGTTACTCTGGAATAAAACTGCAGTGAGATCCAAATCAGGTCCAAGATATAACTTACCATTGTAGAAACAAGCAAAACAGAACAAGCACATATTGGATCGGCACAGCCGACATGGTTTTTAAGGTGACTTGGAAAAGAATTTTCTTTGTGAGGTGCAAGAGCTTTAGCAATCTGTCTCCATCTACATTCATGTGGTGGTTTGGAATCATGCCGGATATAGTCTGCTTTAAGTGGGAGTGGAATTCCCAACTGGAATTTGTTTGGCAAGAGTTGCATGCATTGGGTTAGATTATGTGACGTGAAGCATAGTCTCGCAATACAGTGAGGCGCCGATGTGCGTCTTCCTAGCATTCAGAGATACCCTGACTGTCTTCTGGCATTTTCAGATCCAGCAGGAGTGAGAATTCTGCTTCTTCGTTCCCTGTCACCATCTCTGTGATGACAAGTTCTGAAGCGGTAGCCGCATTAGTCTAGTTCAACAAAATAAACGAGTGCCACCAGACTCCTTGTTTGCATCTCTGTGATGGACATGAAACTGATTCCACCAGAACTCCAGCTTCAAGTCAAGACAAGTGGAAAAGTGGGCTCCATCTAGTCTGTGGTAGCAATGCCATTTACATCACAACTTCTGCTTGCCTTTCCCAGTGTCACCATTGGTAAAAGCAGGGAAGAGGACTTTAATATGCAGGATCTCTCTATTCAACCATTAGGTCCTGTCCCCACCGGAATTTCCTGTGAAGCACCTTTCCAGATTGTCTGATATTGGCTTCATAGTTTTCTCTGGGATGACATTCCTTAATGAACCCTGCAGGCAGTCAGCCTGTATACCTACCTTTCTGATATAGAATCCTGTCTCTGCTGATAGTGGTATTTAACTGGTAAAAGGTTATGAAAGCTTGGACAATGTAACAAAGACTATTTAGATCATTACCTTGCGGTGTATATAACTACTAATGTATGTTTTAGTCCATTTTAATAGATGGCATGTTTTCATAACAAATATTATATTATATACTTTATTTTTTTAGCTTATTTATTACGAACGAATGGCTGACATATAATCTCTGGAGAGCTAATTCAAAAAACCCACCAAGCTGTATTTCTACCAGGTACTCTATAGAAATAAGAGCAAAATACCAATTTGAACTAATTTGGCAATAAATTACTTTCTTCAAGGCAGCATACATTTTTTGACTCATACATTTAACTCATGCACTTTTCAATCAGCTGGAAAAGTTCGGGGGGAGTTTCAGATTCCATTTACCTCTTATCTTCATCATAAATGTGTTTGATTTATGCCCAAGTGCAATTAAAGAGTGTACATAGTTTGAAAATGTTATGGTTCTCTCCATCAACATCACAACTGTTTTCTTCAGCTACAGACATTTGATAACCTTAACCATAATCACTAGAAATGAAGAGGGACCACGTTCTTCTTATTGTGCCTAATCAGAAAAGAAATAACCTCCAGGATCACACAATTCTCAAAAGTCATTCTTTAAAAGAAATAGGCATTTTCATCACTAATGTAGTAGTGTTAAACTTGAATATTACCAACGTAAATAAGGACTTTATATGGTTTCACTTGAGAACAATATCAGAGCCCTGTACTGTATTTTCTGTTGAATTATATTTTGGACAGAGGGTAAGAGTGCCCCCTTTTGGAACTTTAAAGTGTAACAGCTCAAAGTGAAAAATTAGGTGCAAAACATTTCCTAATCTCTATTCTAGATGTGCATCTCATCAGAAATTATTTGTTTTTCACATTGTGATCGTCTACTATTATTTTGTATGTGGTTTCACAGTCTTTAATAAAGTAATAGACCTGAAAGAATAATAGCCTTTCCTAGCAACCACAAAAGGACATATAGTCTAAAGTCAGTTAAAGATAATCAAAGGGATTACGGGGGGGGGGGGGGGGGGAAAGGATCATATCACTTAGACCTTCCCCTAGCCCCAGAGGTTAACTGTATGAAAAGTCACTTCACAGACAATAGTGTACAATCAGAATCTACTATAAACTGATATTCTCTACTAAACACTCCAAGGAATCCTTCAAGAAACATTTAATGTTTTAAACTAAGCTCTTGAAATTCTTTCTTTAAAAAAAAAATCAAAGGACAATTATTTTTATTCCAGATTTAATTTAATCGCAAAAACACCGCTGCAATATTGAATGTTGTATTTGATTTTTTTATTTATGTTGGCAATTTTAATACTAGATCACCAGTCCTCAAGAATGTAATGTTATTAGATGTACTAGAGCTTGATGTTAGATGTTCCTGGGTAGACTTAAAAGAGAAAGAGATGTGCGCACACACACACACACACACACACACACACACACACACACACACACACACACACTGTAGAAACCTGGATTGAAATCAACATTTCCATGGTCAGGGTATATTTTATTTTTCCTGATTGCAGTGCCCTGATGCCAGGCATAACAAAAGGAATGTTTTTGTTAATGAAAGCAATGCATTTTGCTCCATATTAAATGAGTATGGATTGGAAATCCTGTGCTAATATATGAGAGTGTTGCTTGACAAGTATACTCTTGTGACATCTAACTTTAGAAAGTTGATCTATTCTAATTGCACTAAAGAGAACTTTCCTCCTTTTACTTCAAAATGGAAGATTTGTTGTGTGTTGTGTATTAATAACTCATGTTTCAATTCATAGTTTGCTCTTCTGGTTTTAGCACAGTATGCCCTAGATAGCAGCAATGGAGAGCATCTGCGCTTACAGCCAATATTGTGAATTAATTTTGAAAACACAAGCTACATGCATCACCTTATTCCTGCTTTAAATGCATACAGAAATAGCTCCAGAATACAGCATTAGTTAGCAGGCAGCAAGTTAGAAAAGAGGCTATTACATCACTTTTGCATTTTCAATGGACTTGCTCCCTGAAAATTGAAAAGCACCTGAGTTAATTTAGCAGATTGTTCTACCTCATTGTGAATGCTATGTTTCATTGGACAATGCCCACTGCTGATCAAGGCTAGGCATGTCAGGCAATCAACTTATTTTTTCTTGTAAATCATAGAATCATAGGGTTGGAAGGGACCTCATGAGGTCATCTAGTCCAACCCCCTGCTAAAAAGCAGGACCACTCCCACTAAATCACCCCAGCCAGGGTTTTGTCTAACCAAGCCTTAAAAATCTCCAAAGATGGAGATTCTACCACCTCCCTACATAGCCTATTCCAATGCTTCACCACCCTCCTAGTGAGAAAGTTTTTCCTAATATCCAACCTCGACCTCCCCAGGTGTAATTTGAAACCATTGCTCCCTGTTCTGTCCTCTGTTACCCTTGAGAACAGCCTAGCTCCTTCCTCTTTGGAGCACCCCTTCAAGTAGTTGAAGGTTGCTATCAAATCTCCCCTCAGTCTTCTCTTCTGTAGACTAAATAAGCCTAGTTCCTTCAGTCTCTCCTCATAAGTCATGTGCCCCAGCCCCCTAATCATTTTTGTTGCCCTCCGCTGGACTCTTTCTAATTTGTCCACATCCTTTCTGTAGTGGGGAGCCCAAAACTGGACACAGTATTCCAGATGTGGCCTGACCAGTGTCGAATAGAGGGGAATTATCACATCCCTCGATCTGCTGGCAATACTCCTACTGATGCAGCCTAATATGCCATTGGCCTTTTTGGCAACAAGGGCACACTGTTGGCTCATATTCATCTTCCCGTCCACCATAACCCCCAGGTCCTTTTCTACAGCGCTGCTACTTAGCCGATCAGTCCCCAGCCTGTAGCAGTGCATGGGAGTTTTCCGTCCTAAGTGCAGGACTTTGCACTTGTCTTTGTTGAACCTCATGAGGTTTCTTTCGGCCCAGTGTTCCAATTTGTCCAAGTCTCCCTGGATCCTGTCCCTGCCCTCCAGAGTATCTACCATTCCCCCCAACTTGGTGTCATCCGCAAACTTACTAAGCATGCAGTCTATTCCATCATCAAGATCATTAATGAAGATGTTGAATAGAACTGGCCCCAGAACCGACCCCTGGGGCACTCCACTCATTACCGGTTGCCAACCAGACATCGAGCCATTGATTCCTACCCGCTGAGCCCGTAGATCTAACCAGTTTTCGATCCACCTTACGGTCCACTCGTCCAACCCATACTTCCTTAACTTGCCAATGAGAATGCTGTGGGAAACCGTATCAAAAACCTTGCTAAGGTCAAGGTATATGTTGCATATGTTCTTGACTCATTTGAGTAGTAGCTGGAAATCCATGCCAACCAACAGCTGTGCAGTGGCCAATCAAGCCTGTGGGGAACAGAAGTGTTGTTTTCATCATTTAGCAAGTGGGGAAACGGGAGCAGAGATGTTAGCTTCTAGGATTAATGATACAGAGGGAGTTAACGTCAGAATCCATCTTGAAAAACAGAGCACTTAGCTGTCAATCTAGCGCTTGCTTAGCCCCCTCATTCAGAGTCTTACACTTGTTGCCATCCTTCCTGGTGGCAAGTGGTTGCACTGGCTGGTCAGCAGAGCAGCTAATTCAAATGGAAGCATTTGTTTCAGCCAGAAGGCGCACCAAAAGCTATAGTGAATACATTCAGAAGGACGTTCTCCTAGGGATGCTCAGTGCAAATGAAGGGTTGCTCTCCATAGCATGTTGATACCAAGCTTTGCATTGATCTGGAGAAGGGAGCAGGTCTAGAGCTCTGCCAACTGCTCAGCATCTTTGAATGTGATTCACTCCCTGGGTCCCAGTAGCAAACAAAGACCAAGTTCTAGCTTACTGGGACTGCTTTCACACATTGCCCTTGCACAGGATTTGCAAGGGTAGTGGGGGGAATGTTTTGTGCTTCACATCTCTGTCCATCCAAGCATAGGTAAATGGCAAACTCTTTATTGAGCTCAGGGGGTCTCTGCCAATAAGGAGACGGACTCCTTGCTTAAACAAGGACTCACCATCCTAAGGGAGGGTTGCCTCTGCTGTAGTAGATACTCCAGTGGAGTTTTCAGATGGATGGATTAATGGATTTATTATTGGTCACAATGAGGAAAATGAATGGTATTGGGATTTCCAATTTATTTTAAAATATATTGTGTGCAATTTTATAGCTTTTGAACCAAATTTTCTTTGCAGGCCCCTCCCCACCTCCTACCATACCTGAGAACCCACTATTGACTCTATGTTTATATTTCTTTGCTGAGATTTTTCTCCCTTGATTATTCTTACTTGCCTTCACTTCTCCCTTCTAGACAGAGATATTCTTTTATCAAGGTTCAGCTCGGTAGATCTTTTAAAATTGGATCAGATTCCCCTTTAGTTAGATTAATAAAGGCCAGGTTTAAGAAATTTTTTAGGTCCACCTGATCAGGCAAACACTGAGGCGAGTCTTTAAGATAAAGCTCATGCAGTCCCAGTAGTGTCCTTGACTACAGTTAAAAAAATAAATAAATCCAACAACCAAAAAAGACTAAGGTGAGATTTTCAAACCATTTTGTATATCCAATTCTGATTAATTTTAATGGGACCCCTAAATCCGTAGGCAATCTTGAAAATCTTGCCCCACAATTTGTGAAGGCAAAAAAACCTAATTAAAAGCTGCTCAGGATACATGTGTATCCTCAAATGGGGAATCTTGCAGGTAAGTTAAACCACAGCCACATTTCAGTACAGCACAAACTGAGAAGCCCCAGTGGAAACAGGTGAATAAATATCTATTGGTTGGAATTAAAGTGAGAAAAGTAGAACACAGGGAACTTCACCAGTACTACATCTATGCAGCAGACAGTCAATAAGGCTGCGTCTATACTTGTAAATTAAGTCGACTTAAGCTTGCTTAAGTCGACTTAATTTACTCTGTGTCTACACTACACTTTCCTTAAGTCAACTTAAGCAAGCTGCTTAAGTCGACTTGAAGAAAATTAAGTCGACTTTGTAAAACTTCGTTTTAAGTTGACTTTTGGCTTAAGTCGACTTTAGAAAGTCGACTTAAGCCAGTGTAGACCTGGAGTAGCCCTAAGTCGACTCTAAGTTGACTTAGGGCTCTCCAGGACTCCCCCATTGCCCTCCCTGCCAGGGGGGGTGGCACAGAGAGAGCCTGCCCCCCCACAGGGCAGGGCAGAGCCCTGCCCACCCTACCCCTATTCCCTGCCAGGGTCCCTATCCCCCTTTGCCCCACTGTACTTAGGTACAATGGGGCTAAGGCTGAGCCCCCTGGCACTTGGCAAGGGGTGCACCCCCTGCCACCGTGGACCAGTCCCAAGTCCACCTAGCCCCTACAAGTCGACCTAAGCATCCAGTGTGAACGCTCTAGGTCGACTTTGTAGGGTCCCCCCAAAGTCGACTTAAAATTTGAGTGTGGACATGCTATGTCAACTTAAAGTCAACTTTAAGTCAACTTAGCTAAGTCAATTTAAATTCACAAGTGTAGACATAGCCTAACATACTACGTGCACTGAAGATGCACAAGATTTCATGGTTGCACAACTTTGCTGAAAATCTGGTCCCCTGCAGTTCTGCTTATTGTATTAAATAACACCATGCAATCTATTCCAGCACACACATTCCAGGAAATGCAGCGTTTGATCTGCCACATTAATGTGATCATTGCAATGTTGTTTACAGCTACCATCTTTTGATAAACTAGCTAAGGTTGAGCCAAGTAATGCAAGACCAAAGAGTAGTACTGGTAATTCAGGCACACACTTGATTCCTTGTCAGTATTGGTTCACACCCCCAGCACAGTGCTAGAGAACACTGCTCCTTTTGAAGCAACATGTTCTGGATATCATTGAGATGGCATTAGGGTAAGATTTCAAAGCACTAGAGAGAGAAGTTGGGATATTAGTCCCAGGGTCCTCACCACATTTCAGTTTTAGTAATTACAATATGTATTAACACGTCTACTCTCCTCCATTAGATACTGTTGCATTCTTCAGTTCATTCCTATGCATCCTTCTTCATTTGTCATTAGCAAATGTGATGATAGTAATTTTTAGTATTTACATAATGCTTTATCTTTCCTTCACAGTGAATACATTGATTATGCTTCATATTATGTGCTGAGTTAGACAGTGTAAATTTAATTATCTCCATTAAGAAGTTGAGGTCTTAACTGTACCCCTATCCTGGGACCACCACCAGGCAGCCGCCCTAATCATAGCACAAGAACACAATTGCCTGCAACTTAATCCTACCTCTTGATGAGCCTCAAACCATATGGCCACCTGCAGCTGAAAACCTGACCCTAGCTCTGGGCCATCTACATGCCCTAAATCTATCTATGTGCCATCTACATGTTCTAATCCTAATCCTAGACTGGATATGATTTACCAGCCCTAATCCTTGCGTGGGATGCCCCACAGACCCTAATTTAAACCCTAGCTTAAGGCTCCCAACTATCCCCATTAAACCTAACCTAACTCTATCTACAAACCTAACCCTTGCCCAGAGCTTCTGCAAGTCCTCAACCCTAACTCTAGCCCAGAGTCAACAGGGCCCAGTTCTGACTCAGACCAATGGCCTCCAGCTAGTCCAGATCTTAATTTTACAGAGCTGCTAACTAAAGGCTTCAACCATAACTGTAACCCAGGACTGTGATCCCCCTCTAAGACTTAAACTAGCAGAGAACACAATACCACTCTAACTCTAAGACCTTCCCCAACCCTACTGTTAACCCAACACCACCTACAGGCCAAAGCCAATCCCTTCCTCAGGACAATCTATGGGCCCCCAATCCAAACCCTATCCTGTGGCCACCTATGGAATCCAACACTAACTCTAGCCTAGGGCCATCAAGCAGGCTCCAATCTAACCCTAGCACAGGCCATCTTTTGGTGCCCAGCCCAAGCCCCAATCTAGGCCACCTTTGGACCATACTCAAAACCTAACTGGGAACATGATTCAGCACCAAGTCTAATTCAGATCCTCACAAGGGCTCCAACTGCAATTATAACTGTGGGTGTCTTGCTGAAGTTCATGTCGTGTCATAGCTAGTTTGAGTATCTGGTTCCCCTTACCGCCAAAAAACCATCTTGCCTTCTTGTTGCCATTGTTCTAATGCTATGCAAATGTAGAACAAATGGAACAAATTGCATACAAGAGAACCGAGAGCCATGCTGACCTGCTAGATCCCTATGGCCGGACATACTTCCCATGACCAAAACCGTTCTCTAGATTAGACTGAACCATACGCTGCATCCCTGTCTCAACTCTTCTTACAAGTAAAATACATAGTGCTTCATCTTTGTAAATAAAATGTCCCCTTTGATTTGACGTATGAGTATCCCTTGTTTGACTTAGATCCTATAAGCCCAATGTGAGCTTTTGACATCAATATATTTGCATCAATGGCAATTTTGATGAGTGTTTAAAAGTTCCTGGAGCCAGGTCATCAGTTGGTGTAAATGAGCGTATCCCCTTTGCTTTAAGTGCTACCACATCAATTCACACTATAAGAAGCTTGATTCCATTGTTTTCAGGGCTTCTGTTAAGAGGGTTAAATTGCAAACACTGATGAAGTAACAATGCTGGTTTGTTTTAAGCCTTCATATATATCCATTGTCTTAGCCCACTTCACCTGACCCTGTCTTCTAACTGTATTCCGTCAAGCAGCATGCTTTTTATAGCATCTGCAGAGTACCCACTGATAGTAATGGTAAGTCCATATGCAGAATAAGAAATAGGCAGCCCCTCCATAGATATGAGAGGCTTTTGCCTTTTAGTAGATCTTAGTTATTTGCTTTGCATTTTAGCTTACAAGATATACAAAGTCTAGGTGCTGCATAGTTTTACTGCTACGCATGAGACTTAGGTTGTGATCACGAAAAAGTGACATTCTACCACGTTCCAACAAAATTGCTGGACACATGGTTGCTCACTGGCTGTTCTAGCAGAGTGTTTCCCCCACCCTTCTCTTTAAAAAGGGTCTTGTGATTAAAGAACTGCACTAGACCTCAGGAAACCTGAGTTCAATTCCCAAGTTTCCCACAAACTTCCTGTGTGACGCTTGATAAGTCCCATAACTTGAATGTACTTCAGTTCCAGCTCAGTAAAATGGAAATGGTAATATTTCCAATCTCCCAGCTTTTCTCTGCCTTGTTGATTTAGACTGCAAGCTGTTCATGGCAAAGAATGTCTCTTATATGTGCATATGCGTGTGTACAACAAGGGGGGCATGTTCTTGGCTGCAACCTTCAGAGACTAGTGTAACACAAATGACTACACATGGAGCATAGGGTAAGGTTTCCAAAAAGGCCTAAGTGATTTAGAAACCTAAGTCTCATCAACTTTCAATGAGACAAACTCCTAAGTCACTGACCTCTAAACTTTTGCTTTGAATATCTAAGATTTATCACCTTCCCACCCAAGCACTACAAAAAAGTTTCCCAAAGTCAAACCTGGAAGTTTTGACAAGCTTTAATTAGGATTACGCTGCAGGCTCTCACTTCATAATCACTGACAGGCCTTGTTATTTTGATTTTGGCTGAAGTGCAAGTACCCGTTCAGCAGATTTTCATAAATAATTTGCAAAGATATTTCTGAGCCCTACCACACAAAGGCTTCTTAATAATAATGAAACACCCATCACTGACAAATGAGTTTGCAGTTACACTCTCCTGCAGCAGGCACTAGAATTACACATAACGTTGACAGAACACTTAAGATTTTGCTATTGTTACATTGTTTAATCACGTCCTTATAAACTACTTAGTCCTCAATACTCAATCATGCAGTATTTTTACTTTGGATTTTTAAGAAGAATTAGAGGGATTATTTAGACACTGGGGGCAGAGGGGATTGCAGCTGATTGGTTATGTAAAAATGTTAAAGTGATAGTTAAACTTAGCTTCTGTTCCATACACCCATGCCATCATCACAGTAGCTGAACTCTTCCATGTTAAGAGAACAAGGCAACATTTGGAATTATTATTTCTTTCAATAACACACGAAGATTTTCAGGCTGTTCTTGACTGCGCTAAACCCAGAAGTTTGTAGTTTCATTTGACATTGACAAAGCATCTAACTGAATTGAAAGGAGATCTGCATGGGATTTTTTTGGTGTTGTACAATATTATCATTGTCTAGTGGTCCATTCAGTGGTCCAATCAATGGGGACAAGATCAGGCCTTAAAGAGACAACATATTTTCCAGTTCCCCACCAGCCTCTTTCAGAAACATCTCCACTCAGATAGGAGAACCCGTGTAAGGTCTCATTTTGTGCTGTCGTGGTTTGCTGAACCCCTGGCTTGAACATTCCAAGACTGTATTAAAACGTCCATGGAAACAAAAAAATCCTGATAAAATGCACACCAAACTAGAGTCCAGAAGATTCTTGGAAAGTCAGACTGGAGAGAAGTGGCTCTGTCCCCATGCAGATCTTTCCAAGAATTACATGCACCTCAGGGGATCTGTGGGTAAACTGTGTGGAACACCCAATATTTCTGTAGAGAGCACAGTGGTTAGGCTGCCAGAAGAGTCCAAAAGTGAAGGGTTGTCTACAAGCAAACTTGAAAATTCCTTTGGCAGGACTGCTTGTTCGGATTACATCTCCATTGCTGTGTATTCTCTGAGGGCATGGGGAAACAGGGAAGTTACGTAACTGTGGTGCTTTATGGGATGCATAGTCTAGGCAGGGACCTGACTCAGGGAAACATAAGGGCACTCGGCACTTACAATACAACTCCCACGAGGCACTAGGGACAGATCCAGTCTGATGTCGAATGGACTCAAAAAGAAATATTTCAATTCAGTTCAACAAAGTAAAGTGTTTGGATCCAGGAACATTGAAACATCTCATTTAGTTAAAAAAAGTTAAAAACTTTTCTGAACTGAAATTATTTCAAATTATTTGTTCCATGATTATATATATATATTTGATATTTCAACCTTTTGCCAAATTTAGGAGGAAAATAAATGACCAAGTGCAAGAATTTGCAGGGGTTGAAAATTGTAGTTTTTGCTCAGCATTGAGTTTAAATCAAAATAAGAGCATGTCCAAGCAGCCTCATACACAAGTTTAAAAATAACATCTCAAATTAACTTGGTGAAAAACTCTGCATGTAAACCAGCACTTGGAATTTCTACTCCTGCTGTTCCAGCATAGACTGTAAATTCCAGACTAGAGATTCTAGCCAGGTTTTGTACATTCATCAGTGTTGGAAATGCATTTGAAAGAAGGAATTTTATGCAATCATTGGGTAGGGTTGTACTCCACAATAGTCTTATCCACAAATTCAACACCAAGGCTTAAAGATTATTTTGTGTGTCCCTATTATCCTTTAGCTTTTTAGTGAATAGCATTAGGAGAAATGAATTTTTAAAAGTGCATAGACTTTGATCTCCAATTATCACAATGTGTTTTTAAAAACAGCTTATGTTGTAATATAGTCTCAGACAAAGTCGAGGAAGATTGGAAACATTCTTTATCTCTAACTGTATTGGTTTCTATTAATGCCAAGTATAAAGTGGTTCCCTCCCGCCCCCCACCCTCTGCATTGTCAGTAATATCCATTATTTTCTTAACCAGTTGAAAAACAAATTGTTTTTGTTTGCAATAAATCTAATCACCTAATAGAAATATGTAGTCATGTAGTTTTTCATCATGCAGCACTAGTCAGACTTTTAGGAAGACATTTGCAGAGTTTTTTGATTCTGTATAATTTAAGAATCTTCTGACCATGAAAGGAATTAGATTTGCAACAAAATTCAGTATCGTTCATAGAATCATAGAATAATAGGGATGGAAAGGACTTCACAAGGTCATCTAGTCCAACCCCCTGCTAAAAAGTAGGACCACTCCCACTAAATCACCCCAGCCAGGGTTTTGTCTAGCCGGGCCGTAAAAATCTCCAAAGATGGAGATTCTACCACCTCCCTAGCTAGCCCATTCCAATGCTTCACCACCATTCTAGTAAGAAAGATTTTCCTAATATCCAACCTTGACCGCCCCAGCTGTAATTTGAAACCATTGCTCCTTGTTCTGTCCTCTGTTACCATCGAGAACAGCCTAGCTCCCTCCTCTTTGGAGCACCCCTTCAAATAGTTGAAAGTTGCTTTCAAATCTCCCCTCAGTCTTCTCTTCTGTAGACTAAATAAGCCTACTTCCTTCAGTCTCTCCTCACAAGTCAATTCATTATTCATATGAATAATACAGAGCCACATATTGCACTGCCATAGAACCCACCAACAAAGAATCCCAAAGAACATTACCAACCTAAATTGAGCCATACAACGTTCTTGGATGGTAAAAACATGTTCTCTCTGTTTTACAGTTGGGAACGTGAGACTCTTAGGGTAAGTGACTTGTCCATGGTAACAGACCAGGTCTAGAATTGGTATTAAATGTCAGAGTGTCGTGCTTTCAGGTGTTTGTGATTCCTCTGGATTTCCCTTTCAAGTAAACTAGGAAATCTATAAAGTCTCCATACCTAGGCAATGGCTGGAAATTGAAGGAATAGGAAAGGACAGTCTTATTTGCAAAAGTTCTTCAAATAAATCTTAGTAAATACCCATATATAGCAGCATATATTACAGTAGGCTGAAGGCTGCTCTAATTTATGCATAATGGTTATGGTCTTTATGAGACCATGTTTAAAAACCAGTGTAGAGCAAGCACCTTCTGCCCCACCATCTCAAAGAGACCCATTCCCCTTACGTCAGGATGTGTTGGGGCAACTGGTATAGGAGCCAGCCACGCCACTGAACACCATGTAAGAGTTCCCATACATCAGGGGAATTCTCAGTTGGCCCCTTAGGACACGTTCTACCTTTTCACGTGTTCTGAGCAGCACACTGTGGCCAGAACAGAATCTTGGTCACACTTATTCACACAACATGGAGGTTGCCTACTCCAAAACATGGCTGAGTCACACAATGAGAAATACAGGGAAGTTTTACTTCTGCTATTCTTGGAATCATAGAATCTGAGAACTGGAAGGGACCATAAGAGGTCATCAAGTCCAGTTCCCTGCAATCATGGCAGAATCAAGTACCACCTTAAATCATCCCTGACAGGTGTTTGTCTTGCTCTTAAAAATTTCCAGTGATGGAGATTCCACAACCTGCCGAGGCAACTTATTCCACTGGTTAATCACCTTGACAGTTAGAAAGTTTTTCCTAATGTCCAACATAAATCTCCCTTTCTGTAATTTAAGCCAATTGCTTCTTGTCCTATCATCAGCGGTTATAGAACAGGTTATACCCTTCCTGTACATTCTTGGTCCAGAGACTCTACAGGAATCTTCCATTGATTTTTGGGAGCTTTAGATCAGACGCTTGGACTGCACTGGAAGACTTCTATTTCCACTGCCACTGATCTGGCACTTTTCATGAGCATTCCATGAATTTGGCATTTTAAAAGGGGGTGGGGGGAGAAAGGCCATTGCATTAATTGTGTCCTTCAGGCTTTATTTGATCCTGGTTAATTTCAATATTGGATAACACCATCATGAAAGACTTGCGTCAGAGATCCATGCTGCTCCACACTGGCTTATAATGTGAAATAGATATTGGAATGCAAGAACTAAGTTACCCTTTTCAAAGATACACTTGTGATTAATGAGTCTTTGATCAGTTTTTACTGTTTGACAGCCCTGAATATAAAGGTGCTCCACAAATTGAATAATGAATATCTATTCATTTCAATTTAAGCAACTGTTAAATCATTCCCCATCTTGTAGGTTCATAAGTATGATAACTCCATGCTATGAAACTATATTCTCATATGGCAGACACTCATTTTGGGTGACCCTTCATAACAATGGGTTTTGCTAATGGTTAGCTATATCTCTCTAGTATTTTCTTTCACTCTTTTTTGCATTTGAGTTTTGGGAAGAAAAAGAAAACTGGTATTTTGCCAATAACAGGTTTGTTTTCATCACCAGAGATGATTGTGTTTTAAAAAGCACCATGAAGGCAGAAATTGAATGTGTGCTAATTAGAGCTGAGCAAATAATTGATTTTTGGGTTGGTGGCTGAACCAAAAAAATTGAAAAATATTGCTTTGTTTCAAACAGAAACTGATTTTTTATTTGTTTTTCCATGCCAAAATGAAAACCTGGAAAAGTTTTAGTCAGATCTAAGCAAAACTGTTGTTGCAACTCGGCATTTTCTAACCAGCTCTTTCTGACATTTGTGAACATTTTGCTTTGGGGAGGGAGGGAGTTATGGCAGAAACTATTCACAGAATTCAACCTGAATTCACAAGCACTTTTAGCTCTGAAAGTACATTTTCCAGAAAATTTACTCTTTGCCACCCATATTTTAGTTAAGTACAGTTCTAGTATTCCTTGAAGAGTTCACGGTTTCTTTTTTAAGATAAAAACATAGTCAGAAATAGTTAAAAACTGAAGTCCTGAAAAACTGCTGCTATTTTCCTGGCAAGACAACCAATACTAGAATGGTCTTTTGTTTTCCCCTATTGTCTTGTCCATAATAGGACAAGATGCTGAGAACAGCTTAAGCTGTATTTCTGGGGCAGGATATATCATGTTCAGAAATGGTCCAGAAAGCAGTCAAAATCTGCTCCAAGGAGCAGATTCGCAGTCCATCTCACTAGTGCTATTTTGACACAAGCTCTTCCCAACCTATCTCTATGTAGGCAGGGTAGAGAGGAATGGGAGTGAAGTCTGGGGGAGCTTCTGTAACTAGTGCCATCTTTCTTCTTTCTCCACCCTCCCAAGCAGGATTGGCACTGATCGGTAAACCGAGGGATCCGGCACTTAGTGTGGACAAGGCCAGAATGCATAGTTAGATGATGTCTACACTAGACATGTTGCCTGAAAATTTTCCACTAGGAGAGCTGTGAGATTCCATCAGGGATAACACCATTAGCCTTAGCACAGAAAGTGATCGCCACTGATTTAAGCCCTTTGTTTTCTAACCCTACTCAGAGCAAGTCTACAAGACTAAGTGCTCAAAACTCTGACCACCACCAGTGCCTTGGATACACTCTTCCCATTGTTGCTATCAGGCATGGAGATTTACTGCCTGTAAAAAAGGTGGGAATATATAGCATGATTTTCCTAGTGTAAACAAGCCTTGGGAAGACTATCTTATGGAGTCTCAGTGTGTTCACTGGAGTTGGACTACTGCAATGCAGAAAAGAATCAGGATCAACTAAAAATAAATCAAAACTTAGATTCAACAACAATGTATCAAATTTTAAAAGACTCCCTACTATGCAGCTGCACAACCACATTATACTTAGGAACCTGTTTGTATTTATTTTGCCCACCTGAAAATGAACCCTGGCAAGCAACCACCTCCCCACCCCTGCCAAAAAACCAACCAAACAAAAAAAATTTACAAAATTGCTTGCTTAAAGCCAGTTCTGCAGTTCCTAAATTTTCATCATGCAGCTAAAACAATATGTAACACAAAAGGAAATTGTAGGTTGCAGAGTGTCTCTTTAGCTAGCTCACTGGTATGTTTCCACTGTGATTTATTCGCAGGTGAAGACAATAGTGGGTTCACTGCTGAGGCTACAGATACATTCAACTGCTGCAGAGTGGATTCATAAGATATAATCAAAAGGTTGAAAGCAATGTGATCATCTCGAAACTCTTTCTTCTACTTTATTCAACAAACAGCTGAGACACCCAGTAGGTATCTTGAAGGCATGCACTAGAATTCTGTTTAAGACTGTATGGAAGAGGAATATATAAAAGAGTTTATAACTAGAAAGAGCCAGCTGTAGTTTAATTGGTCTGGCAAGTAAGTCAGTAAATTTTAGGTTCATTCCAATACCTCTGAAAAGCCAGAATCACACCAGTATACAGCAAAGAGGTGCTGCAGAAAGACAAATGCACAAACTGGCTATTAAGAGGTACTCAGCATAAAAATGTAAATTCTCAGGACCAAGTTCTTTGCTATTGAAAATCTTCTTTACTGAAGTCATTATGTTACACCAATTTACATTAGGTAAGGATCCAACACCAAATATGGCATTCTGCTTGAATCCTATTAATTTACTTTCTCTAGCTGCCCCTGTGCCAGTTCATTGGGCACCCATCAGCTCTTGTCTACACTGTTCATTCCTGAGTTCCAAAATAACAGGCAACATGAGAAATAGATGTGTAGAGCTGGCCAGACATGGAAATTCCAGCTCTGTGGGAAATTCTGAAATTATAAAAAACATGTTCTAAAATGGAACAGAAGAAAACAAAACAATTTTCCAAGGAAAGGGAAAGCCAAAATTTTGTTGTGGAAAAGGTTGAACACATTTGGTTTCAACCTTAGCAAAATATTCCCAAGGCTCCCTGAACCACCCAGGACCCTGGCAGCCCACCAGGTGGACAGCTGTGAAGCTCAGAGAACCCCAGCTCTGGACAGTCAGTGTTTGGGTACCCCAGATCTGGGACTCTTTGAAATCTCCGTTCTGGAGCAGTCTGCTTGGAGGGCTGTCCCAGAGCCAGCATCATGAAAGCTGTGGAGAGAGCCGAGGAGCTAGAGCATGGGCTCCTTAAAGACCCCTCAGGAGGCTGCTGTCAGGAGATGCCAGGAAACCAAGCCTGGAAACATGCCTGCCTATTTTGCATCAGAATTTTCATGAAAATCATCATATTCCTGCAGAGCCTTTTGGTCTTGATGAATTGGCATTTTCCACTGGAAAATTGTTCTGTCAGAAAATTTTCATCCGCTCTAATCATGTGGCTAATGTCCTAGTAGAAACAGTCATCAGAACAGAAACCATAATAGACCTCCTGGGGCACATCTAATGGAGCCACACAGATTTACACCATCTTGGAGTATGGCCCCGTGCGCATTTGGACTGATAAGAGGAGATAGGTTTTCTATGGCCTGTATTATACACGAGGCCAGACTAGATGATCACAAATGCCCCTTCTGATCTTGGAATCAATGCATCTAAACTCAGTTCACTAGTGTTGGTAAAGCACTTTGGGATCCTTGGGTAGACGGTATCAATGATCACATGGTATAAATTACAGGCATCCTTTCCAATGACTACAAATAAGTTAATGCACTGTAATAAGCTTATAGAGTCATAGAACTGGAAGGGACCATGACAGGTCATCCAGTCCAGTCCCCTGCACTCATGGCAGGACCAAATACCCCCATTAAACCATCTCTGACTGGTGCTTGTCTAACTTGCTCTTAAAAACTTCCAATGACAGAAATTCTATAACCTGCCTAGGCAACTTATTCCAGTGATTAATCCCCTTACAATTAGGAATTTTTTCCTAATGTCCAACCTAAACCGCCCTTGCCGTAATTTAAGTCCATTGCTTTTTGTCCTATCATTGGTGGTTAAAGAGAACAATTTTTCTCCCTCCTCCTCATAGATTTCATTTGATAGATCTTTCTGTCTCCAAGTCCCCTCTCCTCCAGTCCCTAAAGTTCAATATTTTCCTTCAGTCTCTGCTCACTATGGGAATGTGGATTCCTTGCCTAGAAGCTTAGTGGTGACTTCATGGCTAACACACAGAGGCAGAACCTGGCCAGGATTGGGCCCTTTTGTTTCATTCCTTTGGTTTGCTAAAATTTGCATTAGAACATGGCCTGAAAAGGGACGACAACACTTCCAGGGAATGTTTTGGGCTACCCAAGAAATTTGTTGGCTTTCAAAGGAGTTGAATTCACCACTACCACAAGGAAACATGGCTCCCTGGGCACAGAATGGAGTTTACGGTCTGCACAGCTGAGGAAAATGGACTGAGCAAAGGACTCTCATTTCTATTCTTCTAATCCTGGGCCAGTCAGGAACTGAAGTAGCACCTAATCATTCAAAGCCGCCCAAATGCTTGCTGCAAAGGCAATAAGTCTTGCTGAGCCAACCCAGGATCAGGCCCCGGATACACCATCTCAGGATTGGGGAGATATAAAATGGCTGCACCGGATATGTGCCACCTGAGGATTCCTCTGTGTCAGGGGGAATATCTGTGTCTCCCTTTAGACCACCTTACTGGTTGCTTTGCATCGCTCAGTCCAGGGGTTGTCAAACCTCAGCATGTGTGCAAAGGTTGCTGACCTCACCTCAGTCAATACAAAGTGGCCAGAGTCAGGTCAAGTATTTAATCCACTGAGTTCAATGAAAATGCACTCCCTTGGGCCAGTGATGGTACATTGACTTCAGTAATAGCAATGAATGGAAAATCATTTCTGATCAGACACAGGTTCTGGAATAGGTAGAGGCAATAGATCCTTTGTCTATATTTCCAAGAAAGAACTTTGCAACACAATTGCCCAAGACATGGACATACGGATTTTCTGAGAGCAACATGTTTTGCCTTAAAGGCATTCTCCAACATGCCAATGGAATTCTCCACGTGCGCCTGCTCTAAGATCAGTTGGGTCTCCAGACAACAATTAAAATTCTACGCTTCTGCTGCAGTTAAGATCACACCAAGATCAGAATTTTTACTGCCAGAATCCAGATGCAGTTAAGCTTTGTGGTCTGGGATGAGGTAACTTGGTAACCATATAATCAGGATGCAGAACACTAGCTGTCTGGCTTTCCAGCAATTGTATCCACAGTATAGCAACGATGCTCACAATTATCAGAAATGGACCTGAGTGGCAACATCAGTTATCACAGAAGAAGGGAACGGGAGAGAGAAGGGCTGGAGAATTCAGAACTACAGTTTTGGTTCACCCTATTATAAAGAAATGGGCTACTTATTAAATTTTGAGTCTTTCTTCTTCCTCCAAAAATGGATGGGGAGTTTAGATTTAGAGTCCTTTCTTATACTCATTTTTAATACTACTATGCCCCTTTAATTGAGTCTTTCATTGAATAACCTCAGTGCCCTTTGCAAACAAATGAAAACTCCAATACCCTTTGATGGATACATAGAACTGAATTCCTCCCCATGAATCAACCACATTGGGGAAGTAGAATACAGTATCAGTGCCCAGCAAAAGGGACAACAGGTTGAGGAGGGAACATGGAGGAGAATTCCACATCCATGGAAACAGCGGGAGGAATTTTTGTATACATAACAGAATTGCCTAATTTGGAATTTGGCCAGGACACTAGTATTATGAAAAGAGTCATAGAATCTTTAATGATCAGAATAGTCAGCTCTTGAACTGATCAGAAAAACTTCAACAGAGCCATAGCCTGTCACAGTAGGCAGTTTAATTGAAATCTATATGCTTTGTGAAATCAGGTAGACTTTGCCTGAATTTCTCTTTGGAAAAAAATTCAGAGTAAAAAAAGTTCTGAAGATGTCAAAACATCCTGTTTTCACATTTCAGAAAGAAACATTTCAATTTGAAACTACTCGGTTTTGATTTTTAAAAATGAATATTATGCATTATACTATGAGACAGCTCAATTTAAAAAGTCAAAATCAAAACAAAATGTTTTGATTTTTGTCCAAAAAAAAAAAAAAAAGTCTATTGTGAGTATTTCAATATTTGGGGGTTTTGTTCCAGTTCAGATCAACACCAGATTTGGGAATCTGAAAATCCTCCACAAAACAGTACTTCTGTCCTCTACAGAAGCTCCAATCAAGACCTTCATTTTACATCTTATGTAAGAGATGGCACCTCCAGAACCGCAGGGTGCCATTGTCTAGTACTAGGGACACTGCTGTGAACTGACTTAGAGAAACAAGATTACCATCTATTGAATCACCAACACCATTTCTGCAGCACGCATGTTTCTTCACAGTCTCCCGTATGCCCATCAGCCCAAGTAGGATCATGCTTACTAAACATGCTGGATCTGGTAGAATGTTCTCTCTAGATAGAAGAGGACACGCACGAAAAACTAAATCATAATGCATTCAAAATTAAACACACTTTGGATGTGATAGACAATAGTAGTTTTTCCCGAGATCTATTTGCAGAATTTCCAATGCAGAGATCAAAGACTGCACTTAACCCTTTATTTGTAAAATATCAGAGGAACATAAATAAGGAGAATATTGAAGAAATGGATAGGGGAAAGAAAGACGTACGTGGTTTGGAGACTTGAAGACAGTCTAATTGTTCCATTCAATTAGGCATTCAACCCCATCTGACTGTCATTAGCAATGTGTTCTTTTTTGATAAATATACCCCAGCAAAAATACTTCCAGTGTGTTCCTTCCTTAATTATCCATCATTCTACCAAATGCAATTAGTAACTCCTCACTAAAATACAGCAAAATGGATTATTGAATATTCAAAGCTAATGAACATTGTTACTAAACGTATTAACTTGAGGGCAATGAAAAACTGTTCTCAGGATTTTCCTAGGGGTGATAAAAAGCAATACTAAATTAATGTATAGTTCTAGCAGCTACACTCTCAAAATGTAATGTGGGGTTTGTCTGTGTTGATGTCAGTGGGAATCATGCAACTAAAAGCCTTGGACAATACTTTGGAAATGAAAGGTTACAGGAGGGGAGGGCAGAAGTGTTCAATAGAAACAATTTTTGATAGAACACTGGATTTTCCCTAAAGTAAAAATGTATGGGTAAATGTTTGCTTTCCTCAAATACTTTCAGAAGTTTTTAGTGCGATAAGTGAAAATCTCCACCTGCAAACAGAAAAAGGCAACTTTTAGCCACCCCCCATTTTCAGCAGTTTTAGGCTTAAATTGTTTTGGATGCCAAAACTGAGCTGGTTTTCAGAGGATGAAATATTTTCCAACCAGCTTTAGGCACAGGCTCTCTTTTTAAATGGGTTCAATGGGAGTTTTAAAGTGCAGATGATCCTTGTGAAAGTCTTGAGCCAGAGACTTTCCTTAACCTTTTCCATTGCTGCTCCTTTTGATGCTGCTTCACTAGGTGAGAGCTCTTGTACATAAAGCCCTCCTATAAATGCTTGGGTTTTATGCAACCTGGGCAATGTTTAAGGAAGTGGCTACGTTCCATTTTCAAAAGTGTTTAAGGCACCTAAACCTTTAAATCCCATTGGCTTTCAATGAGATTTGGGCCCCCAAGTGTCAGACACTTCTGAAAGTGGGACATAGACTCCGAAATCATTCCGTCAAATCTGCTCTAAACAGGTTGAAATGCCAATATTCGAGCTACGCTAGTACTTGGACCATGACCATCACCAGCAGGGTTGCACTAGTGTGAAATTTTAAGTGTGTAGACATAGCCTTGGAGATGGTGGTCCCATTTAAACTTCAGCAATGATAAAGAAAACTTGTCCCATTCCAATCAACTAATATTGCACTGTCCAATTCTGCAGTGGCCACTTCTCACAGTGAATGGCGTATATAAATCTCCATGCCTACCCAGCTCTTAACGTTTCTGTTAATGGAGGGCGATCATTATGATGCTAGCTGTGATGACAAAGAGCTCTTCATTAGGAATTGGACTGAGGCCATCAATTCATTTCACAACACTTATGACTCAGGTTACTGGGACCATCTTAATTCAAGGAACTAAGCCCCTATCCCAGTACATAGTGATCTCAATATAAGATCTGAGATGAGTTCTCTGGGATGTTCTTTATGTTACCAAAGTCCTGGTCAGGATCTAATGGCGCTATCCCCAAGTCACCATTAAAACACATCAATATTGCATTTTCACCTGCAGTCTATTAAAATGATACCAGCTAGTAAATCATGCCATTTCTATGGTATTCATTTGAATTGTACACAAATGTACAGGACAAGCTTTCCACTGAAGGAATGGTCTCCAGGAGAATATTGTTATATGCATCACTATTTCCTCACAGCACCTCAGTGAGCTTTGGCTAAGTACAGGCTCCAAAAGTAGAGGAGCGCCATCTAAACGACTCCCCCATTTTTTCAAACATCCGCACCACTTTCCGAAACATGCAACATTCCAAGTGCAGTCAAGATGGCAAAGAGTGGCCGCAGCAGACACACACAGGCTGGAAAGAATGCAATAAGGAACTTTGCTTGCAAAGCCTAGGCTGACATCGCTGTGGCTTTTAGCTGCACAGCTTTCTGAAACATCTGATTTGTAGTGATCATCTCTTTGGGTCTAGTCCTGTAAGGTACAAAGCAGCTTATCTCCCACTGGCTGATGTCTATCACCATATTTCAGACTGCACCCATCACACACAGGTTATGTCTATAAAGCTATTTCAGGAAGTGCAAACCCAGATTCATCCTATTTTATATCACTCCACTGCCCCCCCCCCCCCCAAAGACCAACTAAAAAAAAAAATTGTCCCTACAGCTATACATTGTTTCAGATGTGCCATAAAATCAGGTTCCACATTGCCAGTTTCCACACGGGCTTACTTTAGCTGCATTCATGCTGATATTAAAATAAATTAACCCATACCTCCATAGAGATGGCAATTGCTGAGAATGGTGAAGATGAAGCTAACCTGACAAAAAGACACAATGAATAAGAACTTTCCTTGCATGTATTAGTCTTTGGATTTGCATGAAAATCAATTGATCCAAACTCCTTTACAAACAATGAGCTAATTGCTATTGAGCAACTGTGTGATCAATATGTCTATAGAGATCTGATAAGAAAAAAAATGACAGGGAATTTTCTACCTCTGCAAAGATTTTAAAGTCCACTATTTGTACAGTTTAATCCACATATTTAGGGAATAGAGAAGAAGGCATATGCCTAACATTTCACATTTGATTACCATTATTTAGGGAAATGTAAGGTTTCCTTTTCCTCTCCGCATATGTTTATCTCTATATGGGGTTTTCACGTGCCTGCCTCCTCCTTTTAAAAAGGAAAACAAACTGCATTTTAAAATCATTCAAGGATACTCACATGTAGTGGCTTCAGCTTGTCTTTTCCTCTTACCAGTCTACTCAGTGTCTTTCACTTCTGGTGCTCTTTTGGGCTTAAGCTGAAACAAACCTTCGACAGAAAAATGCTTTTCCTCCAGGCTGCTTTGTTTGAGATTCCCCAGATGAACACTGACTCTTATGTCATTATTGGAGTTCTGTTGCTCCCCTAAAGCAGGCAAAGCTTTGGTTCTGTCATCTTCCACTTGCTGAGCTTCTGCAGGAAGAAACAATAGACAAGAAACTGACAGCTGATAGCATCTGAGTACCCAAGGGAGAGCAACCTGAGATGAAGAGGTAACACATTAGATTGTACAACAGAGCATATCATCTGTCTCCCATTGGCATTCTGAACCCTGGAAAGTCTACAATGTATTGTTTATGAACTAGTGTGTGAGTAAATCCAGGTAAAGCTATGATGGTTTTATATAGTCAATAACATCATATACTGGAGTTCAAAGCTAGATTTTTAAAAAATTACAGTATACGTCTTTACGAGAAACCCTTCCCCTCCCAGACAAAGCTAAGGTAACCCTAAGAGCTAAAGTGTCCTGTTTCAAAAAGCTTAATTACAACACCTATATGAGCTCTATATACTGTCTAGAAGCCGACTGTGTGGCGTTAGTAACAATGCTATACTGCCACAGAGTTTATTTAGGGTCTTAACAAAAAACAGGAATTATTTTCTAAATGATCTTTAAGTCAGCATGTAACGCCTCAACTAAGGACCTGGCCCTAAGATTTCTTTACTAATTACTGAATTGCAACTATTTCCCAGGTGAAATAAATATACTGTTTAAGAGCACACAAGAAAACCATCCAGTAGGTAAGGTTAGGAAATGAAAAAGCATTTCCAAATGGAACAAAGTACTAGGGGACTTCACATGGGCAGAATTTAGTGTCACAATGTTGGCATATGCACCAATTCCTCAACACCAAAAGAAAAATGATTTTTTTCCATACAAAAATTGTTTTGAACAAAAATAGTTGTGCTTTTATCAAAAAGTTGGAAATGGGGACATTCTGTCCATGTTCAGCAATTGAATACATTCAGTGTTGAGTTTTTTGAAAACCTAGCCAATTTTTTTTCAGTGAAAAGTAAAAGTGTTTTGGATTCCCCCCACCCCCCAGACATTTCCAATGAGGGGGGAAAATCATTTCCCTTTCTGTTCTAGTCAGTCAAGACTTCTGCTTTGTACCATAGCCAAAAGACAGTTCTTCTCATCCCACAGTGCCCCTTAACACCAGACAGAGACATTGGTTCAACATTGATTCTTTTGGAAGAATAACACCTGCTGAATCTTAAACTCCTCTTCCGACAGCATCTGGGTATTCCCAAGACATCTCCCATGCAAGTGCTGACCTATCTTGACCTACTTAGCTTGAAAGAGCTGGTGAGAGTACAACGCAAGCTACCATTTTCACAGTTAAAAGTAGGAATATTGTGAAAAATTCTCATTTATTTTACCCTAGTTGTGGAAATTCAATCCAGGCTGAGGAAGTGTAAATATTTGTTGCATACATTTTTAAAAAAAAGCTTAAATAAGCCAACAAACCAACTGAAGTCAAGCAACAAAAATAGATGTGATGATTACTTCCTCAGAGATCAGAAGGGATATTCATGTCCAGGTCATTGGATTTCCTAAGGTTTTAGGCAACCTTCAAAAGCAAGTGCAGGGCACTGGTTATTTTTAAAGTAAATTTATGCATCTAACAGTAAATGTATACATCTCTTTCAAAGCTCCATAAACCTTCTTCCTGACGGGGACTGGGACATGGGCAGTCATGGATAGTGTTTGGAGCAGGAGTCAGCCAAGAATAGGAGTCTAGGCTCTGAGTCAGAGACCAAATGCCAGAGCCAGGAGTCAGAAATCAAGAGACAAAAGTCACAGCCAGGTTACCTGGCATGAGCAGAACAGAAACGCAGGCTGGAATCATCATAGGCATTATCATAGCTGGGCATGGATGCTTTGAGCAGCCATTGAAATGCTGCTGTTCAGCTTAAGAGCAAGTTTGCTGACTCTTCCCTCTGATCAGGCAGCCTCCAGTAGGCCAGCTGGACTTCTTCTGCTTCCTGACCTGCCGAGATAAAACTTCACTTATGGAAAAATTCAAGATGGCTGCCTCCGTCATAAATTGTTCCGTGGAATCTGTGTGAAGCAGGATGGGTGCTGAGGTGAGTGCTTTTCAGTTGATCAAAGGTGGACTGAGCATCTGTGGACCAAGCAAACTGGACTCCCTTTTGCTGAACCCGTTAGGAGTGCCACCAAGCTAGAGAATCCTTTAATAAATCACCTGTAAAAATGGGTGAACCCTAAGAATCACTGTGTGCAGTTGGCTTCTGCAGACACCTTACACAGGTCCATGGTAATGGGAATGGCCCATTGACGACTTCCTAATAGCTGTGCTGAAACGGACGAATAACAAATCACAGCTTCAAAGAGAAACTGCAGAACTCGAATTTATATGCAAATTAGACTCAGTTGCCTTGGGCTCAAACAGGGACTATGGATTTTTTTTCTCATTACAACAGGTGATTTGACCTCACCTTCCTCTATGTGTTGTTCCCCAGAGTTTGAATCCTAACACCTATTCTGATTTGCTGTTACAGCCTGACCTGATCCTATGTCATACACTCCCCTGCATTTAATTTCCCATCTTCAAAGCATCTGACGAAGTGGGATTTTCTCCCATGAAAGCTCATGCGATAAATAAATCTGTTAGTCTTTAAAAGTGCCACAGGACTCTGTTTCTCTGCAATAGAATAACAGGGCTACCCCTTTGGATCATTTCCTTATTAAACTCCCTTTTCTCAAGCTTTGTATAGAGGAGGTTTTGGCAGAGTCTCTCCAAGACAACGTTCATACAATGATTGTGGAGGGTTTGACTTATACAGACAATGAGGATGTCATCCAGGCCAATGACGACATGTCAGTCCAGCAGGTCCCTAAAAAAGTCCTGTATGAAATGCAGCGGTTACACAGCGGAGGGCAAATGCTTTGAGCAACCACTGAACTGCTTCTGCTGCTGCTAAGATTGAAAACTGGTTTGCTGATTCTTTTCACCAATCGGGCATTATAGCCATTGAGGCAGCCTCCGACTCCAGGCTAGATGTACTTGTTAGGTAACCCAAAGACTGGCTCTGCTGCAGGCCAGGATTCCTGAGACTTCCAAGCATACCTAAAACCTACTTCCATCGTCCAAGATCAAATCCAAAACAGGCCATATGACAAAGATGACAAACACAAAAAACCACCAAGTAAAACCATGAAATCAACAAATCCATGTGCTCACTTCATATTGCTGCAGCTTGTGTCACACCAGCTCCCTTCATTATAATTTGTTGCATATCTAACTTGTAAGCTCCTTGTGGTAAAACTCTACAGCTTCTTTTTTAAAGTGTCTTATTTCCCCTGGGCCTGATCCAATGGCCACTGAAGTCAATGGAGAGTTTTTGTTCAGCTTCGTTCTCCCCAACGCAGAACAAGGCATCATTTGTCCCCTACGTCAATGACTTCAGTAGTGCACATAGGACTTGTGCTTTGCACCAGGGTGAATTTCATCCTATGCAGATAACACCTGGATATACTGGGAACGTGTGCTGTCAGCATCTTTAAATAATTGAAAGGCAACCTAGCTGGATTATTCCTCTGGTGTTAGAGATGAGATAGAGTGTGGAAGTTAAACCCATCACCGTAACAATGAATGGTTGGGCTCAAATTTCCAGCAGCCAATGACTGTGCTTACTTTCTCCAAGCCCTTTCACTGGCTGTGAGTTATTAACTAGCTGGAGCATCCAATCAATGCCAGCTATTTTTGGCTGCCATTCAGAGCCCCAGTTGAATAAAGTCTGGCCAATGCATCTGGCAGTACAGACTCAGAGCAAGGCTGGCACAGACGCACAACACGAACAGGAGCAAATGAGGAGAGAGCTGGGGTGTTATTGACACAAGATTGTATTTTTACTAGGCTAATAGATACAGTGTCTGCTCATTCTGGGGGCGTGTGGAAATCTCATTTCACAATGTCACATTCCTGAAGAGCACAGTTGGCAGAATCCAGAAAATTCATATAAAACTCTCACCCACATCCACCTTTTCTCATTTTATAAACTAAGATTGCAGCAGCATTGAAACGGACTGAAAGAAGTAAAAGGAAAAAGACAACTTGAGAGGACCCCACTGTCTTCTGTCCCTCGTCCAGCCATCATCATTATGGCTATCGCCTTGTCCAAAGCATTTTGTTTTTGTGGTAGTAGAGTTACTATGAATTTAGGAGGAAAAATAATACCCAGCCCTGACTTTTGATCCATTGTCTCCCAGTCAGGAATGTCAGACCTATTAACCACTCGCTGCTTTGTTGCCAAATATTAATGAGCCAAAAGTCAGGGCCAGGGATTGGAACAAGATCTGTCTCATCTACATTCAGGCCTGAGCAATATGGCAGCATAAGGTAGAAGGAAAGAAGAGACCAAGAACTGAGATGTGAATTCTTTTGGCTCCATCAACCTCCCAACAAATGGAGGCAACAGACACAATGAAGCAGGGTGGGACTGCCTGGGCCACCTAGAGTTTTGTGCCACTTCACAGACGAGAATAAAAGATTTCACAATCCAAAGCTCCTTTCATTTACTGCAGGAAGGAAGGAAGACAGACCCTGGCCTTGTGTTTCTTGTATTCATGGAGCTGAAGAAAAGAAAAAGAAAATATCCATGGCTAGAACCATCCTTGTATCCTGCAGAGTCCTCATTCATTAGTCTTGGTCAGATCCTCAGCTGTTATAGATTGTCCTAACTCCATTAAGTTCACTGAGCAATCTGCAATTGAAGATCTGCCCCTCTGAGTCTTATGAGGTTTATTTTGTAGATCCTGATGAGTGGCCATGTGGCATCACCACTAGCCAGTGGTCTTCCTAAAATGAAGCTGTATAGGAATGCTCTATAATTCTTTGATTCAAGTAGAGACAACTGAACCCACAGCAGCCCAGCAATGTCATCTCAGCCTTATTTTGGTCATTCATTCACTGTCACATCACCAGCTGTGCATTAATCATCATGAGCCAAAGAATGGACCCTTGTGTTGGGACCTCCTGAGAGAGAACTGTGGATGAAACTACTGGGGTGGAATTTAAAAACCTCAGATTCAGTTCAGAGTTTAATGGACTGGACTGAGCACATAAATGGGAATTGGGCATCCCCTGTCTTCTGTTCCCTGTTCTGCAACTGATTCACTCTATGACTTGAGCAAATCTGTTCGCTTTTCCGAGTCAAATCTGGCACAGCATATTTTGTTGCAGTAAATACCTGAAAATGGAATGTGCTTCTCAGGGCACATATTTGTCTAAAAAATATAAGTTGGGATTTTCAAGCTAGGTTTCCGAGGTTAGGTACCCAACTGTTCCTGAATTTCAGTGGCACTTGAGTTTTTAAAGGCTCCTTTGAAGGCACCTATATTAACTGGGTAACATTTTGTCCTAAAACTCTATATTTGTTACTCATCAGCTCACATTACCCCTTACATTTAAAAAAAAAAAAAAAAAGATACTGTGTCTACAAGATGTTCTGCATATGGCACCAGATCTTTATGGTGTATCATGACAGCTGATGGTTAATTCATGACAGAAGATAAGGTTTCAGTTAATTTCGTAACTCATTGTTATATAATCTTATCAGCTGTCCAAGCAGGTAGGATCCTATTAAATGAACCTATTTAGCACCATCATGGTTTATAGCAGCTGTACATGCATCACTTTTACCTGCACTGTCAAACTATTTATATTCAATAGGTCATAAGGGAAGAAAATTCTTGCCTTGAAATACTAGAACAAATTGTGATGCTACTTGTATAGTTATGTATGAGTTTCCTGGTGCTGGTATTGAGCAATGCTGCAGCCTGGAGCACATATGGGAATTATTTTATTCAAGAACATCTCAGCTTCCTTTCGCCGTATTTCCCTGAGATCTATTGGCAGCAATAAGCCAATTAGTTTCCTTTCATGAAAAGTGCACTGCAGCTCCCAAGACAATTAAAAGGCATCGTACAGTTGTAAGTAACTCTGTCATTATCTTGTCAATGAGCCCCGGATGTTCAGTTATGGAGGAAGTGTAATGATTTTTGCCCAAGGTATGGTGATTGGCCCCTTTAGCTTTAGAGGGGACTAGAAAAGCTTAACATACAAAAGGAAATTAGCTCCATTAATACTAAACTCTTGACTCAGTATCAGATCAGAACTCACAAGAGAACTGAAATGGAAGAGTCCCGTACATTCGCACCTCTGTAGGTAGAGAGGCTAAGGCATGATCTCAAGAGCACCAGTTTGTTGTTAAGATACTAAACTGGGGCTCAAGATATTGGCTCTGTTGCAGACTTACTGGGGGACTTTAAGCAAATCCCTTAATCTTCCCATACCTCAGTTCCTCACCATCTTTTTGAGCGTTGTACTCCTTTCTTGTCCTGTAAACTTTATGGTGCAGTGAGCATCTCCTACTAAGCGCAACTAGCAAGAAGGGCCCCCAAAGTCTACTGTAATAGTAATAAAAGGGGTCAAGCATAAGACAGTCAAAGTGACTTAGCGGGACCGAAGGATGCTCAGCAGCACACTGGATCAAAGCCCTAAATGTGAACAATCTTTGGTTCAAAGGAAAACGGCGAAAGGAGAGTATTTTAATAATAAAGGAATGGGACAAAGAAAAATAAAACTATTGTACAAATCATAGATTGGTCAATGATCTTGGTGCAGGATCTTTCACAGTAGCTAAAACCAAAACAACGTCCACTTATAGATACAGAATCAGAACTGGAAGGGACCACGAGAAGTCACTGAGTCCAGTCCCCTGCACTCTTGGCAGGGCCAAGCACCATTTTAAACCATCGCTAACAGGTGTTTGTCTGACCTGATCTTAAAAATTTCCAGTGATGGAGATTCCACAACCTCCGCAGGCAACTTATTACAGTGATTAATCACCCTGACAGTTAGGAATTTTTTCCTAATGTCCAACATAAACCTCCCTTGCTCTAATTTAAGCCCATTGCTTCTTATCCTATCATAAGCAGTTAAAGAGAATAATTTTTCTCCCTCCTCCTCATAACCTTTTAGGTACGTGAAAACTGTTCTGTCCCCTCTCAGTCTCCTCTTTTCAAGTCTAAACAGACCCAATTTGGATATTTGGATTCAAAGAAATTAACTTGCAAATGAAATGCAGGCAGAAAGATATTTAAGCAGCTTTTTTTTGCAACACCCCTTCCATCCCTCCAAGGTTGCAGAATAGCAAATGATCATGTAGACAGTATCATGCTGACAGGCAGGTATCCTATATTTTAAAAAGCCAGAAAAGCTCTCTCTTTATGATTGCCCTGCCAGCTTAAAGCTACATAAAATATATATTCAGTCCAGGCTTGAGTGGTCTGTGTACACAAAAAGGCTATTCTTTAAATTTATACTGCTACAGATGGCAAGTCTTCACAACTAAGTCCTTTAAGAAAGTGCAGGAAGAGAGCAGATGTGGCCAGATGCATTGCCTTTCAATTGAAACAATTATCAGTCAACCACAAAGGTTACCACTACTTTCTTAAAGGAAACTAAAAGTTATTTGATTAAAGCAAAAACCAGTCTTCAATGGCCCACATTAAGTTGCAGCATAGAGAAGGGATTTTTCTTTTAGTCCTCTTTCTTTGCTGACTGACGTGTAACCCTGTCACCGTAAAATTGAAATCCCGATGGACGACGTGGTGAAATGTAAATCACAGATTCATGTGAAAGTGAGTCATGGAAATTCTTGATGCAACTTTAAGGCTTTCAGTAGAAATGAAGTGAGGAAGCATGACGCTGGGTAGAGGTTTTAATATCCACATAGCCACAGAGGTTATTGGTCACTGTGATGGGTTGTACACACCCCTCACCAGAGGGTTGAAAACCAGCTCAGGGTTCAAGAGACCTTGCCCCTCTGCCCACGCAAAGCATGCTTCCCTATAGAAGGTGGGTTATAAAAGGAAGGCAGCTGGCTCAGTCAGGGTGGACAGGGCAGGTAGGAGTTCTAGAGGAGGATGCAGCTAGATTCAGACTGGAAGGAGAAGCGTTGGTGAGTGACTCTTCTTATGGGACGGAGAAGGGAAGACAACCCAGAAGTTTTAACTGATCACCTTATTTGAGGTCAGGAAGGAATTTTCCCTCAGAGCAGATTGGCAAGCACTCTCAGGCTTTTCTGCCTTCCTCTATAGCATGGGGAATGGCTCACTTGCTGGTGGATTCTCTGTATCTTAGTCTTTAAACCATAATTTGAGGACTTTAATAACTCAGTCATAGGTGAGGAGTTTAACACAGGAGTGGGTGGGTGCGGTTCTGTGGCCTGCATTGTGCAGTAGACCAGACTAGATGATCACATTGGTCCCTTCCAACCTTAGAGTCTATGAGATAGTGCTTGTCGGGACAATCTGCAGCCCACTGCAAGAAAGGGAGAGCTAAGCAGTGACTCATGAAGGCTGACTTAAAATCCCAGATTGAAAGACGTGAGACAGGCCTCCCAGAAACCTGAGTCAGAACCTGGTGGAGCAGGTGCACCTGAGTTCCTCCACCCCTCCTCCCATGACCCTGAGGCAGGGTGACTGCCAGAGACCACAACCCCCAGCAGTGGATTCGAGACCCATTCACACTACGTAAAAGAGGCTCCTTTCCTGTCCCATGCAAAACCTCAGACCTCTATATTAACGCTGTGATGACTGACATGGAATGAAGCGCAGAACATGGTTTATATTTACAATGCTTTAAGATTTGAATAAGTTATGTCTTTTTATTTACAGCTCATACTAAAGAATTTGCAGAGGTGGGGGATGGAGAGCACTGCTATGTGCAAAGAGGGTTGAATCAAGCCCCAGAATAAAAGGCAATGTTATCTGGATTCTTCCTATAAAATTATTATTGAGATGTATCCTTTCTTGCCATCTGGCCCCTCTGCACCATTCTAATTGTATAGAAGAGCCAGGAACTGGCTGGATCTCATCCACTGAGACTTCAACTGCTGTTGGAAAGCCCCCATGATGAAGACCCAGCATACTCAACAATCCCTCGCTGGAGCAAGAAAGGGGTGTGCCAGGTCAAGAGAAGTGTGCCTAGGAGGCTGCTGGACTAAGAGAACAGCCCCTTGGAACCTCCAATGCTGACACGTTGTTCTGAGCCACTCAGGAGCTCGCTTAGAACCAGCCCAAAGAACGAGGGAGCCACAACGGGCTCCTTTGAGCACCCAATAGAGACTGCACACAGCAGAGCACCTGGGCTTTTACTGATACAGCACCAAGGGGGTGTAAGAGCTTTACAAAAACACCAAGGCAGCGTCCCTGCCCTGAGGATCTCGCTAGCCAAGCGATACATGATGCTGGGAGAGTTATCATGCTCCTTTGCGGTTGCAGTAGAGTTAAACCTGAGCTGCCATTTCAATAACAACCCCCCCCACCTCCCCAAGTGATTTAGTATATAGCAGTTCCGAAAATTGCACCCGGCTGAACCCCAGTACACAAGCTGTCAGCTTTGATGCAATTTTTTTCATAAAAAAGAGTCTCTGTGTCGTAGGCTAAGCTATTTTGTTAGTTCTAACACAGTAAGACAGAGGGGATTATTGAGTGGTGTCAGGTGTTCTTTTTCTGTCCTGTTCTCTTCTAATTTGGAAGGCAGGGGAAGGTATTTGAAAAAGACACACACATTTGCTTAATCTTGGAGCAAACTTTTCCTCCTTGATCTGGACTATGGATCTGCTATCTAAAATGCAAATCTCTTTGAGTGTGTGTGTGTGTATTATATCTATTGCTTTATCCACACACACACACACACACACACACACACACACACACACACACTTGTTTTATCCATACTTACCATGCTCTTCATGAATATTAACAACATTCAAATGATCCAGACTTCTCACAGAAAAAAAGACGGTACATTTTCACATCCCACAAAACACTCCCTACCCAATCCAGCTTCTCCAATAAATCTTGGATAAATAGATGAACTTCACAGCATGCCTTGAAAGCCAACAAATACAGAATCAGTTGAACCAAGAGTAAAAGTAACTTGCAGGACTCATCACTAAGGCGGCAACCTATACTCAGCATGCTGATGAACTAATCTAACATCGGTTAACAAAAGCATCCAAAGTGATCAGCATTAAGAACAAAGAGAATGGTGGTCTCCTACCGACCCAGGACCCAAAGCAGAGAAAGCCTTACAGACCGAGTCTAACTGAGCATCTTGAATTGCATTTAGAAACGAACTGGAAATAAAACCCAATTCTTAATTTCCCAGGAAGAAACACCAGTATGAAGTCTGATGAAGACTTCCACTACTGCAGTATCTGAGTGGTCTTCACATGCAGACTCGTATAAACTTCATTACAGTAAAATAAATCAGAGCTGACAAATGCATGAATGCTTGCAAGCTCTCCTAATCAGTTATTCTGCAAGTCTAGGTCCCACTGATGTCAATAAAGAGCAAACACAGAATATGTATCAGCAATGCACAACAAGTGATGGCCATGCATGAACTGGAGAACCACTCTTTACTTTAGACTTCAATGTGAAGCTATGTAATTCTCTCAAACTGATGCGTAACTACTTTCCTAAGTAATCGCTATACAGCACAAATGACATTAACAATATTAACATGATGTTGATATATTATCTCAAAAGGGTGTACAGATTCAATACCTCATTAGCAGAAGTATCTCATGCAATTTGTGAACTTGTACGATAACGATCACAGAGATGAAAAGTTACTTGGTCGAGGAACCCCAGGTAAGAGACCTGTAGATGGGTTGCTGTACATGACCCACTAGACGGTTGCCTCCTGCTGATGAAATCGGGGAATAGCTCAAGTGGCACCCCCATCTGGTGGCCTGTACACCATCTCTCCAGTGGTCTCTAGTCCTTTCAGGATCTCAGCCCTCCAGTGAAGTCCTTTCTATTTCCCCCCCTTCTGTGGTAAGCTCCAGTTTAGGCTGGCTCACTCTGAGGCTGGGGGAAGAGGAAAGGACCCTGGCTCACTCACTTCTCTGTGCCCTGGCCCCGGGACCCTACATTGTCCATCTGAGCATTGCCTCTTCCCCCTCCACTCCAGTTGATTCTGAAGTATCGGCATCTAGACATGGCTGAAAAAAATGCAAAGAAGATGTTTAAAAAACTATTTTGAAAAATTTCCTCTGTGTTTGTCAAAACTTTTGTGACACAACATCTCAATGTTTGGCTGGAAAAAACATTTTTGCAAAAAATTGACAAATGTTTTGCCTTCCAAATTTTTTACTGACTTGACTGATGTTCTTAATGTAAAAACCAGCCAGGAATTGTGGAGTTAAGCCTGTATTTTTATACTTAATTTACTCAGTGACAGCTGCCAGTAAAGGTCACATATTGTCTGGTCTACCAACTATTCTGAACTTCTAGAAAGAGGCACAAGAAAACCAGTCTAGACCAAACAGTCACTGTCTAACATCTGCCTCAGATAGTAACACTTGTTTGCAGCTGCAGTACAGGAATCAAAAATATTCATGAATTCAAGAGCAATTGTACATGGGAAAAAAGGGTTGATATACATGAGAACACAGCATTAGCATCTGTTCTGTGCAGTGTGCAAGAGGGAAAAACCATTAAATTTTTTATAAGTGCATTTAACTGAGTGCCTAATTTCATTAAATATAGGAAAGTGAAAGCACAAATTAAGCAGGGGCTAGTAGTAATGAGAAAAGATGCAGTTTCTATGACAACTGTTGTAGCACACTCTCATAATCACAGTAAGAGGTCTAACAGGGATGTGAAGTGCTGACAATACAAGAGCCAGCTCCATTCCATTGTGTAGCTTTTCCCAACCCCTTCTTAATAACTAGCCTAGTACGGCTGTTACAGCCAATAAGTCTGGTAAATACTAGCATGGCCACGGGTCAGATGCTTATGTAACATAATTTTACAGTTAATGTAGCAATACAATATAGACCCTGGTTTAAAAAAATATCATTGGCAACACATGCATTTTAATTGAATATGTTCTACAGTGCATTGGATTTGGGTGAATATTGTCAATTTTGCACAGTGGGTCTACAGCTATTTGCATTGGCTCAGGATCTGGTCTACTTGTATGTGTAACCGGTTAACAAAGAAAACTGAAGTCCATGGACTGCGCCCAAGTATAGTAGATTAATCAGCTGAACATGAGCTCATGTGACTTTGTGCTCAAAAGAGCTAATACGATCGTGGGATACATAAACAGAGGACTGTCGAGTAGGACGATAGAGATTATTTTACCTCTCTTTGGCACTGGTGTGATCACTGGTGAAATATTGTGTCCAATTCTAAAGGCCACAGTTCAAGAAGGATGTTGATAAACTGAAGAGGATCCAGACATGGGTCATGTGAATGATTAAAGCGGTGGTTCCCAAACTCCGGGGCGGGCAGAAGGCATGAGGCTGTGAAATTTTCATAGCAAAAAATTGTTTTATCAACGTACAGAATTTTTATACCATGAAAGGAGTTTCGAACTTTCTAGCTCCTATTTCTTATTTCAAATTATATTTTTATTAAATTTTTGCATCAAGAAAACCTATTTGTGGTTAATTTTAATTGTACAATTACAAATTGAATTTTTGTTAAAAGGGGGTTGGCTGATGGTAAAGGAGAGGTGGGGAGGCATTAGGGCTTCTCAAAAATCAGAAAGGAGGAGTGAAAAGTTTGGGAGCCTCTGGATTAAAGGATAAGAAAACATGCCTTCCAGCATTACAATGTAGCAAACAGGGTCCGACGTCTCATGTGGCCCCACCCAGTGGGAATTGGACTTTGGCTTCAGAAACGTTGCAGAAATCCAGTGTGCGAGCAGGCAACAGAGGCAGGGTGGGGACCAACTTTTTGCCTGGGCCCCAGGGAGTCTAATGCCATTCCTGCTTCCAGTGACAGAATCAAGATACTCAATCCATTTAGCTTAAGGGTTATGGGCTTTTGTGCTTACATTTTATAAGTCTCTACATAGGGGACAAATATTTCATAATGAGGTCTTCAATCTAGCAGAGAAAAGTATGATACAATCTACCCTCACTGTCTGTGCTCAGCTCTTCCTAGAGTACTCCATGTAGAATATCCCCCCGTCCTTTATGTGAATCCCTAGTTCACTGTGGTTGAAGAGTCAATCCAGCCTTTTTATATTGCTAGACTGGAGCTAATAGGAGTCATCTGGCCAGGAGGGTAAATCAGTTACACAGATTACCAGCTACATCCTGGGCAAGGTAGCGCTTGACTCAAAGGCTGAGTAAGTAGAATAGGTTTGCATCTCTGTGCAGGATCCTAGCAGTTCACTCTTTGTGCTGCTGGCAAGCCAAATCACTTTGCATTGAAAACAAGAGAAAATTCAAATCTTAGAAAGTTATTGGTGGGGGAAAAATAGTCATTTTATCAGCATTCAAGAGAAAACAGCATTAAGTGGCACAATACCTCTGCAAATGGAGTGTTCAATTATTTCCCAAGAAAACATTCAGATGTTTTGCACTGGGACAAAGGAAATTCATTGGGGTCAGATTATAACTGCAACCAAGGCAGCTGATAAAAAGTATCCTCTGTTTTCTGGGAACACCATTCCAATTATTTTCTTGTCACAGGTAACGTTACCCCTTGGGATACTTGAAACAAGAGTGGTCAGATGCACAAAAGTACTGCAACCATTAATGGACAGTAAATTGGATTAGATTCAGTCTTTTCCACCTCTAATTCCCTAGGATCCTTCACTGAACAGCACATATAGTGCTGGAGGTTTCCTGGCCTTCTCTCATCCCTCCCAAAAAAATCAGACAGCAAAAAACACTCGTTTGTTGCTCTGTTGCAAACCAAGCTGCCACTAGCATGTTTTTAACCTTTCAAGAAGGAACCCCTGCGACATGGGAAGAGATCTGACACAAACAATACCCTAACAGAACACTGCAGGAGGCCTTATTGTAGAAGCTGTCAGAGTGTCTTCTGTAGGGCACAGCAAATAAAATAAAGAGGCAGGAATTCTAATTAACATTTTTCTGATACTGTCAGTGGTGTTATTTAACGCTCTCCACCTTCATCTTTTTTGCCTTTCCAAAAAGGTTTTTTGCTCATTTATTAAGATTTTACTGTTTATCAATGGCTAAGATAAAACCATGCACTCCCTCCCTTCCTTAGCAGGGATACAATGGATGGGTTTCAAAGGCGTAGCCATGTTACTCTTCTCCAGTGGCTCTCAACCACTGTGTCTGGACACATTACTGTGTTACCACACAGTGGTAAGTGTGTCATGGAGAACCAGGGAGATGGCTGGATTTGGCCTGGGATGGAAGGGCTGGTGTGTCCTGTAGGGTCACGATCTGCTGGCAAGATGTCACAACCTGCATGAGGTTGAGAACCACTGGACTAGTCAGCAAAATAAGCAAGGAGTCCTGTGGCACTTTTAAAGATTAACAAATTAATTTTTTGCATGAGCTTTCATGGGCGAAGTCCCACTTCATCAGATGCTAGAAAAAACGAGATGCTAGAAAAAGCATCTAACAAAGTGGAACTTCACCCACAAAAGCTCATGAGAAAAATAAATTTGTTGGTTTTTAAAAGTACCACAGGACTCCTGACTTATTTTAATGGCCGAGTTGTTTTTGTGATCATAGGCTTCAAAGAGGGGCAGTATAGTATGATAGCATGACCATCATGGGCAAAGCATTTCAGCAGACGTAATATCTCAAATGATGCAGCTTCAGACAACAGTGTCCAGTTTACTTGTAATGAGTTTGTGCAATTTATCTGGGAATGGGAATTCAGTCAATTCACATCATTGCTGCTCCACAGCAAATGGCAAAGCCAGGTCAGCAAGGAAAATGACTAAAAAGTCTATTAAAGAAAGCTGCATAAAGCGAACAGAATATATGTAGAGCCCGGCACGGATACAAAAACATGAATCCGCATCCAATCCGCATCTGCTCAGCATCAGGCTATATCTGATCCGGGATTCGCATGCCGCGTTTTATGTCCTTCTGCATCCACACCACCCCTGCCTCGCAGCAGTTCCTGCTCCCACTATAGAAGCAGTTGGAGCATCTGGCTGGCTGCTGGGGATGGGGTAGGGGGGTAGGGAGTTGCTAGGGCTCCTAGAGTCAGAGGCAGGACTAGCCGGTAAGCTGAGCTCCCATGAATGACTGTCTCTGATTGGCTGGCATACAACAAACAGAGCTGAGTTGGGATTGGCTGGAGTGCTTCCTTTGTTCCCTGCTTGCTCCCTGCTCTCCGCAACTGCAGCAGATCACAGCAGATCACAACTGCAGCGATCACACCCTGGTCCGATAAACACAGAATCTGCATCCGACCTCCAATCCGCAACAGTGGATCTGTGGATATCCGTAGCCGCAGATACCTGCAGATCTGCAGGGCTCTAAATATATGGCAAGCCATTCTTGAACAGAAAAACACTCCCATGGAAAGTCTTAATAGCAGCCTGGTTTAACATGTGGTGTCAACTAAAGATGCATATGTACCTTAGTGCCTATAGCACCTGCACTACTATAACTCGCAGTGACGGAGGGAGCACCAGACAAACTGGAAGAGAGAGACACACAGACATAACCCTGTTGTGACCAACAAATTAGGGTCTCCCGGTTGTTGCTCTGGGAAGGCTTATCAGCATTTGGAAGCAAGCTGTGTGTGTTGACCAGATGAATCCTCATTCATGTAGTACAGTAATGGAAGCACACAAATTCATTCAAACACTAGGATCACAAGAAATAAATGCTGATGTGGAATATGGTGAAAAACGCAATCCACAGAGACTCTCTGGGTGGTACAGGGAAGGAACACAGGCTGACAAGTGACTGATGGATTTTGTCCTAAACTCAAAACACCACACTGCCAGAAGCAGCAACGAAAGAGAGTCTCCTGGCATCCCAAGACAAACCCTTACTCCAACATCAAACAGCCAGCAAGGTATATATGGGTGTGTCTACACTTGTAAATTAAGTCGATTTAAGCCTGCTTAAGTCGACTTAGTTTACTCTGCGTCTACACTACAATTTCCTTAAATCGACTTAAGCTGCTGCTTAAGTCGACTTAAGGAAATTTTAAGTCAACTTTATTAAACCTACTTTAAAATCAACTTTACTGGCTAAAATTGACTTTATTAAGTCGACTTAGCCAATGTAGACGCGAATTAGCCCTAAGTCGATTTTAAGGACCCCCAGGGCTCCCCCACTGACCTCCCTGCCAGGGTGGCTGGCACGGCCAGAGCCTGGCATGCCTACCCACAGGCAGGACACAGCCCTGCCCACCCTGCTCCTATACCCTGCCACTGTTCCTGTCCTGCTCAGCCCCCCTGGTACCCTGGCACAATGGGGCAAATGCTGAGCCCCCTGGCACTTTGAAAGGGGTGCCCCCACCACCACCAGGGACCAGTCCCAAGTCCACCTACCCCCTATAAGTCGACTTAGGTGTCCAGTGTGGACGCTCTAAGTCGATTTGGCAAGGTCCACTTTAAGTCGACCTAATTTTGCTAAGTCGACTTATTTGGCCAAGTGTAGATATAGCCTAAAAGACTGTGTACTACCCTATGGTGCGAAAGAGCTACCCTCCCAAATGCAGAGGAAATACCTTAGGTCCTAAGCAAGTTAGGAGTGTAAAATCAAAACCAAAAAATGGTGTTAAATTATATTAAGTTACATATGATGAGCTAGATTCTAAGGGAGTACAACAGAATGGTAAATTGGTAAGCAGGTTATGGTATCCAAGTTTAATTTTGCTATCTCAAATGTGACAAAAAAGATGTTATGATAGACAGCGCCTCCTAATGGGAGGCTTTAGTATGATGGTATGCTTACATGTGATACAGGGTAACATTTCAGAGCTTGGAGAACTCTAATTTCATTAAGTTCTAGATGAGAGAAGGCATGTATGTTTGGAGGAAGGAATGAACTCTGAACGTTGCACCATCTTGGCTCTCTTTTCGTGCTTGAGCACGGAACAATTTTTTCTTTCACTTACTGTCTCTGTTTTATTGCTAATGAGTCAACTACTTTATAAGATCCTTCGGTTTAAATATGCTCAGGAATGGAGTGAGGGTACAAAGCAAAGTAAAGTGAGTTCAATTAAAACTCTGTTTAGTTTCCACAGCAGCCTCATTGCTGTCGCAGGTGAGGCCCTTCATAAAAGCCCCATTAAAAGAAATGGGATTTCCTCCTGAATCATTTGCAGAGGTCTGATCTCAGATAATCCCTCAGGTGTGATCTCAGATGAGAATACGAGAATAAATGGAGTCAATGGGATTAATGAACTGACCTCTATCCTGCAGGTGACATTTCACAGGAAATATAATTTATTTGCAAGAAACCCTGTATAGTCATTATTGGTAACCTTTTCAAAGGTGATTTAGGCTCAGTACAGTTGCCAACATTGTATTTCAAAACTAAGGTACAGTTTTCTTAGCATCCCACCCACCCTTCCTCCTAATTATTTATTATTTATTATTTGAAGAAAAAGCAGCAGCAGCAACAGCAGGAGCATATTCGCTGGGGTATTTCCTGCTGTTTTTTGCAGCACTCAGCAACTCATCATCTTGCTGTACAGAGATGAAAAATAAAGGCCATCATTTGTAATAAGGAACTGTTGGCAACCCTAGTTCTTTGAGATTTAGATCCTCAAATCTCTAAGTCACTTTTGAAATGGAATTTAGAAGCCACTTATGTGGTTCTGAAAATACACCTTCAACAGATAATTTCCAGAGGGGTAGCTGTGTTAGTCTGCGTACAGCAAAAACGAGATGCATCTGACGAAGTGGGTTGGAGCCCACGAAAGCTTATGCCCAAAGAAATTTGTTAGTCTTTAAGGTGCCACAGGACTCCCGTTGTTTTTGCTTATACAGATAAGCTCAAGACTGAAATTCACAGCAGAACAGAGGAGCCAGAAAAGATCAGATACCTATTTATAAACTCACATTAATGGTCTGAGGGGTTTAGAAAAAGCATGGACCCGCTGCACTGAGGGTAAACTTCAAAAAGCAGTTTTTGTCATGCAGGCCAAGTTCTCCAGACCTGAGAGGTTTGTCGGAATTAAAACATTAGGATTTGGATTAGGATTTGGCCCTCCAGAAATAGCCAGAACGATAGCAAAGCAGAGAATTAAAATAAAAACAAAAACCACAAAATCATCATCAAATTGTGGAAAGGTATAAAGTTAAATCATAACTGCCCTGTATGCGTTGCTGAATCATACCACAGGAAAACAAAACCATTGCATGCCTGTTACATAATTTAAGAAATAAAACATGGACTCCCGGGATCAAAGCCTGCCTGAAGCTCTTGGCAGCCCTATTGCTTTAGGACCGAATTTGATCCTCTGAATTGAAGACAAATTTTAAAGCCCATAATCTATCAATGTTCAAGAAATAAAATGATTCATCTCCCAGGGGATGCACCCTTTCCTCTCCCATACCCACGCCTATCCCCACACACCTGTACACACCCAAAATAACAGATTTCTGAAAGTTCTGGTTTCTTTTTAAGGGCTAAATTTTACCTTCAGGAACCAGAGTCTCATCTGATACAAACCAGTGTATTTTCATTGGCTTCAATGGAGCTACATTAATGTAGACCAGTGGTTTTCAACCAGTGTGCCACGGCACACTGGCGTGCCCTGAAAACTGTCCAAGTGTGCCGTCAAATTTTGAACACAGGTAATGAAAATGAATGTAAAAAAAACCCAACATTGTTTCATCTTGAACAGTATTCTTTCCAACCAAAATTATAACTCATTAAATTAAAAGCGAGGTATTGGTCTTTCAATTCTAAAACATGAACTTTCTAAGTGCAGGTGGCCAAAGGGCAAAATTGAGATGACGTGTGCTTTTCCCCCCCAGTGGATCTGTTCCTTTCCCACTGTACCGATCAGAGCTTACACTGGTCTGTCTGGACACATTTTTACTTTTTTATTTCTAAGTTTAGTCTTCTGGAATTGCTTTGTGACTTCACAGGAAGCACAAGTGAGAATTCTGCTCTCCCTATCTTGGGAACAATATAAAAATCAGAGGCAATGAATTCTCAGAACTTGCTACTATTAGATAATTACATTTCAAAGCTCTGTTTATTAGAATAGAATCCAGGCCCAAGGTACAAGCTGTTCTGTACAGAGTGGGACAATGACTACCCTTTTCTCTGTCTTTGTAGATTCTTATTGCTCCATATCCACCCAGTACTGTAACTGAACACCCGTCAAATTAAAAAAACCGTTCACTAAAAGATGTTTTGCTCTTTCACCTTTTACTCTTTTCTCTCTAATCTTCAAGGACTGGAATTTCTGTGTGCATTTGTCTGCTGAGCATGTCACACTAGCTCAGTATGTCCTGCCCTTCTTTAGTGGAAAGTTCACAGAAGTAAGAGCCTTCTACTGCTACTAAACAATGAAATTATTTCTTTAGGACAAATGGTAGAGCAGAATGAATTTGGTGCTGAAAATCCTAGGTTCAATCTTTGATAATCAGGGTTGGGTCTGTTACATTTTTGCTGTGTTGTGTTTGTTTTGCAGATGTGTGGGGTTTGGGGGTTTTTTGGTTGGTTGTGTTTTTGCCCCTCCCCCACTTTTTTTTTTTTGTAGGAAGGCCCATTCAAAGATGCAGATTTTCTCATTTTGCTCTGAAAGTTCTTGATCATCCAGATCTTTTCCATGAATGAGCTCCAGCTTTGTCAGCCAGTCTCTGAGAAAATTCCTTCTGCACACATACAAGCCTCACTCCTAAGGGTGAGCACTCCATTGCTCCAGTGGACTGTAACTGTCATGGGAGGTCACGATCTGGTAAGATGAGATGAGCCATCATGTAACAGGAAGAGAGCGGAACAAGTTGAGCACTAGGGTGATGGATTGTTGGTGGCCTGTGCTTCTGTGCAGAGGAGAATGTTGAGGTCTACACCAACTGTAAAGTATTTTTAAGGATAGTGGTTTTACTCCTAAGTAGTGAAACAATTTTTTTAACATTTGGAAGCCTTTGGAAGACAACAGGGAAGCACACCTGTTAGTAAAACAAACAAGGAATCCTGTAACTCTTTTAAAGACTAATAAATGTATTTAAAGCATAACATTTCATGAGTATAATCCCATTTTAGCACCTGATGAAATGGGATTATGCCCAGAAAAGTTTATGCAATAAATAAATTTGTTAGTCTTTAAAGGGCCACATGACTCCTTGTTTGTTTTGCTGAAATAGACTAGCATGGCTCCCCCTCTGGAACTTGTACCTCTTAGTGAAGGCAGAAGTTGGCCTTAATCATTTACACCAGGTTTATGGAATGCAAGCTCCAAATTACTGGGCTACAGGCAGGTGAAAAATTGAGCAGAAATGGTCACACTCTGTCCATACCCATTGGTTGGGTGAGGAGAATGTAACATGCTAAAGTATTGCCAACCCCAAAAGTTCAAAAATCATGAGTCAGGCTCACCAAAAATCATAGTATTGATTTTAAATTTACATAATCTAATGATTTTAACAGATTTGGTGCTCTGTTTATTTGCCTTCTTTTTTTGAGCCTTTGGGGTACAATGGGGTCACATTCTGAAGCTCTCTCTATAGCCCACAAGTGCTATACATTTTCACTTGATTCCAGGAGTTGGGGCTTTATCATGAGACTCATGACAAAATCTTGAGAGGTGGCAACACTGCATATTGAGTCAATATAGGAACTTCAAAAACAAAGGAACTAAGTGAGTGCCTGTGTCTAAAGCCAACAGGCTTATATTATTTTCCCCATTGTTAATGCATGTTACTAGGATAATATGTAGAACCCTGCGCAGATATGAAAATGTGGATCCAGATCTGATCTGCATCCACTCAGTGTCAGTATCTATCCAATCCGCGAGCCCTGCATGCCAGGTTTTATGTATATCTGTAACCGCATCCGCAACCAACCTTGGGCTCACTCAATCAGCATTCTGGCTTTTGATTGCCTCATTCTCCATGTGGGCCCCATCCACTCTTTCCTTTTCTTGTTTGTAGTTCACGTGCCATGCTGTCAATCAGATTTCCTTGGCCACCAATGAAATCTCTAATTGACTGAATGGCACTTGAACTGCAAACAAGAAAAGGAAAGAGTGGATGGGGCCCACATGGGGAATGAGCCAATCAAAGGCCAGAATGCTGACTGAGTGACAGTGAGCAATAGTCTCCAAGCCCCAGCCTGCTGTGACTGAGAGTCTGATTGGCTGGCAGACCACAATCAGCACGGAGCGGGGAATGGCTGGAGCACTTCCTTGTTACCCTGTGTGCTGCTGATGCAGATCATAGCTGCAGCTGCAGCGATCAATTGCACCATGGGCAGATAAAAATAGAATCCACATCCGTGGGCCAATCCACAGCAATGGATCTGTGGATATCCACATCTGTGCATGTGGATACCCGTGGATCTGCAGGGCTCAAATAATATGAATTAGAGAGGAACACTGTAGAAATTTACTTATCTACATAGATATAATCAAGTTCCAAGGGGTAGCTGTGTTAGTCTATTGAAGAAAAAGATACACACACACACACAGAGGAGGCTGTGTGGAGGGTTTTCTGACCACACACATATTAGCCTCATGCTCTTTGCAATGTATAAAATATATCACTGGGACCATTTGAAAAAAATAAAATAAAATGTGGCCATCAAGTGGTTGAAGCTGAAAACCACACCTCAAAATATAAACTCCTCTCAGTTTAAACCAAACAATGCAAAATCAGGCACACAGAATCTAAGTGTCATTAGGAAAAAACATATTCAGCATTCTGTATTAGCAATGAGCTACCTATGTCATTTCTAGTTCTATTAATCAGGCTAAAGAAAATGTGTAAAGGATATCAACTCTCATGCTTCAGGAGATAAAGGCAACGACCTACTGCTAGGAGCATGAAACAACCTTTACTAATAAGTGCATGATAGCAAAATTGTCTATTGTGGAAGTTTTCCACCTTTCTGTAAAGCACCTGCTATTAGCCGGGTCAGAGAGAGAGGATATTGCTCTAGATGAGCCATTGTTCTGAGGTGCTAAAGAAATTCTTATTTTTTTTAAATTAATGCACATAAAAGAATTAGTTGATTACAATATAGACACCCAGAAACAGTCCCTATTATGGGCAATTGCTCACCCATAATGACTTTATGATTGAGGACTTCGTCTCATTTGATTTAACACAATAGCATCCATCAACTTCAGCAACTACTTTATGCCTGTTAAACAGGGACATGCGCAGGAATTTTAATTTGATTGCTTTTGGACAGGCAACTTCAATACACACATTATACACATTAAACTACATCAATACACACACATGCATCACATGTATAGAAATTAACAACAGTGTATGCCCTGTTTTAAAAAAAAAACTTCATGCACTGTGGAGCCATCTGAATAAATATATCACTTGGCTGCTGCAGCGTCAAAGAGCTCATCTGGTACCGGGGTAGTGGCAGGGAGTTCTGAGCCCCTGCTGACTATTCGGGGCCCATGCCCTTGCTTGCCCCTCTTCTGCCTGGGTCCCTCTTGTTAAACATCACAATACACAGGTGACATAAGAGAATTAATTTCAAACTGTGAGATCATTTGGTAGATGCATTACCTAGAGGAATTATTTCTCATTCAGATACAATCATAGCATTTCTCATAAGTGTCATCAAGAATGAATGTATGTCATCTACCTGTATGGCTGTTAACTCATTATTTTACAGCAACATGTAACTTTTCCTTACCATCTTCAATCTGAGGATCTTGAAGCACTTTACAAACAATAAATAATTGTCCCTTACCACCCATGAGTGGTAGGACACATGTACTAAATACAGAGAGTACAGACCTACTCACCAATTAGAGATGGGCCTAGATCTGAACATTCCCAAACTTGGGGAAATCTACATCCAGCTCAGAACTGAAACTCTCTCTAACTAAGGTTTCAGGTGTAGATCCCCAGCCTGTGCACTTTTGTAAATGCCAGTAGGCACCTATCCGCATCTTTAGGAACCTAAACACCTAACTTTAGGCCATGGACACATGCCACTGGATGCATGTTCCTCCATGTTTTTTTGTCTGGGATCTGATAGCTGATTTGGGAAACGTCAGGCTGAGGATGAGTAGTTATACAGTTGATGGGAACTAAGAAATGAAAAGTTCCAAAGGGATAGCCATGTTAGTCTAGTTCAGCAAAACACAGGAGTCTTGTAGGATTGAGATGAAGTGGGATTTTCTCCAATGAGAAATTAATGAGAGATTAATTTGTTAGTCTTTAAAAGTGCCACAAGACTCTTGAAAGAAAGAAAGAAAGAAAGAAAGAAAGAAAGAAAGAAAGAAAGAACCTGTCCCTTATACACTGCATTTCAATCTCTCCGATTCCAACATGACATTTACTATAGTGAAGCAGCACTGTGCACATACACTTCTATCAGCTTGCATCTTCCATGCAAGGATCTCAAAAAGTTATCACAAATACTAATGATTTAAGCTCACAGCTCCTATGTGATAGGTATTATTCTATACCATGTCAGCCTGAGTGTGTCACAACTGTATTCTATTCAGGTTCTAATTTTGTGCGTATCACTGTGTGCCTCATCCTACCTCCCTTCTTCTCCACCCTCATTAATAAAATGGGGCTTATGCGGAGTATCTTTTATGGAGTTTTTTTGAATCATTCTCCCCTCCATTCATTCTATCATGTACTACAGTTGTCTCTGCAAACCTATTTAATAGTAGTCTCTTAACATGTTGCAAATTATCATTGACTCTAAATTAGAAAGTTGCCTCCCATGGGTAAAAATGGCTTGGAAACTCAAACAATGATCATGTGTTGTTACAGGCTTCTCTGCTTGATCAATTTGAGGATCAGCTGCCCCAAGAAGTTTGTGTTTGTGCACCTCAATAAGCCTTGATCACAAAAAACAGGCATCAATACTTTCCTTTTATACAATGCAACAGGACTTATGCTACATCTTGATCGAAGGAACGCAGCCATTCAAATCACACTACAAGTACTAACGTTTTTAGACAAAATACATTACTTTTACAAATGACTGACTATTCCCTCACAGGACCAATCATAGCACAGAGGATGGTCAGATGTGGTCCAACACCAAACCAATAATTAAATGCTGGTATTTTGCTAAAACAAATTGCAAGCAAAGGATATTGGTCTGCTGTCTATACTAAGAAATTAATGTTTTAGGAGCTGAATAATAAATGCCTTTAAAGTTTTCTTATACATTTTTTTAAAATTGCATCCTCAGTACACCGTGTTCCCCTTTTCATTCTAAAAGGAGGAGATTCTTCACACAGAGTTTTCAATAAATGGGCCTCTTATGCTGTATCAAGGAAACCTGATTTGGGGTAAAGTCAGGGGTTTTTTTTCACCCATGTTAAATTAGTAAATATAGGGAGCCCTGTACTGCTGTTGGCATCATCCTGTGAGTATCCAACTGGAAAAGCTGGGGCAGACTCGGGTTGGCAGAGACACTGCTAACGTCATAGCAATGGCAATCTCCATGTGAGGCAGAAAATGGCTCTGTTCCTCATAAATCCTCAGGTCTACATTGGAAAAACATTCACTTAGGCTCCAAGGAAGATGTTCAATCATGCTCATTTCTACTAGGAGTAGTAGTAAAATTGACCTATGTAGAGGAATGAGTGTTCCTCTATGGTGGTTTCTCTTTATGCATCCATTCAGCCAGGGGCAGGGAACAGCAAAAGGCAGGTTAAGAGGCCTCATCACCCATGCAAGGAACATAGATATGGGAGGAGTTGACAGGAATGCACGTGAGACCATCCCATCTGTTTTCACTAATCTGAGTTGGAGCTGTTGCAGATCTCCAAATCTCCCATGGAATAGCATTGAGACAGAGAACCTAGCAAAACTGAGCTCACACTGAGAGCCAGGATCTTGAGTCTAACTAGAGCTGGCTGGAAATGTTCCAGTTGAGAATTTCTGCTGAAATTTAAAATTTGGGGGGAAAAAGTTAGGAAATTTCCAATCACTTTTTTGTTAGAGTCACCTCTCCACACCCTCCCCACTTTCTATTTGGGGGACCAAGTACACACTTGGAGAAAGTGTTTCAAGTTTCAAATGAGACTTTCAGAAAGGAAATCATCTTCAGACCATGGTTCAAAATTCCTGTCTCCCAACTCCCTGTGATAAGCAAAACAAACTCAGCAATGATAGATAAAGTTGTGGTAGAGAAGAGCATCAGAGTCTGCTGTCTCATGCCACTCCATACCGTGATGAGTTAACGCTTGCTTGCAATAAGCTTTGTATTTTCAGACAGGATCAACAGTGAAGGCAGAGAAATGATCAAAGGAGGCAGATCCCAAGAGGGCTTGGATGGCGGGGAGGAAGTTGCAGAAGCTTAGGAGAAACTACATAATGAAAGTCACTTTAAACAGCCCTACGGGGTACAGGGAGGCATAAAAGTACAGTACTTTATGTGCCAGGTATCAGTGTTTATGACATTACTGCTTTGTGATTGACTGAGAAATATAAGACAGGCCCCCTTTTTGTTCTGGAATTGAGAGTTGTGTTACACCAGTTTTTGATCAAATTTGTTGCAACCATAGTGTGTGCATTAATTATGCATTAATAAAACAGAACACCTTATAGTTAAGGGGTCATTTGAATGACCAAGACTTCTCCAGGCAATGTCAAATGCTAGTTGCAGACCTAGTTTCTGCTAATCACAATGGCAGAAGGGGAAAAAAGAGTCAAGCTACAACACTGAAAAAAAAGTGGATACAGAACTTGGGTTTGGGTGCCTTTAATATAGAAGCTGATTATGACGCAGATTGTTAGAAATGTTTTATTGGTAAATAGTTGGTTGAAGTTAGGAGAAGTGATGGCTCAGCAAGGATCACTATGATCGGTGGGATTTGTGAAAGTTTGTTATAAAAACTAGAGTACAGTTTGTAGCAGTTCTTTGAAGCTATCCTGAGAGACTTTTTTTCCCTGCCACTATACTCCAAAGCAGGGAAGCAACTGACCATTGCTGATCTGCTGCAAATCATTCAATACCATCTCAGATTCTACATAATGATTTGGGATGTTCCAAACCTATTGCTTATGTCTGTGTGTACTTAAATCTAATAAATCGTAGTTTTAGATAAAAGCGTGCTTGCTTGTATTAATTTTCATCAATTGGAACCACGGTGTTGCCACTGATTTATTCCAGACGCCACCTGGAGTAAAACAATTAAATTACCACTGTGTTGGGTTCTGAAAACTCTGGGTAACGGCCTTATACATATGAACACCTACATCTAGGGATGAGAAAGCCTTATGGCTTGTCTCTTCATGGCAAGTTACTCCTCAGAAAGCCACAGTGTGAATTAAAATACAGTAGCTTACCAATGACGTTAATGTACTGTTTGGATGTTGCAACAGAGCCCTGAAAATCCCACTTGAAGCCAACGGTACTCTAGAACTTTTAGTGCATTGTACCTGTGTCCACACTGGCTGTTACTGTTCAGCCAGATCGTTCACCGTAGCATCACACTCTGACTTGCTGCCTGTTGAAAATTCTGTTGACGTGAAAGTATTTCTAAAACGACGTGTTCTTTTCTGAGGAAGAACAGCATCTGCCCTGCCATTAAAAACATAGGAAGTTTATGCTGATCAATGAGGCCCCTTAGGGCCTAATCCAAAGCACACCGACATTGACTGAATGACTCTTATTGGCTTCTTTGATCTTTGACTCAAGCTCTTCTGAATTATCTGATTTTGTGAAACCACGATCATGCCTGAACATGAGGGCGGAGAAGCAGGTACCATTGAGTAGAAAGTGAAGAAGCAGAACCTTTTATTTTGAGTCATTGTTACCTCAATTGACACTAGATTTGCCCAGATCTGCCAAAGAGCACAGCATGTTGGGTTCACATTGAAGGCTGTCACTTTGAAAAATCTGGCCCAATAGGGTGCTGAGCAATTGAAATCAGGCCCATGCTGTAATTTACAATCCTGTGTTATGAGGATGACTAGACAGGCTCAGTCAGTGCCCTCTCCGTCAGCTGGGATTCTATGGAAATTTGTATTTGAGCATGAAGTGAATACAGAGAACATTACTCACAGTCAAAGCAGTACAATAAAAAAAAATAATAAAATGATGAGGCCGATGGATCACTATTGCTGCAGCTATTTGCTTCCAATTATTTTCAAATAATAAGAACTGACATTAATAGTGAATGTATCGGAATATTTTCTCATTCACCAACATAGCAAATGAACAGGTCAATTATTTTTCACACATCCCTAATTTCCAGATAACACTAGTCTACTTCCTCGCAGTATTGTTCATATGAACAACTCAGAAAGACTTCCAGGCCATCCGGTTTAAAAAAAAAAAAAAAACCACAACAAGGAAGAACCAATTCAGAATTTTGCATAGAAACAAAAAGACCTGATTCCTTTCTTCCTTTTAGCAATGTAAGGCAGGAATGAAACCAGGGGAAGTGAGAGAAGAGATTCAAGGCCAGCTATAATTTTTTAAAATAGTATCTTATTCCATGAGCAGAGTGGAATGAGGCCAAGAAGAACCATTACGACTGTGCTCCTAAGACATGTGCCTGAAGAGTAGACTTTTCAATCTGCAGGCAGCAAATATTACTCTTATTGGTACATCTGGTTTAATTGGATTGAAATCGTATCCCTTCTAAAATCAATAGCAAAAGCAGCTAGTAAGTTCAATGGGGGTCAGAATTTTATCCTTGGTTTCAGCTCACCTGTAAATCTGAATTGTCCTGTAGGTGAGAGACTTCTGAACAAATTGAACTTTTTCTATGTAAAAAAGGATTATTCCATTCACAACACTACCCCCAGAAATCCTTTGATGAATATGAGACTCCTACGTTTTACAATGGCAGGGCAGATGCTGTTCTTCCTCAGAAAAGAAAATGTAATTTTAGAAATGCTTTTACATCAACAGAATTTTCAGTGGGCTTTACAGATCGGAAGAGGGGTTTCTATGTACCGAAGATTTAGACTTATTGATGATATATGATTTGACATTGTTATTTGCTACAACCTTTTCCTGCATCTGAATAATAAAAGAATAAAAACTCAGCATCATAGCCACTGATTCATTTCCCATGCTGAGTAGAACTCCTATTTGTGCTGATTACAGGGTGGAACATGCACAAATAAAGTGAATTCCAAGTCCAACTGTCAGATAAGAGGATATTTAAATGGACAGTGATAAAAAACAAAAACACCACTGTTACTGGCATTGCATGTCATAGTTCCCTATGAAATGGCACAAACAGAGAGAAACACGAAGAGGAAACAAATTTAGTCACTGTTTAGAACTGAAATAAATAAGATTACCTTTATTTGCCCGGATCCTAACCAAACAAATCTCAGCTAGATGGTCTGGGTTTGTGAGGAGTTAAGGGAAATGTGTTTCTACCATAAGAACATAAGGGTTATCCCACTGAGTAAGACCATGACCAGTATCCTGTGTCCAAAAGTGGCCTGTACCAGAGCTTCATGCGAATTGTACAGATCAGAGCCATTATGGAGTGATCCACTTGATCTTCCACTCCCAGTTTATGATAGTCACTGGTTTAGGCTTGCCCCAGGCATGAGGTGCATCCCTGACCATCTTGGCCACTGATTGATGGAGGATCAGTAGTCAATTTGTCTACTTTTTTAAAATCCAACTATATTTTTGATCATCACAGCATCCTATGGGAATGAATTCCTCAGCTTAGTTGTACATTGTATGAAAAAGCATTTCCTTTTCTTTGTATTAAACCTGCTGCCTATTAATTTAAGCAGGTGTGACCCCTGGTTTTTGTATTGTGGGAAAGAGTAAACAACACTTCTTTTCCAATCCATTCATGGTTCTATAGGCCTCTATCACATCCTTCTTTAGTAGTCTCATTTCTAAGATGTAGAGCTCTAATTTTTTAGTATCGCCTCATATAGAAGCTATTCCATACCTTCAGACTCATAGACTTTAAGTTAAGAAGGGACCAGTACAATCATCTAGTCTGACCTCCTGCAAAATGCAGGCCTCAAGACCTAATCCACCCACTCCAGCAATAGGCCACCAACCTATAACTGAGTTATTTACCTCCTTAAATCATGATTTAAGGACTTTAAGATACAGAGAATTCACCAGTAGGTGAGCCATGCCCTGTGCTACAGAGGAAGGTGAAAAACCCCCAGAGCCCATCTCATCTCAAACTCTACTACTCATCTTTCAAAGGGGTAGCCGTGTTAGTCTATTGTAGAAAGACAACAGAGTCCTGTGGCACTTTTAAAGATCTTTTAAAGATTTTAAAGATCATCTTCAAAGCGTCTGACGAAGTGGGATTTTCTCCCACGAAAGCTCATGTGATAAATAAATCTGTTAGTCTTTAAAAGTGCCACAGGACTCTGTTGTCTTTCTACTCATCTTTGTTACCTTTCTCTGAACCTTTTCCAGTTCCATCATATATTTCAAACGGGATGACCGGCATTGGGCATAGTATTCAAGTTGTGGGTGAACCATGCATTTATGGTGAAACGTGAGTACAGAGGAAGGCTGAAGAGCATCAGAGCCACAATTATACCAAGTCTGTTGGACAGTAAATCATAGGTACTGATGACGGGCAGCTTGATGATTTAATCTCTCATCAGTTTATGTCAGCTGCTTTATGTTAAGTGGCAGGACAAGATCAGAAATGAGGCTAGTCTGAGCCAAACCCAGTAACCACCTTCCTCAGTGCTGGCTCAGTTTATAAGGATGGTAAGACCAATGAATTACAAAGCACTTTTACCTATCAGCGATGACGTGGTCATCAAAAGCTTCAGTAGTGCCATAAGTTCACCAAATTGGATCTAAACAGTATCCGTCCTGATCGTTTTAGAGACCTAGCGAGAGATCAAATTGGACTGTGTGATGCGCAGAGGTTAAATTTGCCTTGACAATGACTGCTGAGCTTTTACCATGTATCTGCTTTGTGCTTACAAGCGTTCCTCTACAATCATGAGGGCTAAGATAAATTTTCCCTAAATGAAAGATTCTCATGAAGTCCCCTGATTCCAGGAGCAGAAGCTGTAAGAAAAACTTCAAGTATCATGAGATAATAAACCAACCTGGCAGTAGCTACTCACAGTGCATTCATTTGAGCACGTGCATGCCTATTTGCAGGATTGGGACCTTAAATTCATTGGTGCAAGGACCGATCTGCCTATTCTTCATGTAGCACACTGGGGCCATGATCCTGACTGGGGTCTCTCAAGAATATGGCAATAGAAATAATCTGTTAAGTATTGTGTGTGTTGGAGGATACTTTAGTTTATGCCTTCTTGCACTTTCCTGCTGGTTGCATTTCATAGTGTACACATCACTTCCATCTCTTTCGCACTAGCTTGCAATCCCTTACACCAACTTATAGAACCTCTTTCTGAAAAACGACTCTGCCCTCAGGGAACCCCACACTTCCCCGTATGCTACTGACCTACCCCTAAACACAACATCACTTGGCCCCTCAAGAGGTCTCTGGAGGTGGGAGGTGAATGCAGACACAGATAGCAAGGGCCCACACATGCCCTCCTTCACACAGGGCCTCATTCTGGTGAAGAGGGTCTATTGAAGAAAATCAGTGGCACAGGAGAAGCTGTTAGTTAAGTACTAAAAACACACACACTGGGGAAAGGAATTCCAATCCTCCCTCCTCGCCCCCCCCCACTGACATACACACCCACCTCCCACATAGAACTTTTAATTTAAATGAGAGACACTTCCCCCTCCCCCACCACCACATCATGACATGCTCTGCTCTCAGCTCTTTCCTACCTTTAGGCCAATTTTTTCTCATCTACTGTCTAGCTTCTCCACACCAAGCAGTAATCAGTGCAGTCCTGAAGGCTATGAACATGCTTCCTCCTCTGAAACTGCCCTCAGTATGTTCCAAGAATAAGATGGCAGGAGTGCTTAGGAAAAAGACAGGCATTTTCCATCAGAAAGGGGTGGAAGGGTGGTAAGAACCCTTCATCTTTTTTTTTTCTTTTGTACCTGGCTATTATGTCTCCGGCATCCTGCATGGCGGTGCTATCATCTCCTGCGTACTACTGAACATTATGTCTCCTCTTAGATCACTTAACTCACCACACGCACACACAACCTTCCTACACTCATCTCTTCAAATGCTGCAGAAAGGCTCTCCAAGCAGACTCGTGTCTGTCTTCCAAAGCAGCCAGATGGACTCCTCCAGACATTAGCTATAATTAAATGTTCCATGAAACTAGGACAACGAAATGAGCATGTTGCCCAAATGACAGAGAGAGAAGTGTTCAAAGCGTAATATTTGATGGGTTTTATTTATAAATAAAAGCAGCTGGCGACTGACCTAAAATGCTGGCAGTTTTCTTTGTGTGACATAATGCCAGACTCTAGAGTTTTGCTGTTTGGTGTGCAAATAGCACTCAGCAGCTCCAGCCATGCTCAAGATACCGGAGTACAAAGGGGTTACACAATCTAATACAGTCCCTCCCCCAAACACAGAATCATAGGGATGGAAGGGACCTCACGAGGTCATCTAGTCCAACCCTCTGCTAAAAAGCAGGACCTCTCCCACTAAATCACCCAGCCAGGGTTTTGTCTAACCGGGCCTTAAAAATCTCCAAATATGGAGCTTTTACCACCTCCCTAGATAGCCCATTCCAATGCTTCACCACCCTCCTAGTGAGAAAGTTTTTCCTAATATCCAACCTCGACCTCCCCAGCTCTAATTTGAAACCATTGCTCCTTGTTCTATCCTCTGTTACCATCGAGAACAGCCTAGCTCCTTCCTCTTTGGAGCACCCCTTCAAGTAGTTGAAGGTTGCTATCAAATCTCCCCTCAATCTTCTCTTCTGTAGACTAAATAAGCCTAGTTCCTTCTGTCTCTCCTCATAAGTCATGTGCCCCAGCCCCCTAATCATTTTTGTTGCCCTCCGCTGGACTCTTTCTAATTTGTCCACATCCTTTCTGTAGTGGGGAGCCCAAAACTGGACACAGTATTCCAGATGTGGCCTGACCAGTGTCGAATAGAGGGGAATTATCACCTCCCTCGATCCTGTGGTCCAAGTATACAAAACAGAGGATAGGCTATTCTCTTGTTTTAAAGATGGAGAAATGAGGTATGGTTTAGATGGTTGAGATGGTTTAGGTCACACTTGCCCATGGCCAGAGAGGAAGTATGATAGAAGGAAGAGCTGAAACCAGATCTGTCACACCCTAGCCTAATGCTTTTATCACTAGATCCTGTGTTGTCATCACTAGTTATTTCACAGAAGTATTTATTATTTGCATTGTGGTAGCATCCAGGGTGTTCAACTAAATCAGCTCCCCTCCCATGCTAGGAACTGTACAAACACCTCATAAAGAACAGACCCTGCCCCTAAATGGCCAGCAATCGAAAAAGACAAGGTAACGAGAAACAAATAGGCACAGGTAAGGAAAGACAAACAATAACAATAAGCATAATAATAAATCGTATGAATAATGGTTGCAAACATCTTGATGAGCCTTGGATGTCATGAGATCAAACCATGCTATTGCTACTTTTGCGTGTGAACGGAATGGCAGGTGGTCTCTATTGCTCAGCTACTAAGATTCATAACCTGGCTGCTGAAATCTATTCTCATAAACAGTCTGCAGGCAGACGAGGAAGTAAAGCAGTTCAACTTGACCTGCATCATCAACAATGAAGCGAAGCTCAGCCAAGCATCACTGGAACAAACGGATTTATCTCACTCCTGGGTAGGCAACCCTACCAGATAAAGCATCAAACACCATCATATTATAGCAAGTTCCAAAGGGGTAGCCGTGTTAGTCTATTGCAGAAAAACAGAGTCCTGTGGCACTTTTAAAGACTAACAGATTTATTTATCGCATGAGCTTTAGCATCTGACGAAGTAGGATTTTCTCCCACGAAAGCTCATATTATAGCAGTATCTGACACTTCCAATACTGTAGAAAATATATTTTCCACTTGAAAGACATCACTATGGCCACTCTTGGTAAACTCAGATATTTACAAATTCTCTTTACTGCTGTTCCCAAACAACCTCCATTGCCCTTCTTTGGAGTTATGGATCCTTTGGGTCCGGACTGTCTTAGTAGAACTCCTGAACAAACTCCATGACTGGGGCTCCTGCAATAACAAATAAGCATAATAATCTGAATTCACTAGGTTGGATTTAAATCTGGAGTAAGCCCACTAAAGTCAAAGGAGTTAAGCCAGTGAAAGACCAGTGAGGGATCAAAACCAGAACTACTCTCCAATACACTGCATGTAAGGATATAGCACGTGCTTTGGATGTAGGCACCAATAATGTTGAACCATCAGATCTCACTAGAACTAAGGAAGACATTTAGGCTAAATATATCATGGAAGCAGAGCAACTTGCTCTGTCTTTAGACACAGAACTTCCATTAACAAGTGCCATTCAAATTGAAATCCATTCTAATTACTAGAAGGCGATTAGTGCAGGATAAAACGTGAAGCTCCCATTTATCCTGTTATAGCTTGGAATGATGCATTGCATATTGAAATATCAGGCATTAACAACCATCCTGATTTAAGCCTGTAAACATTATAATGTAGGACAAAATTATGCTTGAGTCAATGGGGCTACACATATATTAACCCTGATTCAGGAAAGTATCTTTATTCCGGAAAGAATTTTAGCATGAGCCTTAATTTTAAGCACGTGCTCAAGTCGAATTAAAGTCAAAGAGCTGTTGAGTAGGGCACATGCTTTTTCTGAATTGTGCGTAAGACAGACAGTTAAGTAGGAATTTGAAATTTGCATGATCATATGAACACATACAAATAAGACTAAATAATTATTTGAAGCCTAGACCTATCAATAGCTGGATAGAGCCTTAAAGAAACACGGCACCACATGTGCGCACATATCCACAATCATTCTAATGCACATAGCTCTCTCTTCCCTCGCCCCTCCCCCAAAAAAACCTGTTATGCAGTCTGAAAGCCTCAGTATTTCAGTCTTTTACTATGCCAATAAAACGTACCACATCACCTGTTTTTTGGCTACCCCAAGCAAAGCAAGTACTGTGGGAAAGGAGGTGCTAGATTTGAAAAAAACAAAAAAACAAAATGGGTGGAAACTGAATGGCTGCATTCCAGCATTATAAAGTAAAGTCTATGCTTTGGATTCTCTACTGAACAGAAAGACTTGACAGTATCATCAGCTGAGCACGCTGGTCATACAAAACTTGGGAGCTCTTGCCCCTTAAGGAAACATATAGCTTTCATGGAAGGAGTTTGCTCCTCTAATTTCATCGTTTTGCACAATTGGAAAGGAGCCTGTTATTCAGAGCGCACGTTAAGTGTGCCTGGAACAAAAGGACAAGCCCCTGTTCTAAGAAAGTTACAGAGCAGTAAGACCCCAGGTTGCACTTTCTTTAACTACCACCTACTTTGAGAACCAGTGGGTCCTGCAGGGCCCGGCTCCTTTGAATGCTTTTTGTTAAGTGAGCATCTGTTTGGCAGAGGGGCCAGGCCCCAACCTGAAGGGACCTATTGGTAAGATGGAGCACAGACCACTGGACTTGGATTTGCAGAAGAAAGGACCCTGCTGGCGTTGCCTCTCACAGAGCCCTGGACTGGGAATCGGTGATGAGGAAGGGCCTGAGTTCCCCTGGTATGCCCCACTGAAGGGACAAGGCCCAGGTGCAGGTAGAAAGCTGAATATTCCCATTTTAGTATCAGGATCAGGCACCTCTATGGCCCTGGCAGAGACACAAGAGGCTAAAGTCAGGGGGACTAATCAGGAGGATGCCTGGTCCCGCTGAGCTCACACAGGGCTACAGGACACCTTCAACTTTTCCTTCTGCAGCTAGAGAGATGGGATATCAGTGAGGCTTTTCAAGGGAGGCCTGCTGCTGGAGGCTGGTGGCCCTTCAGGGCTGTAAAAGTTATATCGGGGCCCCTTGAGCCAAAAAGGGTGGGAGCCACTAGTCTATAGACTCAGAAAAAGGCAAATAAGATTTTTTAAAATAATCCCGTGATTTTTTAAGGGCAATTTCATCATTTCTGGAGGCAAGCTCAGTTCTTGAATCCAGTAATTTCAGGCAGGTTGCCATTTGGGAAGAAAATACATTTGGAGGTCACAGAATGAGAAAATGTCTAATCCAGTAAATTTTATGAAGGACAAAAATTCATACAATTCCTGTTAATATTCTGCTGAAAGTATTATAGCAGGTTAGAAAACTGAGGAAGAGAAAAAATTCCTGTGAACCAAGAAGTTTTAAAATGAACTTTGCAGGTAATCTGTATGCATTCCATGATACAACCAGATAGTATCACTCACAGTCTCCTTGCGTTCCAGAGACCTGTCAAATTCCTCTGCAAAAATAAACAATGACAGCAGAGAGTCCCTGCTTTGCAGAGGTTTATAGAATCACATTCATTATTTTGACAATTCTATTGATTCCCTGTGATGAAAACATAATTCATAAAAGGAGCTACAGATGCATAATTAAACAAAACCAAGTGAAAGAAACTGATCCGCTTCCTTTTTTAAATTAAGAATATTGTAATGAAAAGACTATTGCTGGGTTTTCCTGGGTGGAATTAGAACTTTTCATCTGGATCCACAGAGTTTTATAGAATTAATGGAGTCTCCTTCAGCTCAACTCTCAGGAGTAGGGTTTTGGAGCAAGAGAATATGAATTTCACCACAGTGAAATTTTTATGCAATTTTTTTGTACAGCACAGATGCAGTCAGGAATTGCTTTGTGACAATTTCTTACCTTTATAAAATGCCTATCCTTCTAGATAATCCCAGCATCCTTTACAAACTGACACCCCAATTTTGCATCAGGGTTTGCTAGCATGAACCCCATCACATGTATGGAATCCCATTGAAGTCAAGGCCTTAAAATGCTATACACACAGTACAAAGGAATCTTTGTCACCCACTATAACTATAACATACTTCTGGGGTGAAAAGGAGCAGCAGTTGAGCATTGCATTGCACTGGAACCGGAAGCGTAAAATGCTGTCTACATTTGAAACTGGAGAAGTTTGAAATATTGCTAAGCCTATATTTGCTAACTCTTCGTTGAAAAACAAAACAAAATAAAAACAAAACCATGAGCTCTTTAACAAGGCAGACAGAGTCAGAATTCAGTTTTACATCTTTGTCAAGACAATCCATGTAGTGACCTAAACCATTTAAAATGAAAATGAATTTTTATGAGTAATTCCATGGATTTTGCATTGCTGTACTTAGCAAGGCACTACTCATTACTATTAACACAGTAATGTGCTTTATAGTACTATGAATATTTCACATCTAACAGAGCAATTTTTTCCCCAAATAAGTAAAGCAAGTTCTAAGAGAAGCTGCTTTCAAATAATCACATAGATAAAAACTGCAGGAATAGGTCATATTGTGAAGTTGTGGGACTTCAGGGCTCCACTCCCATAACTCTTCTTGACACAGATAGAAGACTGAACAACAAATAAATACATTTCACAGTCCACAGCTATCTTAATCTTCTCAGATTTCACAGTTTACATTCTCTGGCTGCTTCTGAACCTAGCACCTTGACTGGAATTTACAATGCACATAATTCAATTATCCACAGACACATCTGATCATTTATAATAAGTCAGTTTCTGGGAAATCATTGCTGTCTCAGTCCCAAATATGCAATATTTCCATCCACAGGCTTGCCAGCAATAGACTTTTCTATTTTAATTAGGCAAGCCACAACAAATGAAAATAGGAAGGCATCTTCTTAAGCTTAAAAGAAGCAGGAGGGCTAGATCCTGCTGGTGTAAAGTGGTGTGGCTTCACGGAAGTCAATGGAGCTTGCTGATTTATACTAATTGAGGCATTTTAGTTGTTAAAAGAAAGCCAGACCATATAGGATCTAACAGTCCTTTCTGAAAAGCTCTCTGGGATCTCAAAGCTCTTCTTTAGTTGTTGTAGTCTTATTAAATTATGTTACTGTCTATGATCTCTCATAGCCCGTTCTATTATTAAGAAACCGACTGTCACATTGTTTCCTTGGGCTCCCTCAGTATCTACTTCTTGTCTCTTGTCTTCTACACAGATTGTAAACTCTAAGGTAAGGATCAAAATGAATAGATAATATGTTTATTTTATAAATTATACATACTCGGAACTCCCAAGGTCTCTGCATCCATGCCAGACCCTAGGGAATGGATGCTGAATCAACAGTATTTCCAATGTTAAATTACTACAAAGCCATCTATATAAGTAGTGGAGGAAACCTGCTGCTATTTATATCAGAACCTTACACATCAGTTTCCCTTTGAAATGACCTGGTTTTTCTAAGCTTGGGAGCAAATTTTGTGCTTGGAAGAAGACAGAGACCACCAATTCTTATTTCACTAAAAGGGCTGGACACAAAAAAAACCTGTCAGGCATCTTCTCTCTCCTGCCACATTCCTCTCAAAGTACACAAGCAAGCTTTACAGAACAGAAAAAACTGAAGGCTGTCATACAAGGCCTGATCCAAATCCCACCAAAACCAACAGAAGAACACCCACTAACTACAAAGGCACTCAGTCAGGTCCATTGTGAATTACCTCCATTGCATCCCTAACCAGGGGAAAGAAGAAAGGATAGAAATATGGTTCTATTATATTTTGTTGTATTCATCATGCAAGAACCAAAACCATAATAAATTTGATCCAGACACATTCCTTGCCCTCCTCACTTCTCATTGCTGAGGTAATGTGAAGAGACATGTACAAGGATCTCCACAACCACAAAAAGAAGGACTAAGCTTGTTTTGAAATCCAAGTCTCCAGCTCTTTCTCTCAGTCCGCTCCATCTATACACAGTAGTCGTAAATGGTTTCTAGGCCATGTGTACTTAGTTTAATCTCTGCTCCACTCAACAAAACCCTGATAAAATCCACAAGAAGTGAAGCAACACTCTTTGAGAAGAAGTAGTGACAGCTTTTTATGGTTAACTTTCTCATTTTTCATGCTGGCATTATTTACATGGTGCCTTACACTGAGCATAGGTCAGGATCCAATTTCAGATTTTTATGGCTAAGCAATACTCACATTCTGGTCATTTCATATAGCAATTGCAATATGATCCTGGTTTGAGCCCCATAATGCATTAAGGGAAGAGTTTTCCATCCATGCCGCAAGGATGGCTCTCAATTTGCAAGTCTTGGTGTTGTAGCATATATATGAGGTTAACTGAGGTCTGGCCACTTGTCAAGCTAAGGCTGGAAGCTCTGAAGAAAGGTGGGTTCTAGGATGGGTTCTAAACTTTAGCTTGAAAATAAAACCAAGCCAAATACTATAACCACTGTAGGCCTCAAGCTTCTACAATACCCTTAAACAAACCCATCAAGAGGGGATGGTCCCAGCCAACTTTGCTGAAGTCTGAATCACGCTGACAACGTTCCGTTCATTGTAGCCCTGAGGCTTCTTTATGTCAGCTAGGCTGGCATGAAGGAATTGCTGGGGAGGTGCCCCAGATTCACACCCCAAAACATCCCGAAGCAAAGTCAGCTCTGAGCTATATCTGTTGCAGTCCTGGACTCATGATCATTCCAGGATGGGCTCAGGGTGGAGCAGAAGTAGGATGTCAACAAGGCAGGGGAAAGAAGATCCTTGAACTCCATCTATTCTGCAAATGAGGTCACTACAACAGGGGTGTCATACAGGGCGGCCCGTACCAGATGCTGCAATCACCTTCATAGCTGCTAAACAGAGGATACACAAACTATCTCCTCTTTCTCCCTGCAATGGCATGAATCTGATTCAGAGCATCCACAGAACAAAGGCTTTCTCAGGAGGCACTCAGCATCATGAAGGATCAGGACCAACTTGAGCAAATTTATGTAAATCTGCAGCCAGTGACTGGTTCCTTAACTGTGACCAGAACTGGAGGGAAATCCCATTTGTGCAACTCATTCACTGAGGGGGCCTGTTACAAGGCTCAGCAGCTCAGAACACCCCCTCGCCGCATAGTGTGACATTGCAGCTGCTCTGACTCAGTTTCCCCTCCACCATCTGGAGCCTACTCCAGTCACAGATGTGAGACGGCAGTGACTTGAACCTTCCACATGAGCCCATCACACCCAGAGAATCCAAATCCAAACCAACAAAACACAAAATCTTTGCCTCAGTCTTAAACTAGGCCCAGTCCTGCCTTCCCAATGGGTCTGTCTTCTCTCCTCTAATTCAAGTGCTCTTCCACCCACCCTTTGGGCTCAGCAGTCACCCTTCCAGAGCTCTTTTCCATCTCTCCCCTAGGTTCTTTTGGCTTGCTCTTTGCAAGGCCTTTCACCCTGGAGTCTTTCAGAGGTTTCTGTCTGCGGTGTGCTCTCTAGGGCTTCTCCGCAGCCTTCTATTCTCCCCTCCAGCTCCCATTCCCGTGCTTCGCTTCTTTCTCCTTAAATCCCTCAGCCAGCTGAGATGTAGCAGGAGGAGCTCACTGAACAGGGCTGAATGGCCCCAGAGCTCCTGACCCTAAAAGAGTAGGCCATCCTGTTACAGTGAGGCATATTAGTGGCATTAACCTAAAGCCAGACTTGGTGAGTCAAAACCACCTGCGAAATTTGTGCAACATCAATCAGAGGTCCATCCATTCTGGATAGCATTCAAGCAGCTGAAATATTTTACCAGGACAAAAACACTCTGAGTAAGCCCTCTAGGAATGAAAACCTATAAAGGCACAGTGAAAATTGGATGCAGGCATTATTAAACATCAATTAAACTGGAATTTGAGTTCACAGGGGTTCATACCACCCTCACTTTAGATACCCTTTTCACTACACCAGAGCTTCAGATTTACCTGTTCACACACAATGGACGCTCTTGTGGTTAAGGCTCTGGTCTGGGACTCAGGTGTTGTGGATTTAGTTCTCAGGGTTCCGGGGCATTTTACCAAACCTCTCCATGCCTCACAGTGTCACAACCAGGATGTGGGCAGTCTAGCCTAGCAGGTAGGACCAGGAGTCAGGCCTAGTGATCAGGACTGGAGTCAGAGATGAAGCCCAGGGTCAGAAGCAGAATCAGGAATCAGTATTTAAGCCATGGAGTGAAAAACAGAGCTGGGGTCCAAAGCAAGGAGCAATTTGGGGGTCAGGTGGGGGGGGGTCAGTTGTAACATCAGGCCATAGACTACTGAATTGCAGAGAGAGCTTCTTGGATCATCATGCTTAAAGAAGTGCACCTGGACCAGTCAATTAACAGCCACAGCAGATGCTGCAAATCAGGTATTCCATGAGCGTTACTGCCTATGATGCTTACATTCCCAGGGTTTAGACTTCATTGAACACAGTTCTCCCATAGCAGTGCAGAAGTGCTGGGCACCTGCAACCCTTCATTCCACTTCTCCCAAACCTTACACATGGCAGAGACTGTCTTTTACTATATGTATGTATGTTGTGGCATCTAGATGTCACTGTACTACAAACAGTTGTAATTCAAAATGAAACCACCTGATTTGGGGTCAAAACCATCCAAATGCTGCATTTTTACATTCCTGCAAGCAGGCACAATGCCTTGTTATTTAGCTTACTGGCTTAGCTCCAGTTCAGATACATCTGAAACTCATCCCAGGTTTGAGAACCTGGTTCAGTTACTAAATCTGGACCAATACCAAAAGGTAGGAACATTTTCGTGCTTTGGAACTTCATTACAAAAGTTTTCCACAGCTCTAATAATGGAGAATGAGCCAATTAGTTCAAGATACAAAACCTGGGACCCAGAATTTGAATACCCCAGAGCTTGTTGGGTTGCCAGATCTGTGATTTTGGTTCAGACCCATTCTTAAGCACAAATAATTTAAACAAGAAGAACATTGCCCAAGAACTATAGATTGCAATACGTGGGAACACCAGTAGATGGAATATGGAGCCCTGGCTGACCTATGCAAATTTTTAAAGTACATCAGTTTGAAATTAACTTTCGTTGATTATAATGTACGGAGAAGAAAAAATATGAAAAATAGCTCCTTGGCATTCTTAGTAGGTACTTCTCAAAAGTAAACACCTTGGATTTCAGAAAAATATATATTTCTAATTACTAAATGGTACCAGTCCACACTGAAGAGTAACTGCCAGAAAAACCATATTTCTCTGTTTTGTTTTTGTTTTTTCCTTTCAAAAAGTGGTGGCCTGCTACATAAGTCATATAAAACTAAACTGAAAAAGATTAGTTTTTATTTACCTTTCTGTTGCTTGAAAATAGCTTAAGAATACCAAAAAAAAATAAAAATTAAAAAGAATATTCAGCTTGATCAACAATGAAACTTCAACTCTTTGTCCTTAAAAAGAGTATTTTAACTAAGGCATGTGTCATCTGAGGTTGCTTTCATAAACCTGATGGTTTGTTTCCTATTAATTATATGGTTAATATTAATATCTAATACAGTCTCATTAAGATTTGTAGGAATCTGTGGATACTATTGGGTTTTTAGGTGTTGCCACACTGCCCTCTGGAGTACAGTGACACCTCATGCATATGACAGAGATTTACAGGGCACCTCACCTGGAAACACTGGCTTGATTCATCAAAAGGGAGAACAGATTGATACCATTCTATTTATCTGTGTGTAAGCCTTCATCTGCACTGTCCCACAGCTCAGACTAGGGATGGGGGGCGAATAGCAGCGTGCACCGAAGTATTTCAGTCTAACTCCCTGCCGTGTCGATGATGCAGACATGAACTAAAAGATTCCTAGTTCCTGTTAATGTAATCCGGTTTAAAGAAGATTATGTTAATGAGTGGAAGCCTTGTGATTCACATCCACTTCATCCACATGGGGGCAATACAGCCCACTGCTTTGGTGGATTTAACAGACCATAATGTCTCAATATTTCATAAGTTATAAGAGCAAGAAAATAGACTGCCCCAGCTATAGGATTTTCAGCTTGGCTTGATTAAATAAAAATATATAGTCAAAGCAAAGCACAGTTTTGGCCTGGATCTTATAGATGGTGCACCAGATACCCCATGATTCAGTGATATAAGATAAAATGCATTTGGTAGCCTTGACCTACTTTGTACTGGAGGCTGGCTGGCAACGCCTGCTCTCAGTAAAACACGTGCAGCGCCCCTGAAGTCTACCATGTTGCCAAGGGTAGAGGAGGGAAGAATTTGGCTCTTGATATGTGTCCAGAATCAGGCCAGCTGGCAGCAGGCACAGGGAAATAATAGCAGTGTTGAGGCAAGAACTGAGGAGCCTTAGCAGAGCTGTCTGGGGACCTGTACAATGCCTCCCTACAGTTCGGCTGGCCTCCTGAAGCCAGTGCTATTACTGGAACTCGCCACACACAAAAAAAGTCTTTCTTTGACAAACTTCGCAAGATTTCGCCACTGTTCTGAGCTTGTACAGTCCCCTGCTAGAGTGCGCGCATCTGCACTTTTTTTTTTTCACATCAGACATAGATTGTAAATGTCTTAGGGCAGGGACTGGGTCTTTTACATTTGTGGAACACTGACTAGATCAATCTTTACAGTCATTAACAAATAAGTGCCAAGCTTCAGAGCTGCTGTATCAAAGACAGACCTCAAACTCTTCTCACACAACAGAACTTCTTGCTCTCATTTTTGCTGCTATTAGGTTATTCAGTAGAGATTCAGGACCAGATCCTGCTTCCCTTGAAGTCAATGGCAAAACTCTTATGGGCTTTAGTGGGAACCGGAGCTGGTCTTCTTTGTGTATGTTCATACTTGCTCCTGCATGGCAGCTCAAGAGTTTGGGTGAGTGGTATAAAACCAGAAGTGCTCATAGAAAGTCTCCAGTTGCTAGACTTGCTGTATTAAATCCTTGTGCTGCAGGCAACAGACCAAAACACAGTATCAATATCACACCCGTGGGGCTAGAGCGCAGCTATGGCCCACTAGCTCCATGAATGAATTCCTTTACCACAGGAGGTAAAGGAAATCTCTCTGCTAGCTGAGGGAGTATTGGCAAGTCCCTCATTATCTCTAGTGGCCGGCCACTAGATTACACAATCGCTGTTGCTCTCACACACCACCGCCACCTCACGGCCTGCACCTCGATGCATAGCAACCCCTTCTCCTCCCATGCTGAGTGATGCTCTAGTATTTACAAGCCTAAACTTGTGGAACGCGAGAGAGGGCTGAAACAATGAGACACGGGAGCCACTTCCAGAATGGATCCTTCACAATGGGAAGAGTTTGCAATAACTAAAGGGAAGTGGAGACCTTTGAATCAATGCCCAAAGCTAAAGCTGGTCTGTGAAAGAGTCACATCAAGTTTTAAACCTCCTTAAAATCAGTCTGGGTTTGGTAGTTTGCTACATTGATGAAAAGGATGGAAGTTCTCTGAATAGCAGGAAAGCTGGTCAACCTCCTTTTCAAGACTCTCCCATCCCTTACTTCCAGACCTTCCTTCCAGCTGTCTCTTCTCCACCAGCAAGAGCCAGCCCATCATTAACAACAACTAGGGTAAGAATTTGGCCTGGGAATTGTTTGGGTGGGTCAGCTATAGCGAGTGCTCTGGGGTGCCCCGAGTGTGTCAAACATGAACCTCCAAGAGAAAGAACTTGCGAGGTTGATTTCCTTGTAGGCCCTGTAATTAAAACTGGCTGTGAGCAAACTCAGGCAGGGTCCCTGCTGCCCCCACACCGTTCCTTTGTCTTTTATGGGATGCATTTGTTCTGACAGTAGTAAATATGTCTTCATATTCAGTAGTCAGGCAAACCAGCTCAAGACCAGTCCATCATGCTCCCTTGTCACAGCTACAGAACTAGGAGGCAAAAGTCAGAGGCAAAGGACAGGCACTTGGCTTTGATATTAAGCCAAGGAATCATTCATTGGGTGAACTGAAGGAAAAATTACTACAGAAAGATTTAGTGTTTAATCCTGTTTCCAAGAGCCTTTTGAATAAACATCATAGCCAGATGGGCAGCTAAACAAATCATTGTGAAATGCATGGAACACGGTGACCCTGCTGCAGGCGGGGGCTGTGTGAAAGATCCACATAAGAGACCTAATGGTGAGGGAAGCCAGGGCTATTATCCCCATTTTATAGGTGAGAAACTGAGGCTGAGAGACTAAATAACTTGCCCAATACCACACAGGAAGTCTATAGTGGAGCATGGAATTGAACCCAGGTCTCCAGAGCCCCAAGGTAATGCCCTAATTGTTAGATAGTTACAGAACATTTTAGCTGTGTAGTTTTGTGCCCTGTTAAGTTCCATAAAAGTAGATGGTGTTCTAACCACTGCCCTGGAACTCTAAAATTCACCCTGAAGTACCCTGGCTTGTGGGAGTGACACCCATTGAATAACTCAGAGTTCCTTTAAAAAGGGCACTCCTCTGTCTGTGGAACAGATGGAATTTCAAGCTCCAAGCCTATCGGGCTGGCAGATACAGCTCACAGAGTTTCAAAATCACCAGAAATGAATTTAATTCTTCTGCCAGCCACTCCTGTGTAGTTTGCAGGAGAAAAGAACAAAGAGAAGCTAAAAAAGACAAGGTGAGCAAAGAGCATCCTGTTGCTGCATGCAGAGGGGACCCCCCGAGTGAGCTGTGAGGAGAGACAAAGAGCTCCTGTGTGTGGTACAAATAATAAAACCACTTTGATGACAAGAGCCAACATCGTGGGTCATGCATTTGCAATAATAAAAGCCCTGGCACTCACCTCAGGGGAATAGGGCAAGCTGTAGCTTCGCTGGAAGAGTCTTGTGATCTGTTCCATACACAAGAGTCAAAAAGATCATTTCAGTGAGGTGAGGAGAGGAGAGGAGAGGAGAGGAGAGGAGAGGTGTCACCGTGTAAATCAATGGTGAGACCATGACTGAGGTTAACGAAGTCACAGTGGTAGAGGAGAGAGGCAGAAAGACTTAAAAAAACTGAGTTGCATAATGTAGCAACATCAGATTCTACTGCTGGCGGTAATGTTCTAAAAAGGACAGAACAATCACAACAACAAATATGTCCAGTTCTGGCAGGAAAAAGCCTGGGGGCTGGGGAGGGCGAAGGTGAAACGGCAGGGAAAGGTAGTTTTAGTAAGAAGTCACTAAGCCAAATTGATCGGTTAATGTGTAGCCCTTTACACAGCTGATTTACATCCTCTGAGGCTCTTGCCCAGTAATTTAAATAGAAATGGAATGAAGGGGAAGGAGTGGTATATGAAAGGGGACTAGCTTTTCACTCAGGGAAGCTGGGGTTCAGTTTAAAACCATTTGGAAATTGGAAGGGATTGGAGGTGCCTACGCATCTGTTGTTTGGGCTCTGAAGACCAATTCAGACGTCTGTTTATAAGCTCTTCAGAATAGGAACACCCTCTTCTTGAGTGAGCTGCAGAATACTGAACACATCCATAGCCCCTAACAAATGGAACAATATCTTCACTATTCAAGGGGAGGGATAAAGCAGGTAGAAATAATTTATCATGAATTCCCGTGAGTGAAAAATTCTGAATTTTCTCAAGACATACCAGCATACCGCTAACCAGAGAGCTGTCAAAACTGATAATTCACTTGGTTTTGAAAAAGTATTTAGCTAGAAGAATCAATACAGAAAGTTGGATGAAATTGCCCTGTCTGGAATTCTTTAGGATCTATGAGTCTGATCCTCAACCACAAAGGATATCTGTAGCTCCATTGAAACACTGGAGCTATGCTGAGCTACATCAGCTGAAATCTATTTCCCCAACCCCCCTCCCCCAAGCACGCACTCTTGAATGTTACAAAGATCTGAATACTAGAAATCAGACAAGCAAATTGTAAAGAGTGCATGATAAGATGTGAAATTTCTCTTAAGGGATGTTTTATTCTGTGCTTTCTGTAGCTAAGAAACCCATAATCACTGTCATTTCTTTAATGCTGAACTCCAATAGAGTTTCCAATAGAGAAAAAGTGCATAATTCAGAATAAGCCTTCCCTGCGGCAGGAACTGATTACCCCACCCCCACAAATTTATCACAAAGTAAACAATTTCTGACAATTAACATCATATTTAGATTTGTAGTGATGCAATAATAATAATTTACAATTATATAATCATGCCTAATCTGAAGGATCTCAAAGTACTTCAGAGACCATAGACAGAGAACACCCCCACACGAGTACAATGTAGTCATCTTTGGAGGAGAAAATAAGAGCAATTCTATACCTCATGCAAAATACAATAGTATTTAGAAGGTGAAACAAATAACTTCTACAGCTGAAATACCGGGGAAAATTTAGGTAGGAATCTAATTATTAGACAAGCCCAGAAAACATAATTTCCATTTAAAAAAAAAAATTAAGGGTTTGAAATTTGTTTTCACCCTGCATCAGAATGAAAATGAGACCTTTCAAAACATTTTGTGAATAGCTCAGAGAGAGCACACCAAATAGGCTGGTTTAGGGTACACACAGGATGTTGGAGATGCAGATTTGAGTCCCAACTCTGAATCAGAAAGCGACTTCATATCCCCCACATCCCAGGTGAGTATCCTAACAAGTGGTCTATAAAGTCAGTCTCTCTGTGTCATATTTCTGGGCCTGATAAATTTTCATCAAAATGATATATTTCTGCAAAAAGTTTTGGGTTCGACAAATTGGCATTTCCACTAAACATGCAATTGAAAAATTTCTGAACAGCCTCTAGGAGTTAACCCTGGTGTCTTGGATGACTTGCTGTAGCTTATCCAAAGATTGGTTGCTCCAATGGTATACAACTACTAACACCAGAGAAGGCACTGTTTCAGGGAGGAGTGTCATCTACCACACCATGACCACCAATTTCTGCAGCACCTTAGGCTTTGCTTGAAGGTCTTCTAGCCAACTACTGACCAAGCCTGGTTTTACTCTTGAAAGACAATAGCCCACGATAGGATGGCACGGGTACAAGAACTCAGCTGTAAAATGAGTCACCTTTGGTTTTAGTGAAGAGGAATGTATCTACATTGTTTAAAATAGGTCTGGCTTGAAAAATGTTCATTTGAACTTTTTTCTCCTTGTTGAAGAGTAGGAAATTGCCTATTCCACACCCATTGTCCTATATAGCGGAGGAAGGGTACAGTGCAGAAGGAAGTGGCTGTTCTTTGACAATGTGGTCAATGCGATGACCTTCCCAACGCTGCCTGACGAAGGGCCATATTCGCAGCTGTTGTTCATTGGCATAGCTAATATCAGTGGAGCTATGCTGATTTACAACAGCTAAAGATCTAGCCCAAGAACATCAAGGTCATTTCTACTACATTATTTTGACTTCTCAAAAACTATCGAGATGATGGTTTAGAATTTCTCTGCAGAACAATCCTTCAATTTCATGGCTCTCTGCATCTGTTATAGTGCAAAGTATTGGAGTCAAAATAGTTTAATGAAAACAACAAGAGATGGAAGGTCAGAAGAGTTCAGATCCAAGTTTCTACCTTGGTTCCTAGATTATGCTACATGCCATTGAAAAGAGATCAAATGGGCAATTCCATGGCTCAGGCAATGGTAAATGAGTTTTGTATTGACAATTAATTTATTGGGGCAGAAGGATGGAAGAAATTCTACCTATAGCCTAAGGGCAGGTCATGGAGCTGCTGTATATTTCCTCTGTGATAACTGCAAATCCCCTCCTGCATGCCCCCTCCAGAGTTAGAGGAAGATGAGTGTAGATGCATGCTGTGAAGTGGGGGTTTTCTGTAATACTTTATTAATCTTATATGTGCCTCAGTTTCCCTCAGTACTTTGCATTATGGGAGCAAACTTCTTGGGGGACCAGTTCGGGACATGAAGTGTGGGTGTCTCCTTGCTGTCTGGGCCATCACAACTAGGGTTGTTAAAGAAAAGATTGAAAATAGCCCAGATCAATGTGGGATCGAAAGGGAAACTGGAAGTCTCCAATGACTCCACAAATCGACACTCAAGAGTGGGAAGCTCCAGCAGGTGGGATTGAGAACTCAGCCTGGAGATAAAGGATAGTAGGTGACCAGCAGGAACTGTGGCTTCCTGGAAGAGGCTGGCTGCTTTCATCTAGGACTTACTATAGAGTCAGAGATATACAGAGCCTGAGATGGAAGCCACTGTAGCTTGGCTGATGGATCGTTCTGGCTTGCCTGGTGGGTCTTTCTGGCTTGACCAGATGGATTATGTTTTAACCTTCATTCCTCTGTGCTAACCTAAGGACTTCTAATGATGCATTCCAACTGCTTCGTTTTGAAAACACAATTTGGTGTCACTGCAAACACTTGCTGGTGTGCAGTAGTCCCTGAAGAGTTTCCAAGTCCCTAACCAGGAGTCTATTTAAACTGGACTGGCTGGGCAGAGCTCATGGCATGAAGCAGGAGTGCTGGAGCCCGGAGGTCTGATCTCAGAGTTGGTGTGGCTGCATGGCCTACCCTTCAGGTGTCTAACGCACAAAAAGGGTTCCGCCAAAGGAATGTTTAAAAGCTGGGGTGTAGGATCTGCGACATATGCCACTGGCCATTCCTCCAGAACAACCTTCCCATATTACCACCAAGTTAGGACTGTGAAAGTGATGCAGTATTCTCCAAGACCTCATTCTATCTAGCACGATGGAACACAGCTTTCAGACTTTCCATATGTCATCTGCATGAGAACATCTTGCCCTTTGCCTCTTCACTAACCTTTCTAGTAACCTCATATATATGTTGAATGCTATGGGGGAAGAAAGGGGTGACAAACCAGAACGCTGAGGCACCCTGCTGTTGGGTAAGTGGAGCTGTTGCCAACAGCTACCCATCGCAACCTCTCTGAGAGACAAGAATGAAGTTACTGAAGGGCAACAAATATCTACCTCCATAAAAGGTCCACCAGGGGAGTCAACAACATCTCATCAACAATGGAAGGTAGCTCATATATCTAATAATATTAGCTCAGGCTCCTAAGTCTATGATCCAAAATTTTTTGCACCCAGCTTTTGTATGCAGAACGGATATCTGCGTTGCTCATGTGTCAGTCCTGAAGATGCTAGGATTTCGTACACGCACAGTCTTACATCTGTGCAGTTTTAATAACTGATTTCCAGCAGTCGTCTCTGTGAATGAAAGCATTTAATGCACTGAAGTAAACAATTACATTGAACCAAAAGAATGGATATTATCCATGGAATCACTTGACAAGAAGCCTAATAAACAAGAAAGCCCCACAGAATGCAAACTCCTACTTTAATCATGTCTGATATGATAAAACTATTACTATCATTCAGTGCAGCAGAAACAATCTGCTGTACAAATTGGGAGCAAATCTTAGTAGAAAAACATTAATTAATATAAATCAAACGCTGTGAGATGCCAGTTGCACATGCAGCATAAAAATAAATTGCAATCCGTTTCCCATGCAAAACAGCCTTCGTAGCAGACCAACCATTGAGCAAATATTTCAAGTCTACAGACTGCTCAGAAGTGATTGTCTAATTTGAGAGAAATACGCATTAAACCATATGGTTTTGATGCCTGAAACATGAAGGACTCACTTTAAAGCATGGTATTTATTCTGGGTAACATTTAAAATCAGAGCATTTTCATCAGTTTACAGGAATTTTCTCTTTGGTGGATTTACTTACAGTAATGGTGAGTTTACCTCCTCTGGTGCTGGATTTTGTCCCCAAAACACTGTTGGGCTTTACTCATGCAGAACATCTGAAATACATAACAAGGAAGAGATGGAATATTTCAAGGGAAAAGGAAAATAACAAATACCCACCACAAAACCCTAATTCTGCCTATAAAATGAATCTGAAACCTCAACCGGGAGAATCTTGACCCCTGAGATAATCCACGGCTGCCTGTTTAGTAGCTTTGCCCATATTTCCATTCCCTTGTGAGTAGAACAAACTTTCCCATGCCGCTAGTAATTCCCATCTACATTCACATATAAATGTGAGGGAAAGACATCCTACCAGAACACACCACATTTTTTCAGGCTTGGAGAAGAACCCATTTGCAACATATTTAATCAGTAGAATTTACTAGAGACAGAAGCATTAACTGGGATTCTACTGGCTGCTTTCTCACATCTTAGACCTGCTATTTCCCCAGCTTAAACCAGCAGTGTCATTTTTGTAGCTAAGATCCTTACTGAATTGTCATTTCAAACTTATTCCATTTATGCAGGCGAATCACTTGAGACTGCTGATCTTCTTAACCTGATGCTGCTTAAGGTACACTTTTGCAGTTGGGAATTGCACCAAAGGAGAGGAATATAGGTTTTTGTGCCAAAGGAAACAAAAATCTCATGATATAATATCTGAGCATTAAAGGCATCTCTCTTCTGGACTTGAGGATCTGGTCTCCCCTACGCCAGTGGAGCAGGATAAAATGTCCTCCCCTTTAATCTTGCAAGGTGACTTGCCCTCTCAAATCTTTCCCTGGATACTGAGCTTTCAGCAAATCCAATTGATGAGGAGGGCTGCTCCCTGCATATTTCAGCAGCTTTGTCTTCTGGTACCACACCTATCATTAGGCTCACAGAAGGAAACCAATTCCAGATCTATCATTAACAGCTCCCAGTGGTGTTACTTCTATTACTCTGCTTCCTTTTCCATAGTCATAGTGGCAACAATGGGAGATTATTCACCTTAAAAGGAACATTGATTTTTCCATGCACATCAAGCCTGTTTTGTAAGTAAGGAAAGGAAATTAAGTCTCCCTTCAGTGGGAAATAACTATATTTACCATTGTTTGGGGTTCTATTCATTGCTAATGGGCAGGTTTTCTGGAGGCTTTTTTTCTTCCTTGGTAGCTTACGGGTGAATTTATTGTTCATGAAAGTAAAGGATCTACAATACAGATTTGAGCTAGCATGTATGTGGGCAGACTTGCCTCACCACAACTCTACCAACACAATATATCATTCCGAACCTGCAACACAGCCTCCATTTCTATTCTGATCCATTGTGAGCAAGGTGCTGTGAGGTGTTAAGAATTCCCAGGGTCAACAGCACTCAGGGGTGCTCAGTACCTTGCAGGACTGGTCCTGGTTTTATGATGAAGACAAGAGAAGGCTGGATTCATCCTGACCAGAATAATTAGAGGAGGAGAGTCTGGACCAGAACCCTACATCTGAACACCTTTGGACTTGAAAGGACCAAAAATTACAGGCCTTTGATTTAGAGGAAACACAAATCACTTGCTAGGCACATTTTTGTTCTATCATCGGCTTGAGTTGGACTCTCCACTGCCTCACATCCTAGGCATCATTTGCACCAGTGCAAAAGTGTGTGCATAATGCTATTTTGGTTTAGCACCAGTGTACACTGACTTTGCACTGATGCATGGGAGGAGGCAAGTGCAGGACAATGGAAACGAAGCACTTAATCTGTACTTTGCTTTTTAAAGTGCAGAGATACTAATTGCAGATCTCATGATCATATCTTCCACCTTTGCAGAAAATCAATACACGTAAAGCTAAAAAACTTGACTTGGACCTTGCTGATTGCAGCGTTCCAGCCAATATAAGCTATAATTTGACTTGTGCGTTTTGATAGCTGCTGTTGTCGGATTATTGGGTTTCACAAGGTAGAAAGCAGCCCACCCTAGGATAGGATTGTCCACATACCACTAGGAATTGCTTGATGACAGGAGGCATTCCAAATTGCTCACTCAGGCTGTCTACACTGGCAAGTTAGTTCAAATTAAGGAGGCTTAATTCGAACTAACTAAAGCCATGGCGACACTAGGCTTTAATTAGTTCGAATTAAAGGCTTCCTTAATTCGAACTAATAAATTCAAATATGCTATTCCAACTAAGGGTTAATTCGAACTAGTTAGTTCTAATTAACCAATGTGGCCAGGTTAGTTCAAACAAATTGCTTAGTTCGAACTAGCCAGCCCTTTGAAATCAATGCAATTCGCTAATTCGAACTAAGCCAGTACCATTCATGACACTTGCTTAGTTCGAACTAAATTTTGCTAGTTTGAATTAAGTTAATTCGAACTAACTAAAATTAGTTCGAATTAGTTAGTTCGAATTAACTAATTCGAACAAACTTTAGTAAATGTAGACATAGCCTCAGAAATTACTGTGAAGAACTAGTCTTACTCCATCTGCAGGCATAACAACGCCATTTTATTAACTGGCGGGATGATTTAGTAAAGGGCTTTCACCATACAAGCTCAGAAAAGAACATGAAAAGATTTAGAGCTGGTGAACTAAACTGTGTAAAAAAAAAAAAGAAAAAAGGAGTATTCTCATAAGCAGGGAGAAACATCCAACAAAGAACATGGCTAACTGCCCCAGGCATCATCCAAATAATGAAAGGTCTGAATTTTAGAGTGTTTGTCAGCAGCTGGATTGGAATTTCTTCCTTTGCCTCTACAGAACAGCATTTGTAACACCATGTTTGTTTGATGCATAATTTGGTCTCAGTGAAACAAACCCTGAAATTACTCTGCTGTAGTTTCAGTAAAAGGGAGTGTGCAAGGCAGTGCTGTATTTAGGCACATGCCAAGTAAGCCGTGGCTTAGGGCCTCACATTATGAGGGGCCCCTAAATATGTCAGAAATAACTAAGCAGATTTATCATTATTGAAATTGATAATGCAAATAAGGCTTTTTGAAAGATGTATGTTTTATTTAATTGGTTTCTATTGCACCTTTGCCTATGTATATCTGCAAATATAACGCTTTATCATTTCTTTTTCATTACCCTTTCTGTTATAATGTAACACACTTTTTTCTCTTTATTTTTTGTAGTATGGGACCTCTGAATCTTGACACAGTTTAGGGCCTCAGCGTGTCTTAATCCGACCCTGATGCAAGGACTTCAGGATTTGAGCCAATATTAGGATTTAATATAGAATGGCCTTCACTGCATTTTTACCTTGACTTGTGGTCAATTCGTTTGAGACAAACAAATCTTTGGGTTCTTTGAAACTCTGGGTCTCATTTTGGCTTTATACTTTTGCCTTCAGGTTCCAATCAAATGGCTACTGACATCAATTGGAAGGCTTCTATTAACATTATTGGGCATTTAATCAAGCTCATCGTTTTCACTTATATTCACCATGCTATGAAAATATATTACGTGGAGGAGCAGCACTGTGGGCACTTTTGCATTCTCATCCAGCATTAGGGGTTAAAATATGGTTGATCTCGTACTAGTGCACCCAACTTTGCTCCCACCCAATGTATATACACAGCATCCCAGAGACCTAAGACACCCCCAAAAAAAATTGGAAAGAAATTTTATAAAATATTTTTCCTTGGTTGGGTCAAAATTTTAAATTCTGAGCCAAAGAATTTGCCAACTTTTTGATTTTTGACAAATTCCAACCATCTCTTTAAAGGAGCCCTAAGGAAACACACAGCTGAGTCAAATCAACATGAAGAGAGAGGACAACTTGATGAGAAATAATCTGAAGACCAACTGAAAGTTGTTTCTTACTTAATGTTGCTATAGGCTTTGGTCCACCCAACCCATAGGTTAACACAGTGGTTCTCAACCTTTTTTCCATTGCGAAACACCTGACGGGTGATGTTTCCCTGCGTGACACACTACAATCTGTCGGTGGCGGTGGTGCTTGGGTTGGGAGCGCTTAGGAGGCGGCAGCGCTCTGGAGGATGCAGCCCTCCAGGACCTGGGCGGGGCTAGAGTCAAGCCAGTGCAGGCGGAGGCCCTGGTGGTCGGGCTCCATGGGGCCAGGTTTCTTTTTGTGGATCTCTGGGTTGCAGCCTCTAAGTCCCTTACTCTGGCCCTGACTGCTACCTGTGTTGTGCAGCAGGGGTGGGCTGTTGAGGGCAGCAGAGAGCGGCGGGTGTCAGGAGCCCTAAACTGGCTCCAAGCTGAGCTGCCAATTTTCTGTGACACACCTCCCAGCTCTTCGTGACACATTTTTGTGTCCCGACACAGTGGTTGAGAATCACTGGGTTAATAGATCACTGGATTCCCCAGTCATCACCATCCCACAAGCTAATAGTATTCATTCGGGACTCTCCCTGCTCTCTCCGCCTTTCGCTGATTTCCTTCTGATCTGGCCTCCGATCTTTTCCCTCACGATAGCCGTGTTCAGTATACTCTCAAAACATGGACAGAGCACTGAGTCACTGGAGCAGACCAAATATGAGCATGGGGCTCAGATGTACCCTTAGTTTTACAGATCAGGTGACGGGACGTGTAACCCCTTTGTTCCAGAGCTGGAAAGTATCATTATTTTAGTTGCTTGACAAGGGTTGAGACTACTGCACGCTAGATGGCAGTCACATTACACTTTCCAATTAACTCTTCAGATTACTGCATGCCATTAGTCCTCTGTGTTGGGAACCATAAATTAAGCGCAAAATAGAAACAGATTTTTTTTTTTAAGTTTGTTTTAGTCTATGGTATGAAGCTGATTTAAGCTAACCACAAAAAGCCATTTCTCATGCTACATGCAGCATATTGTACTGCAAGGGAAGGCTGATCAGGTTCTTTATGCCTTTGCCAAGAAAACTGAAGACTTATTTCGGGCACTAGCAAAAATTAAACAGGGATTTATACACTTCACATCTAGCCCAACCTGTCATCATCCAGTTATAATTTACATTAATTGGTAGGCAGATGTGCTTAAAAACAAACCTGTACACAACAGTGGAACAGTGGGCCCACATCCTCAGCTGAGTGAATTGTTGTAGCTCCACTGAGACACAGTTTACTTGCTGTAGAAAGCAGCTGGATGACATTGCTATTAGGTGAGCTATTAACCTACCATTGCTTGGCTTGAGAGGTGGTGTTTCAGAATGTGCTAATTTTCAGTTGATATTTGTATTGCTCGGGTTAGATAGATAGATAGATAGATAGATAGATAGATCTGTTCACTCACCTACACAAATCCACGCCACCTTCTAAGCTAAGTCTCTTGTGAGGTGAGAAGGAACATTTCTTACCTCCTAGCTGGAGGCTGAGAGAGGAGAATTTGTTTCCCCTGCTGGTTCCAAATTAGGGGAACCGCCATCTAGACAGAGCCATTGAAGAGAGGATGAGGAATTCACCTAGCTTGAGAAGGAGAACTGAGTCAGGGAGGGATTTAGGGTATATCTACACTGCACACCATGGAAGGCAGTGTGTAGGTCATATCTACACATCACAGTGGAAAACAGGCTCTGTCCACACCGTATCACGTAGCTACATGCAGCGATGAATGGCTCTGGTGGTGGGAAGGCGCTTGGAATCTTTCCCTGTAGTGGGTAGAAGGTTCTGGCTGCTTCCTAATCCTTTCCCTAGTGCCGAGCCTTCTTCTGCAGGAGAAACACTATACTGCGGTACTGCACCACACCGCAGAGTGGGACACTGCTCTGCTTGGGCCATACACAGCCATATAAGATACAAATCCTGGGCCAGTCCCCATGGAGCATGAATAGGGAGCGTCTTCTCCACTCTCTTGCTCACCTCAGAGGACCATCCAGCCTGTGGGTCAGCGTCAATATCTGCCACGGCCATGACAATTTTCACTTCTGGCAGCCTTAGTGTCCAGCATTGGCTCCGACCCCCAGAGACTGTTACAGGCACCTCCCCCCACTCTGAAAACCCATAGAAGGGGGCAGAGGGGCAAGTAGCTATTCGTCCTGTCTTAGCAGCGTAGTCTGGCTGCAAAATAGAAGCAGCCTGCTTCTGCCGTTGATCACTAGCTGTGTGTTTTGAAACTTACTGGTGTAAGTAACTTAATTAAAACAAACAAGGAGTCTGATGGCACTTTTAAAGACTAATACATTTATTTATCGCATGAGCTTTCTTGACAAAGTGGGATTTTCTCCCACGAAAGCTCGTGCAATAAATAAATCTGTTAGTCTTTAAAAGTGCCACCGGACTCCTTGTTTGTTTTGCTGAACTAGACTAACATGGCTCCCCCTCTGGAACTTGTAATAATTTAAGGCCGCAGTTGGGTTTATGAGTAGGCTGTCGAGCATATTTTTGGCACATGTATATTTTTCTCTGAGATGGGAGAGGGGTTGCAACCACAAAATGGTAACTCAAAGCGGGTGGGCGGCTTAGCTCAAAAGCTTTGCAAACCACTGCACTGAAGTGTTCAGATGTGTTTTTACTCTACTCACCTAAGCTGTACCTCTCCCCTCTTTTCTTCTATTTAAACCCATGCTGTGTGTGTATTCTACATGCCACTGTAAGGAGCAAGTGGTGTAGATGTTCCCTTAGTGGTCACAGGCCAACTTTCAAATTAAGCTGGCGTTCTGTGATGGCACATGCCCCTGTGCCGCTGACAGAACTATTGAGCAGCCCTGTTCTTGGGCAATGCCAATGAAGAGTGCCTTTAGAGCATGCTGGATTCAGAGAAGGAAGCCTTAAAAGGGGAAACTGGGCACAGATCAAATAAGGATATTTGCCCAAGAAGTGAGGCTGCTGAAGGCTGCTAGAGAGTCCAGACACCCTGGGAATGACTAGCTTTCCCTTTCCCCTTTAGTGCAGATGGACAATGTACCTTCATCACTGCTCCGTTGCTGGAACTGAAGAGCCATGCAGGGCCTGGGGATAGTTAGAGAGGAAGAGTCCTGAGAGAGAACTCAACTCCCACAGGGAACAAAGAGCTTCTTCAGAACCCCCTTCCTGGGCAAGACCCACAGCCAAGGAACTTGAATTGTCTAAGCAGCAACCAGACACCCACAGCTGGCTAGTACAAGCCAACTCAGGCTCTTCATTGCTGTATAGCCTTGCGGGCTCAGGCGGGAACCCACACTGAGACCCTGCGAGGCGGTGCCATCAATCTCCAGAATTCAGTGATGTCCTATTACCTCAGTCTCACCACTTATAGGGAACATTTAATTTTCTCCTTAAATTTTCCTTGTTTTGCATTAATAGGGACTAGATCTATAGATTTTAACGTAATAGAACTCACATGGCCACATTCTGATGCACTAGCTCATGGCGGATTGGCACTTTTCTCTATGGAGTTCTATTGACTTTAGGCATCGTTCATCAGGACTGAAGAGATCAGAATCTAGCAATAATGCCTAGCTCTTATGTGGTGCTGTTCATCTATAACTCTCAAAGCATTTTAAAAAGACGATCAGTATCAACATCCCAATTTTACAGATGGGGAAACCGAGGCATGAAAAAAGTGAACTGATTTGCCAAGGTTACCCAGCAGGCCAATGGCAGAGTCAGAAATAGAAATCTCCTGAACTCTATCCACTAGGGCACACTGCCTCCCTTTAAAGACCCCCATCCCTGCTCCCAGTGAAGACTATGGGCAGGTCTGCATTGCCTGGGCTTTTCAGAGGCAGTCAAATGGAGATACACAAGTTACTTAAAATAACTTGTGTATCTGTGTTCGACTTCCCTGCTCCTGGCACGTCCACTGCACTGAGTTGAAGGGAGGGGGCCTCCCTTCAGCTCAGCGCTACCTCAGTTGCTGGGGTGGTGTTCAGGGATCGACTTTCTAATCTGCTGAGCGGATCTTCACAGACCCGAGCAGTCAATCAGGAAGTTCGAGCTGATGGCGGCAAATTTCCCACCATCAGTGAAGATTAGCCCTCTGTCTCGGCTTCCATGGTGCAGTATCAGTCCCTAATACAAAATTACAGTGAAGCAAATTAATGCTCTTGAAGAGATCCCCTGTCACCCAGTGCCATATATCTACATTGCAATCACTTTGGAGAATTAAGTGTAACAGATATCTTGCTTTAAAGGAGAAGAGAGAAATTGTGCCACCTTCTTGGTTCACAAGGAGCTTTTACTGAAAGTTCCAGAGGGGGAGCTGTGTCAGTCTAGTTCAGCCAAACAAACAAGGAGTCCGGTGGCACTTTTAAAGACTAACAAATGTATGAGCTTTTGTGGGAGAAAATCCCACTTCATCTTCAAAGCGTCTGATGCAGTGGGATTTTTCTCACACGAAAGCTCATGTGATAAATGTTAGTCTTTAAAAGTACCACAGGACTCCTTGTTTGTTTTACTGAAAGCGTAGGTTAAAGGATATGAGATAGTCTGATGAGGGAAGGTATCATTTAAGATGGGTTAGTTTAAAGGTCAATTTGTTGTTGGAGAAGTGGACCTGTTTTTACACAGAACTGACATGGTTCTGCATTGCAAATTTTTATTAATATCTCCTAGGTACATATAATAATATGTAAATGCATCTTAGATATTATTCAAAGCTGACTGAAGTCAATGGATTTTCTTTGACATCAGTGGCTTTTGGATCAGGCCCCTGGTGGCTTGGATGGGAGCTTTTTATTTAGCGTCTAAATAAATAAATAACTTTAAAATGTGCCACTATCAGCACACTCTTCATTTCGCCTAAATCAGTTATAATTTAAACACTTAATACCCTCCCCCAAACTGTGAATTGGCTTTTACTAAACCAATAGGGTTCCCTTGGCACCATAACACTCCAAATGTCTCGCAGATCAAATTCAGTCACTCGGAATTTCTAGCTGTTTGTAAATTGCCTTCAGCAGTTGGCAAAAAACAAAAACAAACAAAAAAACCCTACTTTTCTTATGAAAGCAAAAGAGCATACTGGTCTTTATCATATTGCTTTACTGCTTGCCATCTGTGATCGGCACCGATGGAAGGCTACAGGTGTTGCTGATATGTTAATTCTTCTCACCCTGCTGCTGAGATGTGGCTACAGTTAGCATCCATCAATCCCCAGGAGGTAGGAAGCAACATTCTAATCTCCCTTTCCCTTGCTGTGAGGAACATATGATGAAAGTATTTCGATACCATGAGGCAAGAGAAAATCCTTTGACTTTTGATAATGCAGTATCACCTTGCTGATTGAGGTTAGAGCTGGCCGTAGAATGTAATCACAGTGCAATGTGAGCATGCACATACCAAAAAAACCAACAATCTCCAATTAAAAATCAAAACAAAACACCCAAGCCTAATACACTCTTATGGTCAATTACTTTAAAGAGCAAAACTATTTAAATGGTCTGGATCTGCTGCTAAGTTTGTCTTGCCCTTTTATCACTCACCTTTTGAGTAGTACATGATTGGAGGAATAATTTCCTTCAATGGATCACATCATATTCTCATAAGACGGGAATGAAGCAAACATCACGAAGCTCAGAAATTCCTCTCTCCCTTTTCCATGATGATAATACTTTGCACATCAATAGTATGTTCCAGCCAGGGATGCCCAAATGCTTTGCAAATGTTTATCTCCTATGTGATCATCAGCCTCTATTTGAGAGACGACAAAGTGGAGGCACACACACCCGTACAAAAGTGACTTTCCTACCGTTCCATAAGTCAGTGGCTGAGCCGGAAAATAACCAAATAGCCCCAATTCCTAGGCTCACCAGCAGACCAGGACGAGAGCCACAGCTGGTGTAATTTCCTAGCTAACTTCAGTAGAGCTATGCAGATTTACATCAGCTGAGGATTTGACATTGAACACTCCCCTTCTCTGCTATACACATATTAGGCTGGTTTTAAAAAATAGCTCCATTTTTACACCTATATTTTTGAGGCCACAATCAACTATGTACATAGATGGTAATATGCAGCTGCAATTATTTGTGTCAGCAGCCAATTGGGGGTACAATGGTGGAGGCTAGATTTTAAAATCAGGCTTTTGTTCTGAAGAAACTAAAGACATTTCTTTGTGTCTCAGCTCTGTATTTATGATCTGAATCTGCATGATGTTCATTCGCACAGTACAGCATGGGGTTCCCACCTACAGCGTTCTTAAGAAACAGCAAAGATTTCAGATGTTGTCCTTTGTACTATTATGGGAACCCAGTTGACAAATGAGCTGCCAGGTGACTGAGGAAGTTTGTGGTGAAAGAGAACAAAAGTCTATAGACTGGGGAAAGTTAAACCAAGAGTTCTTCAGAGCAGGAACAATGGCCAAGGTTTTGAAACATGCCTAGTGATTTTGGGTGTCCAACCGGAAATACTTTCAAAGGGAGCCTGATTTTCAGAGGGTAGATTCATTGTTACCAACCCCAAGTAGTCAAAAATTATATGTCGAATCCCAAAAAATGTTGAGGCAGGTTTTAAAATCATGAAGGTTTTTTAAAAAATCAATTTTAAGGTTTTTTTTTTTCCAAATTTATCTTCTCAATTTTAAACTATGGGGTTACATTCAGGTGATATTTTCAAGCTTTTTTCCCCATGACCGTAAAGGTAGAAACTTTCCTTTTTAAAAAAAAAAAAAAAAAACCCACCTGCAATTCTCACGTGCTTGCATTATTTTAGAAGCAGGTGCTTTGAGGTAGTCAAGTATGGTCAGACTCATGCTAAAAATCCCAGGCCTTCAAACATTGGGATGCATTGCAGTTTCCAAAAAGCTGACCCCTGAACTCCCTGATGTTTTTGGAAAATCTTGGTCCTGGCTTTTCTAAATCACCAGAATACTTTCCCAGTGCTCTATGAATAATCATCAATTGTGAGATCACCATGCTCCCCAGCCCTGGAGTATGAAGTAGTACGACGTCTAAAGCTATGTCTACGCTTCAGGCTCGGGCTGTGATGTCCAGCTCGTGGAGACGGACCAGCAGCTAGCTTCCATCAAACTAGCATGAGTGTAGCTGAGGTAGTGCAAGATTTGGGAGGGGCTCATTGGCCTGAGTACTTACCCATTCAAGACACCAGCATGTACTCGGTGCAGATAGCCCCTCATGCATGACTATGCTCTATCTATTACACTTGTTCAGTGGAAGCTGGGCTGACTATGTCTCCTTGAGTTGGGAATCACATCCTTAGCTGGAACTGTACACATTCATTGGAGCTGCAGGAAAAGCACTTGAGTATATAACGACCACCCTGCAAAAGTCTCTGGTTGTTGCTCACACACTTGAGCTAGACTTTGCAAATTCAGCTGAATCTTGTGACTTTTTCCAGTGACTTTCTTTTCCTATGATCATGTGAGTTCTACGGTCATTTCTGCAGCAGTTAAGTGAGTGGCATCGAGGATATGAAATGACAGAAGGAGTTATGGCATAGCACCCGCATGTGACGTCTACAGGTATTTAACAGGAAATAGGTTAGAAAGCACCATGGAGACAGAGATTAGGGTAACGATGGTTGGAAAATGCAAGGGGAAAAATTCAAAGTATTTATGAAAAATTGTCATCAACGTTTTTAATTTTCTAAAAATCTGAACCACATACATTGGCCAATAAAATAGCACTTGTGTGAGAGAAAGATTTTAAGAAGTGGTTTGGGAAAATCTGCAAACTTTGTTTAAAAAAAAAAGAAGAATTAATAGAAAATCCAAAAAGCGTCAGCCAGCTCTAGGTAAGGAGATCTCTGTAACAGAAACTGACTCCAGTTTCACCCATCACTTAGTTTGCATTAGCATTAACACACAGTATCTCTCTGAAAGATGAGACTTACTATACATGGGTTCAACCAAGAATGGTCAAAAAGATGAAGAGGGAGCTATTTTAATGGCTATGGAAGCAAATAGGAGCCACCAAAGACTCTTCAGGATTGAGCAGGAAGCATCAATGGGAAAACTCTCATGACATGTGGGGCCAGGAATTCACCCAGTGTGTGTTTCCAGATCAGGAGATACCTGAATTGCAACAATGGGTTAAACGCAAATAGGGCCATACTCACCAGCTCATCATTTTATCGCAAATCGCACAGTTTGGGAGGGTTTCATAGGGCGCTCTTTTACAGCAAGCAGCAGCTCATAGCTGCAAGTCTCAAAGCCAAGAGTGACAGAGCTTGTACTGTGCTAAAAATATCTGTGTAGACGGTTGGGATTGGGGTGGATTTCAGCACACAAGCTGGAACATCTACACTGGCTGAGCCCACACCTGTCAACCTGGCCTTTGAGACTCACTGGCACAGGGTGTGTAGACATACACTGGCTGGTTGGTTTTTAAAGTAAGGTTCTAGCCCTCCTGGATGCAGAATCAAGCTTGAAAATATGAACCTGACCGTCCCTAATGCCAGAAAACAAAACTAACCTGCATTTATTATTTTATAAGTCTTGTGATTTTTGGCACCTGACTCACAATTTTTGAATGGGGCAATGAGGGTTGGCAATGCTTCAGCCATGCAACCTTAACTCATCTACACTAGAATTTACAATCATGTTAGTTCAGGGTTGTGAAAATGTAAGCGTATCCCTCCCACCCCGAAAAAAGAGATCCCTTACTCATACCTGACATGCTCCTCTCAGGAACTGCCACAAGTACTTAACAAACCCACTGAAGTTCCTGGCTACCTGAAGCTTCCTCTCACTGAGATCTATAATTTTGCCTCCCCACTGGATGAATTAGCACAATCCATGTCATGTTCATTTTTTTAAGAAAAATCAAATCATTTCCCACCCCCACCCCTCATCTTTTCTGGTTTTCTTCCAATCACTGGTGAAACATCAGGAAAATGTCAGGAAAAGGAAACCAAATGCTGATGTGACTTCTCAGATAAAAGAATCCCACTGTGTCCATGCTGCTTCGATTTCCATCCCCCACCCCCCACCATTAGAGACTGCACAACTGAGTGTTCAGTCTGTACCCAGCAATGCTCTTGTTGGTTTTACTATACCTGAAGCCCTTTCCTAATGCTTTGATCCTCCTTCCTGGCCTACTGTGTTCTGGTACCCAGCTTCCCGTAGCTTCTCCTCACTGTTCAGGAATGTTTTGCTGCCCTTTTCCAGGTGCTACATTGCCCTGGCTTACTGCACAGACATGCCTTGCTGTGCACTGGCACGTCTGGTTTCCTTCATCCTCCACGTTACAGACCGAAAAATTCCATTCTTGTTATCTCTGCCAGTTTACTCACCAGACTGAGTATGCCAGGTCATCCTATAGTGAGGCTTCCAAAAGAGACAACGAGACAGCTGATTTAGAACTACTGTCCATCCACTCGGTACACGTGATTTTTGTTCCCGAGCTGTCTCAGGGTAACATTCTGACAGATGAAGTCCTTGAGTTCCCTAACCAGTGATGACCTCTTCTCCCATGCTGATTTTGATTGATTCTGCAAAGAGTTTTACTAAAGCACAGACCACGTTGATAACTGATTCATTGTCACGATGTAAGGCCCATTTGTTTTCTTCAGTTTTGGGGGGATATTTATGATCCTCATTTCTTGAAGCAGCATGGGGTTTGGTTTGTCTTATTTAGAGACAACTTTGGGATGGGGGAGGGAAGGAGGAAGTAGGCTGGGATTTTTATTGGGTATTACCATGCAGAAACAAAAACAAAAATGAAAAACTGCCTATGAAAAACTCACTTAGGATTTTGAGCTGTAGCTGAAGCAGAAAGAAACTAACTCACAGTGTGAGTGGCAGGCTAGCAAAGAAAAGCTAGATACTACTGTGACGGTGGTCAATAGACAGAGATGTGCCACATATTTAGAATCAACGACTATGTCTACACTACAAAAGTTAAATCGACTTTGTTAAGTCGACTTTAATAAGGTCGACTAAAGTCTACCTTATTGAAGTCGACTTAACAAAGTGGACTAAGTTAACTTAGCTTTAAGTCGACTTAGTCCACTTTGTTAAGTCGACTTAACCACCCTTAAATCGACTTAATAAAGCCTACTTCAGGGTTACTCCACGTCCACACTGGCCTTAAGCCGACTTAAGGAGTCAACTTAAGACTTAAGTTGACTTAAGGAGTGGTAGTAACTAAGTCGATTTAAACTTTCATTAAGTTGACTTAAGGAATTTCTTAAGTTGACTTAATGAGAGCCTAGGAGGGACATGGCTTAATTTAAGTTGACTTAAGCCTCCTTAAATCAACTTAAATTACCAGTGTAGACGTAGCCAATATGAAATCCAGACCCCAGTGTGGTGTTAGGGATACTGCACTGCTGTAGTGGTTTGTTCATGACATAAAATGGCAGGTTTTGTTAGTTACTGGGTCCTGCCTTACTTTCTGCCTCTAAATACTGCACAACATGCTGTAAAGTATTGCACTCCAGCTGGTCTGGATTTCAATGGACTGGGAAGTGAATCGTTAAAACAGGTCAAAAGTTGGATGTTTCACAAACCAAAATTTTTTTTTCCAAAATTTTCTGTGATTTTTAAAATATTTTCCTAGTTTTTCCATAACTCCTCCCAAACAATTTCAAAGGTTTTTGTTTCTCCTTCCACTTAGTCCCCCCCCCCCCCTTTCAGTAGCAAAAGAGAAAGGAGGGGAAAGAAAAACAAGTTTACAATTTTAGTATTTTTTAAAAACAAAACAATTTTGAAAACAAAAATCCATATATATTTTTAAAACTCAATTTATCTTCACAGTTTAAAAAGAAGATTGTCAACCAGCTCTACTATGTGTACAGTATATGCCTATTGATCACACAGATATGTTATGAATCTTAATTAGGAACTATCCGGCCGGTGTTTCTGCTTCCACAGGATATGGAATAGGGAATATGTTATTGACCTCTCATGTAAAGTCCTTTGAGATATGCTGATGTAAAGTACTATAGGATTCTTGCAACATTATGATTACACATCATCCGGAATTTACAATTCACACTAGTAAAGGACAGGGCTCTCTCATTCTACGTGATACTGGGGTGTAGTTATGAAGTAGGCTAACCCAAAATTGTCAAATTTTAGTTATTTCAAATTTCAGCAAAAAAAAAAAAAAGTCAACATTTTGCGGAAAAGAAAAGTCCCTTTTCTGACCAACTTACACAGCTGGTCAAAAAACAGCCACATTTCAAAATGTATTCAATTTTGATGAAAAAAGGAATGATTTGTGAAATGTGTTTTCATGGAAATAATCTGGTTATGCAAGTTATTTTATTAGATCTCTTTAAACAAAAATTGCTATTCTTGCTTACAGTGATTAATACTGACTCAAGGCTGGCCGAATCATATAGGTGAACTAGGCGATCGCCTAGGGCGCCAGGCTTTAAGGGGTGATGGAAGTGAATTTTTTTCTCTTTTTAAAATGTATATTAATATGTTATCTCTTGTAAATGAACGTACTGCCCTCTGACGGGGGCCCAAGTCATAGTTCACATAAGGCACCAGAAACCTTTGGGCGGCCCTGCACTGACTATATTTTGTCTTTTTTAGCACATCATATTCTCAGCTTTTCCTGATCTTTCCCATTTGCTCCTAACCCACATAAATGTCAGTCTCAAAATGTAAATCAAACTATATACAAAATTCATTCAACCACTTAATAAATATTTTGAGAACAAAAAACCAAACAAACAAAGAAATCTTTTTTTAAAAAAGTACACGCTACATTAGATCTCACTGAGCCAAAAATAAAAAGCTGGGTGGAGGAAGATACGCAGGATAATTTATGCACTTTACTCACCACAGCAGGAAGTGTGACTAGGCTGGTAGTGTTCTGGGCTAGAAGGTCACAAATTCAGGTCAAACACTGGGATTTGGACTCGTACCAAATGCTGACAGATATTGAATATTGAAGGGGGAAGGGAGAGGTAAGAACATTGGGGACTGAGGTTCTGTGCTAGTTGTTAAGCACTGATTTGAAGAAATTGATTTGTGCCACAAAAGACGATTACAACATGGAACCAACAATGCAATTTATTAATCTCCTGGCACTAGATGTTACTGGCTAAATTGGGCTGGTAGGGGCATTTCTGCCAGGAGAGCCTGGCTTCTAATTTATAGAATAACTATCCCCATATGACAGAGAATCTCATCATGTTAGACTACAGATTTGCAGCAGCAATTTACTAATCTGCGACCTGTCCTGGCTTCTGACAATGCCAATCAGTGTGTTGTCTGCTTAAAATAATTGCCAGGGCGACTAAGGTTAAGCTAGTTAAATTTTGGGCAATGCTTGAATCTCTGGCCTCCGTATTTATCACCCAAGGTGGCATCCAGATCTATTTAATACATTCAAACTTAGTTCCCCGCTCAGCTTTAACCTTCTGAGCATGATGTGCAGCTGCTAGATGTGACAGGAAATGAACAATAGCAGCTGTTGTCAATAACTTTTCTGACTCTGCACCACAAAACGTGTTTATCTGCTGCCTTTCTACTACCCTTTTCCAGAAGCACTTATTACATTATAATTTGGGAGGGCACTAATTTGGGGGGCGAGGGGTATTATTCACATCAAGCTTGTACAGCAGAGATCTGAAATGTTGCTTTCATTATATCAAGTTTAAAATCCCTAGACTTTTCTACTAGACCCTGCCCCCCCCCGGAAAAAAAAGCACTCCCTTTGACAGCATCTGTACGCAGTCACAGAAGTTTCCTGCTCTCAGCAGGCCTTTAATGTGGATCACAATCACAAGAGCCCCAGTGCTGACTCTCACTGCACAAAAGTGGGAATTTGGCCTATTCAAGCCGGCGAAAAGAAGAGTGTGGATGGTACTGTCACCTTCCAGTGGCACCCATGTGGAAAACTTCTGCTAGGTTTCTTATTATCAGGAAAGTCTGAATAATCAAATCAGCAACTCTATACGTAAGTGGCATTTTCAGAGGTGAGATAAGCTATTCAGCTATTCAGACTGCAAAATTGTCACAGTGACAAACCAGATATAGGTTAACATACAGTCATTTTGAGATTTTTACTTGTAATTTCTTTTCTCTAAGGATCCTCATTGTGGCTTTCATTCTGCTTCATGCTGACAGCCTGGATTGTTAACCAACCAATGAAACTGTGAAGACAGTATCTTTTCTTGCAGACATTCAGGGTACGTCTACACTGGAGGCTCTGATACGTCGACTTGGAGACTCCACAGCCCTGCGTCCACACTGGCAGGTGCTAGGTCGACGGAGGAGGGGCCAGGAACTCTGCGAGGGGGCCTAGAGGCCAATTAGGTTGACTTAAGGGCTATCCCCCATCTACACTGGCTTAAGTCGACTTAATAAGATCGATTTAAGCCTGAGGTCGACCTTAAGAGGTGGTGTTATTAAGTCAACTTAAGGAGGCACTTAAGTCGACTTAATAAGCGCCCAGTGTGGACGCAGCGGTCTGTAGGTCGACTTAACCGTCCTTAAGTCGACCTAAGGCTCCAGTTAGACATACCTATAGGGACCAACCAATATTGACTGAAGTCAAATGGAAGCTTTACATTCACTTGAGTGGGCATTAGACCAGGTTGATAGAGAGAGTCAATGGAAGTTCTTATACATTTGGGCACCTGTTGAAATTGCTAAATACAAACATGGTTTGATTAGATCTTAAGGCATGTTTTGGGGAGAGCCTTAAACATCGGTAACTGGAAGGACTGATGAAAGCATTATTTATCATTAAAATTTTAGATTTGCAATTGTGAGCTTTAAATTTTGGGGGGTGTGAAGAGCTCTGAATAGGCAGCGGACAACTGATGACTATTGTACCGGACAACTCTCAATCTAACCTATGTGCCAGTGGTTACAGAACAAACAAGTTTCTTCCAGGGAATAAGGGAGAGACCAGCTAGCTAGACATAAATGATCTGAAACAATCAAGCAGTCTGACAATGAGAAACAAACAAATGAAAATCCAACTTATTAGGCCAACATCCTGTAATGTGTGTATATATTGACATAAACAATCCATTGGGACACATAGAACACGTGGTATAGTTTGGACACCCGAACTTTATTTAGGTGTAAGAAAATTGATTATATTTTGCACTTCTCTTTTTAGTTGACAAACTTATGCTGTGTAAACAGTAATTCATTCATGACATTTCAAAACGTGCTTAAGTGATTTAGCTGTCCCACTCCTATTTTCACTTGGGAGACTATGTTCCATCAACCTACAAAGGGGCTTAGGCTCTGAAGTACCAATGCTACTTTGGAAAATGGGACTTAGGCATTTTTGAAAATTTTGTCCTAGGCCTCAGAAAATCTCTGTTCTCAATGAACCTTACTGTGTCCATCATAAAGATGTGTCAACTCAAGCACAGAAAGATCAAGTGACTTTTCCAAGGTCATAGAGGAAGTCAGTGGCAGAAGTAGGAGAAGAAACTTCCGTCTTCTGCTCTGATGATTAGACACCCCTTCCAAAGAGCAGTAAAGTAATTGTGTGTTTCTGTAAAGCTGTGCTAAGATCACAATTGTATTATTGTATTCGTTCTGGACAGGAAATTCAAAGAACAGCAGGGATAAGGGAGCTAGACAGGTGGTTTCAAAAGGAAACATAAGAATGGCCATACTGGGTCAGATCAGTGGTTCATCCAGCACGGTATCCTGTCTTCCGACAGTGGCCAATGCCAGGGGCTTCAGAAGGAATGAGCAGAACAAGTAACGATCAAATGCTCCATCTCCTGTCACCCATTCCCAGATTCTGGCAAACAGAGGCTAGGGACACTTCAGAGCATGGTTTTGCATCCCTGCCCATCCTGGCTAATAGCCATTGATGGACCTCCTCCATGAACTCACCTAGTTCTTTTCTGAAATCTGTTATAGTCTTGGCCTTCACAACATCCTATGGGCAAAGAGTTCCCCCACGTTGACTGCATTGTGTGAATACCTCCTGTTGTTTCTTTTAAACCTGCTACCTATTAATTTCATTTGGTGACCACCAATTTTTGTGTTATGAAAAGGAGTAAATAACACTTCCTTATTTACTTTCTCCACACCAGTCATGTGAAAGATGCATGCCTTGCCTAGGCAAAACTGAAGACAATCAGAAGAGATCAAGTAACAGTTTACTAAGAGCAGAAGGATGGAAAGAGGGGTAGAGGAATGTTTATAGTCAAGCGCCTTGTGGCAAGAACATTTAGTAGACTTGTACAGCACCTGGCACACGAATAAGGTGGGAGAGCAGAAGGGAAGGGGTAGCAGCAGTGTGCTATTTACAACTGAAGTAGATGAAACACCAAGGAATTGTACTGCAATGGCAGACAGACAGAACACCTGGCCTGGAACTCACCTAGCATATACCTAATGTACCACTTAAGGCTATTTGAACTCCTCAAAATGGAATTTAAGTGAGATATAAGTAATGACTAGACTTAAGTTAGTCCCGTGCATAGAGAGCAACTGCAACTCATCCGTGTCAGTGACCTTCCCTTCAGATAAGACATTCTTCCCAAATACTGCACATATTTTGTTTTTCACCACCATCATAAAATGGTAGTGTTCTTACTTGAAAGGAGGGAAAGCATTTTACCTATAATTCTCTTATTATTGCATCTTTATCTCTCTGGCCATCCTTCATTAATATACAGTGGGTGTTTGTCTGGAGTATGTTGAAACATCAGAAATGAACATTTAAATATTTTTTTATAAAGACTGAATGGATCCATTATCAATCCAGCTGAAATCACAATTTCCTAAAGACCTCACATTAACAGCCACAGAAAATGTGGTGGTGCTGCCCTTCTATCCATATTAAAATCTTTCAGACAGGCAGTTTATTGTTCCAGTCACAACTTTCCAAATTAAACCCAGAATTTGATTACACGGTAGGTACTGAAAACAGATTTTTTTCCTTCTTTCCACAAGCAACTAAACAGTAATGTGAGATGAATACAACTTCAGATGGGTCTATTAAACTTCGTTCCCCATCAGCTTCCATCATGACATAAATATACAATGACATTGCATTTGGTTTATTTTTAAGACCTGGAATATTAGGTCTGAAGTCAAATTACATCCATCTCATATTACCAGGGAACAAAAAGACATTGTAGCTATGTGTATGGCAATTGCTTGTTTTAATCAGGGACTACAACTAGAAAAAATAATTCAGTATCGTTCAGTTTTTGAATGCGAGAGCCTTATTCATAAAGCATCTTAGGGCACCATTCATGATTGATAAATATTGATCTTGTGTAAATTACATGAGGGTCATGTGAATTTTTCCTGGACATCTTGAATAAAAATTCCCCCTTTGTGCAGGGCATAAGTCACTGTGTATAAAGGGTTGGATAGCACAGAAGTTGGAGGGAAAACATTTTGGTAAGTCACGTAGTGGATGAAATAGCCCTCCCTGAGTTTTGCCTTACAAAGAAATGCTTTTTGCACATTCCTCAGCTAATGGTAGGTTCATCCCATATGACACATCTGTGCATTACCTAGTCTAGTGTTAAGGATCCTGGGTGATGTGGTCTTGCACTACTTTCCTTAGGATTCCATTCCATAATAGGTCCCAACGGCATGAGGACTTCCAAATAGCCTAAATTTTATCCTGTCGCTCCTAGTTACATCTCCTTGAGCCAACCTAAATAATTTCTCTCCCTCCTTAATGTTCATGCTGGAAGAGCCTGACCCTGGGAACACCGAGGCATGTAACTTTACTTCCATGAATAATTCCACTGGAGTCAGTGACACTATTTGCACGAGTAGAATTCCTTATGCGTATGCAACAGGAGGCTTGGGACTTAAAATTTTGCTTTGTTGATCCTTAGTTGCTTCTAATTTAGAGCACTTTGTACCACACAGATGCTAAACAATCACTCCAGTTCCTTGAGTTTTTAAATGTGTTATTCTCTGAACACCATCCATTTAGCAGTAGCCTCCTGGAAACGAGGTGCCCTGGCATCCCAGCCATGGAGATCCTGGGACAAGGCGGTCAGGATGGCGAGAACTAGATAAAACCAAACTGTGCCCCTTCTAACAATAAAGCTAACTGCACCAGAGCCAGAATTAGATTCACAGCTGCCACCACTTCCCAGCCAGGTAGTCAGAGTCCCTCATGCAAGTCATGTCACAGGGCCCTCCTGTAACCCACCATTCCTATCCTTGTGCTGTAGCCTATCGCATGCTTCTCCTGCTACAGAGTCCTCTACTTGGGAGACCAGTGTGAAGAAATTCTTCCACTCTACTCCGCACTTATTACACCTCAACTGGAGTATTGTGTCCAGTTCTGGGAGCTGCATTTCAGGAAAGATGTGGACAAATTGGTGAAAGTTCAGAGAAGAGCAGCAAAAATGATCAAAGGACTGGAACACTTGACTTATGAGGGAAGATTAAAAGAACTGGGCTTGGATAGTCTGGAAAAGAGGAGACTGAGAGGGTGAGACTGATGACAGTTTTCAAGTACCTAAAAGATTGTTACGAGGAGGAGGGAGAAAAATTGTTCTCCTTCACCACCGGTGATAGGACAAGAAGCAATGGGCTTAAATTACAGTAAGGGAAGTTTAAGTTGGACATTAAGAAAAAATTCCTAACTGTCAGAGTGATTAACCACTGGACTACGTTGCCTAGGCAGGTTGTGGACTCTCCATCATTGGAAGTTTTTTAAGAGCAGGTTAGACAAACACCTGTCAGGGGTGCTTTAAGATGGTACTCAGTCCTGCTATGGGTGCAGGGAACTGGACTTGATGACGTCTCATGATTCCTTCCAGTTTCTATGATTCTAATACCAACCTAAGAAAAATGGCACAATTTACATCTCCTAGAGTAATTTTTTCAGGCTGTCTGCATCAGTTATACTTAAGTCGTGGGATCTTTCCTCCCCACAGCCACGACAGCAAGGAATTAATTTAAAAATGTGAGACCTAATCTTCAATTTTGCCAGGATAGGGATGCCAACTGGGGGGCTCATAGCTTGTCTAGATGAACAGCAAATGCATGGCAAACTACGATGTAAATCTACCTTTCACCAAGTCCGTGGGGGTGATGCACTAAGGAACTAATGGGAGTAGGTCCATGTCTACTGGAGCATGATTCTCAGCCAGGGATATGCACACCCTGGCGGTACACAAAAGTCAAACAGGGGTACAGCAACTCATCTAAACAGTTGCCTACTTTTACAAACAGGCTACGTAAAAAGAACTAGCAAAGTCAGTACAGATTAAAATTTCATACAGACAATGACTTGTTTATATTGCTTTATACACTATCCACTGAAATGTAAGTACGATATTCATATTCCTATTGACTTATTTTACAGTTATATGGTAAAAATGAGAAAGTAAACATTTTTTTCAGTACTAGCATGCTGTGACACTTTTGTATTTTTATGTCTGATTTTCTAATCAACTAGATTTGAAGTGAGGGGAAACAGAGGTACTCAAGAAAAATCAGGTGCCTGAAAGGAGTATAATAGTGTGGAAAAGTGCATAAAAGTTTGGTTGGGTTTAAAGTTAACTAAACTTTCCCAGATCTCTGAAAAGGCTTACTCTCAGTTTTACTTCACAGAAAAGAATTAGTGCTGGGTTTTCTTTTTTGGTGTGTGTGGAGGGGTGGGTGGGAGAGTGTAATTCATCCATGTCCATCCCTAGTTTCCAGACGAAGCAAGAGAGGGAGTGCACAATAACTGAGATCAACTTTTCCAAGCTCCTGAAACTTATGAGAAAAACAGTATTAAGAATGATTTCATGTTTGACAGATTGACAGCAACTGGCTTGGCTTCTACATACACTGTTAACAGCAAGGCCTCTTCTTTGCACTGTATCTATGTGAGTTCTTTACGAGTCTGTTCTGTCTATATAATCCTCTTGCAAAGATACCCTACCTTCCCATTCAAATACAGTAAGAGAAAGATTCCCACTAGGATAATGTCAACACACTGAATGATGTCAGACATGCCCATTGTAGCACCGCCTCTCACAAGATGATGTGCAAAGGGAAACGCTAACTGTCTCTGCTCAGGAAACATCTGGTGGATACTTCAATTCTCAAGAAGGTCATTGGCTGTTTTATAACTCAGTGGAACAGAATAGTGTGGGAAGACAAGGATATAGCCTTCTGATATTATTCTGCCTTATGGGCAGCTACAAACTGAAAGAGACATGAGGAAATGTCCTCCCTTTTACTGCTTCTCGGGGGACCTGCTTATTACTGCAACATATAGTCACATTTTCTAGCTTGCCATGGAAAACCTATACTGTTTACAAAGCTTAGAGGCACAGTAATGAGAAAATAAGGTTAGCTGTGCAGGCACAGAAGAGAAATCTTTTATCTGGAGACTTCCAAGATAGCATGCAGAAGGAATCCACCATTTATTTTATCTCTTTTCTCCTGCATTGGGATTTCATTATCTCCTTTCCTCTATAACAGGACAAGAGCGTTCACACTCAAATGAAGTCAAGCAAGCAGCTGATCCAAGCCTCATTAATATCTCCTGGCCACCTTTACTTTCCCTTACATCAGAATTCCAGTTCCAAACTCAGAGAAATTAACCTGAGCAGGGACAGTGCTACCCTTTTCAACCTGAATATCATCTTCTCTTCAGCCAGCAAAAACTTGCTTCCCTCTGTACAGAAGAAAGGTTAAGAGTCCCATCTGCAATTGCCCTGCTGATACCAGCTTCCTGTCTGCTTCTTCTCACTCCAGCACCAATATACCATTGCATCAGACCCTCAGACACTGTCTCTTTGCTTTTTGCCCCCCTCATAACAGAAGGTTGGAGGAGGAGAAGCACCAGACAAATATGAAGGCGGCTTTGCCGGCAGGCAAATCAACACAGCTTTCTATGAAAGTGATTAGTGAAGATAAAGTTTTGTGGAGGCTGGTTAATGCTGGAAACGAAACGTGTGGCTTCACTTTGCAATGATGTGCACATGTTTTCCGGTTTTGATCCACCCAGAGCAAGTCAGGTCACATTCTCACCACTCTCCCAGTTGCATTTGGCATCTCAACCGCTAAATTGAAAGTCCAACTTTGGCATTTGAAACCATTGTGTCTTTTGTTCTTTACAAGGCAATATGAAGGTACACACAAACCTGCAAAGCTTAGCTGCAAACATGCTACTGACCTGAGTGGTCTGGGGTAGCTCCTAAATCACAGAACACAGTGAGCACCACTAAATGGCTCAAACTATTTAAAGGGATACTACTGGAACAAATTCCAAAGGAGGAGCCATGTTAGTCTAGTTCAGCAAAACAAACAAGAAGTCTGGTGGCACTTTCAAAGACTAAGACATTTATTTATCGCATGAGCTTTCATGGGAGAATGAAAAACATAAAAGAGAGGAAATACAGTTTTCCCCTCCCTCAGTTTCATACAGTATTTTGTCTTCTGCCAACTCAAGTTGATTTATCAAATATTTTAGGCGGGGTATCTGAGTTAGGAAAAGGGTCAAGACGCGTGTTGGTAGCGGAATATGGGAAATGAAGATTTCCATTTTAAGTCTGATAAACATTCAGAACTGCATTCTGTGAATAACTGTCCCAGGGAACTTTCCAGAAGCAGTAGTATTGTGTTGTAGGTATTAGCACAAACCTAACAAAACAGTTGTCCTGTGTTGCAGCTGCACCTCATTACACTGTCCGGGAACCATACACCTAACCACCAAGTACTTTTTACATTTAAAGTTCCAACGAGCCTGTTTTCTCACTCATTCCCTGTCCTTTCTCCAGTATAAGCAATGGTAGTAAGTTAGAGCATGTCTGCTGTGGACCTGGAATAGCAGTCAGGAAACCTGGGTTCTATACCCTACTCTGAGACCCTGGGGAAATCTGTGCCTCCATTTCCCTTCTATGTAGATTATAGACTCTTTAGGAAGGAACAGTCTAGTGTGCAAGGCACTGGACGGCCAGAATCCTTGGCTATGTCTACACTACAAAAAGTTAGGTCAACTTCGTTAAGTCGACTTAAAGTCGAGCTTATTAAGTCGACTTAACAAAGTGGTGTCCATTGACGTGGACTTAGTCCACTTTGTTAAGTCGACCTAACTGCCCTTCGGTGGACTTAAAGTGGACGTAAGCGTCCACACTGTGCTTAGGTCGAGCTAAAGAAGGATTAGGTCGACCTGAGGAGGGCTACGTCAACCTACCCAGCGGTTCTTATTAAGTCGACTTAAGCTTTCATTCAGTCGACTCAAGGAATTTCTTAAGTTGACTTAATGAAAGCCTGGTGTGGACAGGGACTAAGTTAGATCAACTTAAGCAGGGCCATCCTTAGGGGGGAGTGGGGCCCAGGGCCAATAGGCCGGCCCTCCCCGGCCCCAGATGGGAGCAGCAGGCCTAGGGGCGGGCTCCCGGCGGCAATGCGGCCTCAGGTCCCCAGAGCCGGCCCCAGCCAGGACCCCAGGCAGCCACCACCAACGCCCCAGCCGAGGAGTGGGACCTGAGGCCGCCGGTGGCAGCTGGCCGGCCGAGGCCCCGCCCCCAGCTGGGGCACTGGTGGCAGCGCCTGGAAACCCAGCTGGGGCCGGCATCGGGCCCGGCCGGCCGTGTGAGGCTGGGCCCCGCCCAACTGCTCCGCCCTGGGGGTGGGGAAGGTCAGCCGAGAGCCAGAGGCTGGGGGAAGCCTCCTGCCTCACCCTGCCCCTCCACCTTTGGCTCACTGCCAAAGGCAATGGGGCAGGGCGAAGCAATGCCTGTTGGGAAGGCTCATGTGAGCACTGAAATGGTCATTTCCACTCCAGCGGCCTGCCCCGTTTTCCCCCACTCTTTATAGGGATATTTTAATCTAGGGCTAGAAAGAGGCTCTCCTATTGCTTCACTCTCCTTTGCTGCTTCTTCATTCGCATCTTGAAGCCTGCAGGACCCAAAAAGGAATGTGCACCCCAAGGTATATGCACACCACAATCAGAGTGGGGAGTGCAACTCACGTAGGCCGACCTGATCTAGAATTAGTCTAGAAAGCATGCTCCAAATCATGGTGAGGAGGCAGCAATACGACACTCCCCTTTACTTTTCTCAAGTGTCCCCTTGTTCCCACATTACATAAGAAGGTTGGCTGGTTCCTTTTCAGTATATCTTTGTCTCCAGCGAGAGCCGGGCATGCAAATAGACAAAAGAAGCTCTGCAGGGGTGTTTCCTGCTAAAGCAATGGCCTATCCTGCTGCTTATATTCGAATTCTACAGAACAGATGAACACAAAGGACTCTACAAGCCCATTGGGAACCCGTAACACACAATGGTATCCTGTACTAATGTCTAGGCCATCAATCTTTACTACTATTTAGTAGTGCACTAACTTACTCGACCAAAGCCAGCTCTCATACTCCGACTGAAGTGGCAATCACATCTTTGACTGCCATGCAGACATACCGGGCTTGTCTTCACTGTCAACGGCGAATTCACCGTTGTCAGTTTGAACCCAGGCAATTGGGGTAGCACTGAGTCAGATGGAGGCCCCTCCTTTTGACTCAGCACAGTGGATGAGCGGGGCATTAAATAACTTGCATATCTCCATTCTACTGCTACTGAAAAGAACAGGCAATGTAGACCTGCCCACCCTTTGTTAACACCTACAACATTTTTAGATGCACGCGTGTACGCAATACCTACTGCCACAGTTAGAGGGCGAGCTGCACCTTTGCCCATTTCTTGTCCGTGTATCCCCTCCCAGCCTGCTCTTCTCCCAGGATGGAACCCCACATTTTCCCCACTTCTCAGCCAACCCCCAGGCTACAGCACCCTGTGGATCAATTGTGTTTACCTGGCAGGTCCAACTGTGTTCAGACACCAGCAGTCCTTTCTCTTCAGGAATTTGGGAGCAGTGGTGAATACAGTCACCACACAGCCCGCTTAGAACCAAAACGGCTAATGGCAAAACATGGAGAGGATGGTTTTCAAAGCAAAAGACAAGCACACAGACCAGGAGTGGCCAAATCTTGGCTCATAAGCTGCATGCAGCTCTTTCACAATTAAAGTGTGTCTTGTGGAGCCCCCCTTCTCCACCCATGGCCCACCAGATTGGGAGCTCAGAGCTTCTACTCTGTTGCAGGGTAGTGGAGACGAGAGGATTTTGCCCAGCAAAGAGGAGGATCTCAGGGTGGGGGTCAGTAAGTTTGGCCACCCCTAACATAGATCATTCTCTTACCAAAAAGCTGGTCATCCCCTGATGGTGACCTAAACAGGCCTAACTTCATCAGACACCCAGAAGAAGTTTGGCTCTCAATCTGGCTCCCCAATCCTGTCTCTTACTCCCCATAGAAAGCGCTTTTTAAACTGCCATCGCATTTGTTATTCTCTGTTCCTGGGGAAAAAAAACCAGTCCCGCATTCTCAGCAAGAGGCCAAGCCAGGCTCTGTCATTGCCCTTTCACATCCTTCAAGTATCTGCTCAGGGGTGAGCTGCTGAGCCATTCTTTCACCACCTGCATGTTTTTCCTTCCAGATCCCATCTTAAACTAACTTGGTATATTCATGCAGTAAAGTTCCCAGTAATCAGCCGACCCTACAGCACGTAGACACTGCATTTACAAGAACAATTGAACACAACAGGCAGCAGTTCTCTTCAGGCCTGTAGATGTATACGCCCCTTACGAAACAGAACAGAAAGACCTGAGGGAACACTCCAGGTCAGCCTTCTCTTTGGACTTCCTGGCTTTCCCACAATCGCTTTTGAACAGTTTATTAAGACCACGCCACCGCTGTGAATTTGAAACCTTTGTGTGTTTTCTCGCTCTAAGCATTGTGTAATTGCAATTGCAGAGGAGGATGGAGAACACCCCACACCAGAAGCCCAGCTTCCCTGTCAAACACCCACTGCTTGCTACAATAGGTACATAACTGTTAAATGGCCCTTCTCTTTTATGAAGACTTGATTTCACTTCATTACTTTAGCACCAGAGGAAAATGTAGAAAAGCGACATGTCTCTGGGGAAATAATTTCCATACTCCATCCTTTATATTATAATGCTTCATAAAACAGATGAACACCATCAGTCTCAGAGGCCATTGCATTAGCAGGAAACAACCTCGCAGACACTATTTGCATGCTCAGCTCTCTCTGGAGACAAAGGTATATTGAAGATTGATCACCGCCTTTCATAGACCTTGTTATATAATGTGGGAACAAAGGGATGCTTGATAAAATTAAAGAGAAGTGTACTGAAAACCGATAAAAGGTTTACTGCTTTAGGCACTGAATAGTCAAGCTGGGAAGTTCAGGGTCACAGGAGGCAGACACACACTGTGGATTTAAAAAGAGGACTCAGAAATTATATGATCTTTAAATATCACTGGGAACAGGTCAAGCCTAATGATACGGGTAATCAAGTTTCATGCTTCAACAAAAGATTGCTGTCTTCAAGAGGAAGATCTATTGTGCAGAACTGCACAGCGCTAGATACGAAAAGCAAGCTATAATGTCTTTCTATGAAGACACAGCTATTGGCCCTCAAAAGAAGCAATCAAGAATCGTGGCTAACTAATCCAAGGATCTGATTTCAAAGGGTAAATGGAATATTCCAAAGTTATGCACACAACAGTATAGGCTCTTTAAATGTCTTAACCAGTTTTCTATTATTATTTGCACATCACAAATAAGGCACACAATAATAAACATACCACTAGTTACTGCAAGCTAAACATAGGGTACGAAAAAGTTCTTGGCAACATTTGAATTGAAGCAACAGTTTTGAAGGGTGGAGGATTTTAAATTAACACATACCCGCCTCTGCAAAAAAAAAAAAAAATCTCTGTAAAAACCTAAAGCAAAAATCCTAAAGAAATATGTTTTCTCCTCATACCAGTGCAATGAGGAAATTGTTTATTTCAAAGCATCCGGGAATATGCATGAAGCACACTAAGAAACATTCTGAAGAACTACACGGTATTTCTTATATATTCTTAAGGTTCCTAAGCATCTTCATATATAGTGCTGGAGTTCCTGCTAGATAAAGATATAGGATCTCACCAGTTTCCTCCTCAACCCGCTGTGGGAAAGCCAGGGAAATGTTCAATGAAATTCTGTCCATTACATCATTATTTGGCCTCATTTACAAAAAAGAACCCAGGCCATAGTTTCACAAAGCAATTCCTGCTTCAAGCCCATCTCTTGTTAGTTTTTTTAAATGGTTATGGCATTGTATGCAAATAATTTTTAAAAAAATTATTTCCTGGGGTATGAGTCATTGTATACAGTAAATTGTTTCTGTAAATGAAAATAAGGCTGATCCTCCTCTGCCCATGCCCCTGCGCCCTTCAGTGATACAGCACAGAATTTCATTCACATAACATTATTAATCATGTTTATTATGGTAGTACCTAAGGGCTAGCCAAGAATGGGACCCCATTGTGCTAGGTACTGTACAGACACTTAGTAGGCAGTCCCTGCTGTGAAGAGCTTGTACTTTAAATAGTCAAGGCAGACGCAGGCTGGGAGAAATGGGGAGAACAAGCCAGCCGAGTGAACAATATGAGGGCAGAAAGTGTCATTTTAGTTGAGCCTTCGGGGGGTTCACTTGGACAAGGATAAGCTGAATGGAAAATAGGAAAGGAGGCTGAGAGAGTCAAGATAGGGTCCAAATGGTGTGACAAGGGTCAGTGTGAAGTGAAGCTGAGGTAAGGGAGAGTGTTGAAGGAAAGCAGACAATCAGCACAGGCAGAGAAAGCCCAGTCAAAGCTGGATCAAGATCAGTGCATCAGATTCATCACTGGTGTACATGCACTTAAGTCTGTAGAGAAGTGGCCTTCACTAGATACCGTGCATGTTTGAATAACCCTCAAGCGACGCTCAGACAGGCGTAGCCCCGGGATGAACCCAGGGCCGCAAGTGTGTTCGAAGTGTCAATGATCAACGGGTCTTGCAATTCACATTAATTCTTGCAGCTAGCTGCATTCTTCATCAACGCACAAGCCGAGTGATCCACCACTAAGAGTTGTCACGAGGCTCGTTTGTAGAGAAGTGGCCTTCATTATGATAACGCGCGTGTTTGAATAGCCTTCAAGCCTGTTAAATTTTGCTCTGCAAGTTATCAAAGGCATCCATTAGACTGACAGTAACAGTTTACAAAACCAGGGACAGATTAAATTGGTGTAGCTCGAACTTCGCTGCTTGACAGCGCCTGAGAATCAGCTTCATCTAATGGAGAAGCAATCAGAACTCATAACTGACAATGATTACTGTTCACAGCTTTAAAAAGAACAAATCAGAGTAATCAATTTACTCACACGTTTCAAAAGAAGTCAGACACTGTTCACACTAAACCGCAACTGATGACCTGCCATGTTCATTAACCAGTATTACTATGGCACAAGTTTTACATGTGTAAAAGATTAAAGAGCAAAATCTTTATAGCAAGGACCCCAAAAAGCTACTCATACAAATCTGTAACTTCAAGGTTTTGTTTTTAATTCATATAGCATCTATCTTTCAGAGGTATAAAGGCAAATAATTTTCATCATTACTTTTACATACAGAAGTGCTCAGAGGTCTTGTTGGTTACTGAGGAGATTTGCCATTCCACGGAGGGTTGTGCATCTGGCTAGATTAACAGTATGTGCTACGTCCCTGAGATCTCCCCTTTTATGAAAGTGTTTTCCCCTCAATATTCTCCCCACACAGACACACCCCACATGGAGATATTGCATGTGATTTTTCCTTTTTTACCTGATCCTTTAGTTTATAATATCGGCTGGAAAGTTTGGGGGTTTTGGCCTTCTCTCCTGGCATCACTATCAGACTTTGAAATATTATCTATCATTAAAGCATCCATTGAGCTCCAGGTCAGGATCAAGAATGAGGAATCAGAACCTTAAAATTAGTCACTAACTTGACATGTAGGAGCACCCCAATAACCTCTGATATTGGGACAATCCTAACTGGGATTTCAAATTACAGCCGATAGCGAAGCTGTGTTTCTCACAGAACTCATCCAGGTAAGGGCTTGATAGGCTGTTAGTAAACTAATTACTTTTCATTAGGACAGAACAAGGAACAGACTCATTCTGTCTTATTTCATCACAACTTTACTTACTACATGCATGTCTCTTCCATCCTCCACTCAATTAAATGAACATGGCAAAGGCCCGCTGGTACCAACTATGAAAAGTGATAGATCCAAAGATGTCTATAATTAGGACTTAGCAAAGTGCCTGTTTAAATGTAAATGAGAGACCTGATTCACAGCAAAACTCTTAAATATACACTGCAGTAGCAGGAGTCCCAGTACAGACTGCAGGGTACTTAATAACCCATATAGCAAGTATCCTTCACATATATGGCAAGCAAGCAGGGTGTGTATTTCTGATGAATGAATCCAAGGTCCTAACAATACAGGATAAAATGCAGGAAATTAGGGGGGTAGGGAGGGAGAAAGAAAGAAATATATTTAGGATCATGGAAAGTACCCAGTGCAATAACTTGAGAGTGCCTTACAGAGGCAGCCGTTTTTGGCAGAAGATCTTCATTAGCAAAGTTACACCTGTAGACCTGGTTATCTTATGTGGACAGAGACTTGATTCATCGCAAGGAACACACTTTAAAAAGCTGCCATTTTAGAGCATTCTCCTCCAACAATGTGTAGCAGGCTCTACTCCTTGTTGAAGATTTAATATTAATAAGCCAGCATTCCTCTAACTGACCTGCAATAGAAAGTATACAGGCAATGAGGCAGGGAGGGAGAATGGGATAAAAAGGAAGGAAACACTATGAAAAGCAGCTAATTGCATCAGCATTAGAAGCAAGGAGAGCCAGCTACCTAGCTGAAGAGCACAACAGATGGCCAATGGAAAAAAAAATAAAGGCTCAATAAGATCAAAGGCATATGTCAATGGAACCTAACTATGATTAGCAGTGCATCTCAGGAGGTAGATTTCATCCAACAACATTTCACTGTAGTCCTCCATGTAAGCCCCCAATTTTGGGAAATCAAGTCAATGAACAGTTCATTCAGAGACAGACTTGAAGCCAAACTTAGGTTTTCTTGCAATAATTAAGGCAAGCCTTCTGCAAGTCTTTCAAGAAACCAGGTACGCCACTCTGTTTAAAAAAAAAAAAAAGTGTGCAATGGTTATTCTCTGATAATGCTGGTAAAAGACACTGCAGACAAAAGGTGTATACATAGCCACCATTTACACTACAAATATTTCAAGAGATAACAGACGATGGTGCTTCTAACAAAAAGATTAAATTCACTTCAGAGCAGTAAACCATATTTGTTCCTAGGTTCTCACATTGCATTTCAGGAGTTCGAAAACATCTGCCTGCTGATATTTTGCAACAGGAATTGTGTGTCCACAGTGACAGGAACAATGTGATGAACTTGACTGTGTTTTAGTATGGATGAGCTTTCTTGAGGTGTGGGGGAACAGTGAAAGACAGTAGAAGAGGAAAAGGCTATCAGAACTGAGGCCAGAAAGACAAAATAGTAGGATGGCTGAGAGGGGACAAGACTTTAGATGAAGATTGGCTGATCATGCCTGATTTATGGAGGCTAGATTTGGATCCACTAAGTGCACTGTCAGGAAGATGTTAGCAGTGGTTAAAGTATAATTTGATGGGCCCCAGAACCCTCCTAATCTTCGGGCCCCCTTCCTGTATTGTCTAGGCCCCCTTCATGCATGTGTGGGCCCCAGCCCAGGTAGGCATTTGCAACCACTTCTCAATACCACATGCATCGATTATCGCTCCATAAAAATATTAATAATTTTATATGGCATTTATGTCTATTGCAATTATTATCACAAACTAGCAAACACTGCATAACACAATAAGTATTGTGATGAGGAATGGTGGGGCGTAGGACTTGCCAGCAGCTAGGGCAGGGCGGAACATGCGTTCCACCTGATTTTTCTATTTTTAAGGGCCCCAGAACTCTGGGTTCTCAAATTTAGAGGCCCCGGAACTGTGTTCCGGTGCGTTCCCCCTTACTTTAACCCCTGGATGTTAGACACCACAAAGAAAGATATTGCTCCCAACTTCCTGCTTACCTTAGCTGCCCAGTTAATGAGCCATGACGGAATCATGCCACCAGGATTATCAAAGTAATACATGTAAACTTAAAGAGAGAAAAATTAAAGGGAACATAGTTTACTATAAAGTCATAATTGGCGGTTTGCTTGCATGGCTGCAGCTATATTGATTACAACCACAACTTTTGCCTGACAATGGAATGTGGGAATCTAGCCCTAGACAAGTAATGTTACATACACACATTAAGAAAAAACGTTTTAGCTGGTAACAAAGATCAACTTTGTCCCAAAACATACTTCAGTCTATTTATAACAACTTCAAAAACAGATCCACAGAGATTCCTAGAAGAGTTTTCAATGAATGGTGTCTTCATTGGGTTACTCAATTTTCATTTACCATTTATGATCAAATATAATAAACAATATCCAGTGAGTGCAAATGAATGACATCTGTTCTCCATTCAGTGGAAGGAAATGACTGACGGTCCATTCTTAACTGTATAAATCTAATTAGGTAAAGCCACTGTCAGAGACTCAAGAAGTCCAATGTTACATTCTAAGACATGCTTCATTCAGAAACGATTTCCAGAGATTACAGAATTCTTGGTACATATCTTTATAATGTCCTTTGTATTCATCTTCCAGTCCTTGGCCTTTCCGGCTTTGATGATTTCTGAGATTTTATATTTCATTTCCTTAACAAATGCAGAATAAAATTTGAAAGCTTGGTCTACTTAGCCACAGTAAATGGTACTTCTTACCTTTGGAGCCAGTCTTGCCATCACTTTCCAACACCAGAGTTTGCTTATAATTGTTTACTCTGATAATTCCTGATTTTTCTGGACATTGAGGAAGAGAGACACTTTTAGCCAGCATAACCCAGATCTTCCGCCCATCAACATCCATATCACGACGTTCACGAACATACACATACTGGATTTCAAGTTAAAGAAAGATGCCTGAAAGATGAAGAAAGATTTAAAAAAAAAAAAGTATAACTGGGTTCAAAAAAAGAATTCGATAAGATCATGGAGGCTAGGTCGTTCAATGGCTATTAGCCAAGACAGTCAAGGATGCAATCCCATGCTCTGGATGTCCCTAAACACCTACTGCTAGAAGCTGGGATAGGATGACAGAAGGTGGATCACTCAATAAATTGCCCTATTTCATTCACTCTCTATGAAACATCTGGAACTGACACCTGTTGAGTGGACCACTGGTCTGACCCAATATGGCCATTCTTATACACCTATGATCTTTTTCATAGTATTATCATTAACTAGTATTACAGCAGCACCCAGGAGCCTCAGTCATGGATCAACCTCTTTGTGACAGACACCGAGCCCAACAAAAGGCAGCCCCTGCCCCTCTTCAACCTATGTTTCACCTCCGTCTATTAAATAAATGTGTGTTTCCATTATTATAGGGTCTGATCCTGCAGACTCAGGCACTCAAACATGCATCTCATCAAAGTCAATGTGATACTGAGCAATTCGTGTTGCTCGAGCAGGAAAAAAAGACTACAGTATCAAGCTTTTAAACCCTCTACTTCTCTTCTCAGGTTTGGGCTCTTCAGCTATGTCTACACTGGCAAGTTAGTTCAAATTAAGGAGGCTTAATTTGAACTAACTAAAGCCATGGCTACACTAGGCTTTAGTTAGTTCGAATTAAGGGCTTCTTTAATTTGAATTTATTAATTCGAATAGGGTATTCGAACTAAAGGGGTTAATTCGAACTAACTAGTTCGAATTAACCAATGTGGCCATGTTATTTCTTAGTTCGAATTAACCGGCCATTGAAATGAATGGGGATCGCTAATTCGAACTAAGCAAGTGCTTGCTTAGTACAAACTAACATTCCAGTGTGGTCATCCTAGTTCAAATTAAGCTAATTCGAACTAACTAATTCGAATTCATTTTAGCAAGTGTAGACATAGCCTTCTAGACTTCAACATCCCCAGTAACAGACAAGCAAAGTCAAAACTCTGATAGCTGCCTGCATCTAGACTCTTGAAAAAGTTGCTTTGCCACCCAGCCGAAAAGGTCTGAAAGGATACATCTCTGTTTGACAAAGGGAAAGGGTACTTCACTTCCCAGTAGATTATTCTCTCCGCATCATAAATTGTGTCATGCAGCTCTACAATTTTCAAAGGGGGAGAAAAAAAGTGTTAACCAGCACGGTATTTAATTACAGCTGCAACATTTCTACATATATACATACCAAACCACTGCTTTGATTAGCAATGACAAGAATTTAGAAATCTGGCTGTATCTCAGTGCACTTATACTGTGATGAAAAGCCAGGTCAAGGGAAAACTTTGTTTCAGCTGTAGACAGTTCCATTCAGAAATTAAGTAAACCATTTGCACCAAAAATTGCAAGCAGAATCATATCTCCATCCTACTGAATTCCTCCATGTGAGAAGGGAACAATAGCTGTGAGAAGGTTGAGATACTCCCTTCCAGAGAGTTAACACATTCAAAGTCTTTCCCAACTCTTGCGTAAACTTGTGCAAAAACATTTATTCATTTTAATGCATATCCTGTGGCTAGAAGTTCAGAACAGTTCTGTTGTTGTACCTGTTTTATTTCAAAAGTGTGTTGTCACTGTATATCCTGGACAGCTATTCCAATCTAACTTGGAATTAGAATACATGGCTAGTAAGCAACGACACCTAATTAAAAACCAGTGATGTTCAAAATTGGAGGGGAGGGAATTTGCCCTTTTTAAAAATACAATTTTTGTCATTCATTGGCAAGTGATAAGAAAACTGTTCCAGAATTACCAGTAGGCACTGATGTTTGCTCTGCATATTGGAAGCTGAAATACGAGAAGTAGGAGTGGAAGAGCCTGGGAACAGAATCAGAGTTCAAGGGACAAGATGACTCACTAAGGAGAACAGATGGGGAGACAGGAGCGGGAAGGAGAGAGTAAGGGAGTTTAAGCCAAATTCTAATCATTAGGAAGCCTTCCATGGAATAAATTATCTCCCAACCGTCCACTGTAGGATTTCTTTTGATGCAACCAATACATGCCATTGTAAGAGGCAGGACACTGGATCAGAAGGATCCTCAGTCTGAACTAGGATGGCATTTCCTATCTGCCCAGGCAGGCAATCACGTTCACAAGGTGGCCCAAAGATGTTAACTACACCAATAAGTTAGCATTAGCCATGGTTAAGATGCTTTTGAGTTCTCATATCAAAAGCAGTATCCACCGTAACTTTTCCTGCTAGAGCCATTCAGCTATCTCCTAGGAACACTCACTACTAACCCAAAGGTACTGGTTTTGTATGATATCTAGAGATACTGCAAGACTGAAATGTCATGCTAATGCACAGCATGTTGGGTCTACTTACAAAATGGCTTCGAAAGTAGTTGAGGAGGAAAAACTAGATATTTACCCTTTCAAAAGAAAGCTGCCACAGAAGGCAGGGAAAGTGGCTGTCATATAGGAAAGAAAATGAAAGGGGAGTGGGGAGAATGATGCACCTAGAGAGAGTGGAGTTACCATTACATCCAGTGCATAAATATGTACCATGTAACCCAACCTCCCCCCCCCCCAAAAAAAAAATTCCATTCCCATTACCAACCCACTTGCAATTTCAGCAATATTTAAGATGTGCAGAGTCAGCCACAGTCCCTGCAGTGCAGTTGACAAACCGTACGGTATCATGTTTTCCACCAGAGGTCACTGGAGTATTAATATGTTCCCTTTTAACTACTGCTTTAGTTTCATTTTCCTTAGCCGAAATGACAATAAAATGCTCGCGAGGGAGATTGAACACATCAGCAGTAATCCTCTTTTCCGAAAGATGTATCAATTTGAGATTGAAAATGCCAATATGTATCTGCACTCAAATACCTGGAGAGAGCATTTTAAAGCTCTTTGTATCTTTCTGAAGAGTTAAATTTCACACGATGACACTTAGAAAAACCTTCCAAAAACCACGTACAGCCGTAACCCCTTTTAGTCTATCCACTCCATAGGACAGGCTGTCCACAGCTGGCCAAGTAGAGCTGGTATTGGACAGTAAGACCAAAGAGAACATCAACAGTCCATTCTGGAGAGTCTGAGAAATCCTTTATTATGCTGAAACTTTGCATACTTGCCAAAACGCAGCATTCCGTTTTATTTTAAAAGGCAATAGCATGAAATATACTTCATTTATCTGCAGAACAGTTCAGTTTTGTTTATAATACAGAATGTAAACATTTGGCAGTTCAAGTTCCTCAAGCGAGGTCAAGTTCGCAATGGACCTCACAGCAAAATTTTAAGAGTGCTGTAGCAAAGAATGGCTGATGTTTGTATAGGAGCCACAAACATGTGAATCATCTCAACAGCACCATAGGAGTGCGTGATCCTTTGCAGAGGAAGGAAAAGTATACTTTAGGGTACAAAGCTTGATGCTGAGCTGGAGCATGAAGCCGCAAATCAGACATGAAGGCACAATGCACGCTGCGTATTTTGGTGCTTTGAAAGCTCAGTCTACTTTTCAAGAAAGCAAAGCCACCCTCAGCCCCGCCATGTGTTGTGAAAGGCCTATCCAAAAAATGAGCCGCTCAGAGTTAATTTTCTATGTCTTCATAATATGGTGCTTCCTTTCGCACATGCTTTGCTGATCAGTAAAACCGTTAATAGTATTAAAAGCATCGCTGATATTAGCATTCGCATCCATTGACACAAATGGTTCCAGTTTTCTGCTATGTTAAGACGTTCTAAATTAATTATTTTAAGACGTACTAAATTAAGTCTTCTGCTAACAGGGTGTTAACTCGTCCAAACTTGAAATGAGGCAGCACTTCTCAAACGTGTGTACATTTGAAACAAGTTCTGGATACAATGCAGGGAGCTGGACTTTTTCCTTTTGTCAATGAAGCAGTGGAGGCCAGCCCTGCAACAACATTATCTACATTTTAGAATTTTAAGGGTGTAACTTCCCAACTGCTTCCTTTCCATTCTCTTAGGGAACAAAAAGGCATTACAAAAAGATATCAGCATGTTGGCTTCAGACACTTTTGGTTTTAGCTGCCTTAGCTAAGTGTTTTTCAAACCAGAATCCAAGACTGTCTGATAAAGTAATTTAAATGGAGCATTAGAATGATTGATTGCTTTGTCTTCATGTAGGATACTGTGCATGAATTAAGGTTCCACTTTAAGTTTATTTTGGGTATGTCTGACAGTAGAAAAGTGAAATAACTATTGGGCGCTAGCTCTCTCATGGAAAAGGACACCTACTCTACAAGTAAAAACAACGAGAGCCCTGTGGCACCTTAAAGATTAACAAATTGCTTCAGGCATAAGCTTCTGTGGGCTCCAACCCTCTTTGGCGGATGACAAAGTGCATTGGAGCCCACGAAAGCTTATGCCCAAAGAAATTTGTTAGTCTTTAAGGTGCCAGAGGACTCTCGTTTTTGCCGTACACAGACTAACATGGCTATCCTCTGGACATACTCTGCTAGTGAACCTACAGACTGACTTAGATCAACACCTCGTTTTTCACAGGGTAAGTAGGTCTCCATGACTGCCAAAGGTGCAATCAACAGAACCATTCAGCCTAGAGTCTCCTTGGTTTAAAAAGCAAATAGCAGGATTCTCCTTGACTTTACAACTTGTTGCTCTGGGTCCTTACTCAGGAAAATACTTATACATGTGCTTAAATACTAATGACTTCTGTGTGATGTAAGCATATGCTTAAGTACTTTCCCGAATAGAGTCCTTGCCCCTCTGGACTCCAAGTCTGTTAGCCTTCAAGACGCTACAAATTCCACCTCTTCTCCATCCCTCCACCTCCTATAGGTGTTTGCAGAAATAGGCGTGTTGACGGAATGGGAATGTGCTGTGTGGATAATGACAGTCAAAATGTTATTGTTCTGTAGGAGTCCGGGTGTACTACTATTTCTGAAGACGCCATTGTAGGTGTTCTAGGTTTTTCAGTTTCAAGATCACCATTTTTGTAAAGCACTCAAAGGTCGGATGGGCGCCAATCCTTCTGCCCCCAAACAACATAAATAAAAGTGTGACACATGACAGTTAACCCTTACCTCATCACTGCCAAACAGGCACCCAAAACTACCACCACTGTGTTGACAGCTATTCCAAGCATCTGACATTAGTTAGGCCACCTAATGTTTCTGAAGATTATAAATGAAAATTATAGTTCAAAACTTGGGCTGCCCCAGCCTCCAAGTGACACCCCAGAGGATGAGAATGTGGACATTAGCACTGTCACACAGGCTTTCTGGGTGTGGTATCATGTGGGAAAAGGAAACTTCAAAGGGAGGTATTCTCCCTTAACCATAGCAGACTAATGATTTCAGGTGCCAAGCTGACACTAGGAAAATCAGGTTCAATTCTCCAATCTGCTACAGACTTCTGTCACTTGGTTTCTAGGTGCCTCAGTTTCACCCATCTGTAAAATGGGGATAACACCACTTCTGCCTACTTGGATGCTGTGAGGTTAAATACATTTACAATGATTAGACACTTGAATCCTGTGGTAATGAGGGCCACATAAGTACTTTACACTGGCAAGGACTGATGCTGGTGGGTGCTTTTTCATGATTTTTCAAGTTGGGCAGTGACTGGGCAAAACTTTAGCTGTTATATGCCACATTTTTACTTACTGGTAGAACATTGAATGCATGATGGGTAAAGAAAGCTTTATAATCTGGTCTTGATTGTAAATGCTGAGCACTTGAAAATGTGACCTCAAGTCCTTTGGGGAACATGGCCCAAGAGAAGAGAGAAATTTTAGAAAGCCTGCCAGGAAAAATAAAAAAGATTAAAGATAAAGCTTACTTTTTAAACCTTTTTAAAGTAATTTGTGTATTTACTAACCTTTAACATAGTTGTCCCATTGTTTTCTGTAGTCTAAATCCATATAGACATCTGCACACAACTCTGGAGGACAATCGGCAAGGCCACCAAAGATTTTATACTCATAAAGCCCTGATTGCTGTGGAAACAGATCAGACAAAAATTAAATAAAAATAAAGGCATCACACAGGAAAGGGAAACATTCCGCTGCACGAGAAACAGCTGAAGGAAGCAAGGTAGGGCACTTTTTGCTAACCTACGTAAGCTGTGAAAGTAAATGCTTTTTATAAACAATCCCGAATGCAATCATTTTGCAACATGACCTTATTTTATGTTTGTACATAGAAGCGTAACAGTCACACTCCCTCACACAGAACCACTTCACAATTCCCTTGTTCCCATCAACTAGTACCTTACTCCACAAATAATTCCCAGGCGCTCAGTGGGACTCCCTGGGGTAAAAAGCACGACTCAGGATAAGACTGATCCTGTTCCTCACAAGCTGAGGTGTTGTTGTGAAACATGTCTAAGTAACACAGAACTCAAAGTAATCACTACTGCTGTAAATGTTAACTTCAGTGAGAATCATATAACAAATGTTGATATTTGGTTGTAACACAGGCTATGCCTGTAGAATGGGAGGAGGGGGGGGATGGAAGAGTGTAATATATATTGAAAGCCTTTATTAGCTGTTTCCTTCAGCAAGCATCCTGCATCCCAAGCCTCAATTCCCCCAGCACGCAATTTCATGCATTAATGCTTTTACAGTTTCACATAACATATGGAAATTCCATCTGCACATATGGAGCAGTATTTACACCAGTGCCGCTAGTGCGTCAGTACAAATTAAAACAATGAGAATATTTTAAGTGTCCCCTGTCTGTGAGTAAACTCAAGCAATCCCCAGGAGGAGAAAAAATTATGACTATACAATAGTCTTTGTGAAACGAAATGTTGGTCTTTGTTCAGTGCCTACCTGTCTGTAACACAAATGCACTGCTGGAAGCAGAACAGGGTGGACAAAACTGGCTCACAGCTGGGCGCCAGAAATTTTACTTTTGGTTGCCAGAGAACGCTCCTCCACTACATTTCTGCAGTGGAGCAAGGCGACAGGTTACTAAAATTCGTCGCCATAGTGACCAGATATATAGATGTGTCGAGGCCTGAAGTAGAAAGCTCAATACACCAAGAGATGAAAACAAAAATGGATGGGTACAAAGTTTCAGCTGCCTTCATCCTGAGAGTCACCTGTTCCCAAGGCAGCGGTTCTCAACCACTGTGTCAGGACACAAAAGTGTGTTGTGAAGAACTGGGAAGTGTGTCACAGAAACTTGGCAGCTCAACTTAAAGCCAGCTTGGGGCCCTTGCCACCCACCGCTCTCAACAGCCTGCTCCTGCTGCATTACACAGACAGCAGCCAGGGCTAGATAAGTAAAGGAACTTAGGAGCTGCAACCCAGAGATCCTGGGTGAGGGGTGGGAGTGACACCACCTGCCCCACAAAAATAAACCCAGCCCCATTGAGCCAGACCACCAGGGCACCAGCCTGCGCTGACTTGACTCTGCCCCTACCCAGGTCCCACAGTGCTGCATCCTCCCAAGCACTCCCAGCCCAAGAGCCACTGCCAGATTGTAGTGTGTCACACAGGGGAACATCATCTGTCAGGTGTGTCGCGATGGAAAAAAGGTTGAGAACCACTGATCTAAAGAGTATAACAGAGATAACAATGTGGCCCACCAAATCCAATCCTGTGCTGCTGTAATTCCAGTGACTTCAGTGGAGTTGGACGCAGTGAATCAGAGCCCGTTTGGACAGTCTTACTTCTGCTATGTCACCTGTAAAGTTAGTCACATGTAAGAATTTGCAGGATTGAGACCTGAGTGTTCCAGTTGGTGAATTCTGCTTCCCAACAATTTGAAGTATTCAGTTTAATGTGCAAACATAGGGATCCATCCCATCTTCGGAGATGCATCCTATAAAAATAAGTTACATCTTTCTATAGCGCGTCTAGTAGCTAGATTTACAAGAGAAGAACGGAAAGAGATTCGAGTGATTGAGTCTATTTCACACTGTCTCTCTCTCTCTCTTCCCCCCAGTTTGGATATTTTAATAAAAGGAATTAATATCAGGAAAGAGTAGATTTTTTCCTTATTCCTATAAGGATTCCCACATTCTCACTAATTTTAAATTTTACCAGTAACTCCCAAAGGGGAGGGGAGAAAGAGTTTAATGTGACTTTTGGACATTAGAATAGCCTGTTATGTGACAAGTTGCTGAGTTCATAAAAAGGTCATGAAAAAAAGGCATAGGACTCAGAGTTGCCTGTGTTGTTAATTTTTTTTTTTTTTAAATCATGTAACAGACATTCCTGAGCCTTTTCCTTTCTTTCCATTGACAAGAGACAACGGAATAAGCCATCTACACCATGGGAGTCCCTGATGGATGTTTTCCCAATCCAGTGAAGATGCAGCATGAGCCCCCCTTAATATGGTCATCAACAATTTGATGGCTTCCTTTTATATACAAGAGGAAGCCAACATCTGACACATTCCTATAGCGTAGTATATTTTTCAGCTATCTCCCCCTTTCAAGAATTTGGCTTCTCTATTCCTCAAAAGAGCATATAAAAATGTAGGGATACAATGGGATTAGGCGCCAAATACAATGTGGGGTTAAAGATTTTCTTCTATTTAAACTGTGTATCTGCATTTACGATATAAAATAATGCAAGGCGGGACAATCGATCATATTTCCCTAATCCCACTAATGAAATAGGAAGCATTAATTGTATACCCTTTGTCTCTCGTAAAATAGCTCACTGCTATTCCGTTGCAGGACAAGAGTCATCTTTATCATTCTTTTGCTGGATCCTTTCCAGTTTCTTAGTGCCTCTTGACAAGCAACAAATTGAGCCTGCTGACAATATAATCCTGGCGTCAACAGCCTTAACTCAAGCTACTACACAGTAGGGCAAATTAAAAGGACAGAAGCAAAGTTTATCTCACAGAATCCTTTATCTCCTTACTGTTTATCTACTTGGGAAAACAAAAGCCACATAGCACTTCCTCCTCCTTACAGTGGCAGCATCTACACAGTCTAAATCCAGTGCTCTGTTAACACTTCTTCCATCTCTCAGGCCTTGTCTTCACTATATTGTTATCTTGAGGTATAACTCAAGTGTTTCCCCGATGTGACGCCCATCCACATAACACACTAGACGGAATTCAGTGGATACAAGTTCGTGTACCTAGGAAGCACAATCAGTCAGTGCTGATGGCAAATTCAATAAAGAGGTGGGAGCAAGAACTGGGAAGACAAGTGAAGCTTTTTTGAGACTGGCAAATATCTGGAAAAATAAGGGGAGTCATACAAGAACCAAGATAAAGTTATACTATGTCAGTGTGATAACTACATTGTTTACATGCTTCTGACACTTGCCAAATGTTAGCAACCCACAAGAGGCAACTTAAATTACATGAGATAATGCCCCTTGAGAATATTTCGTGTCTGCTAGAGGGACAAAGTAACCAGTGCTGATTGAGCTGCAAAAGACAGGCCAACAGACTGTAGAGACAATGATTCAAGAAAGAAGGTTCAAGTGGTTTGGATATCAAAGAACTGCATGCCTACAACAGGCCTTGAAAAAAAATCGGTTTCTGATCACCATGGCAACCAGTTTTAGCAGTTTGTCACCTAGCTCCACTGCAGAAATGTAATGGAGGAGCACCCTCTGGTGACCAAAAGTAAAATTGCTAGCGCTTAACTGTGAGCCAATTTTGTCCACCCCGGCCTAAAAGACCCCTTGATTGGATGCCACTTGGTGGAAGATGGACAGGAGGACAACAGATAAATATTGAGAAAGATGTCACTGTAATGGAAACAGACTGTAGCAGAGCAAGAAGTGTGGCACTTGATAGACACAGGTGGAAACAATGGGTTGCCTCATATGTCAGAGGACATAAGGGAGTCTAATCCAGTGGTTCCCAACCTGTGGCCTGGAGGCCAAAAGTGGCCCATGGGGGCTTTCAAAGTGGCCCCCGGCTACCCTCCCGCTGGCTGCAGAAGGGAGCGTTGGCTGTTAGGCCAACCACAGCACTTGCTCCTTGGATCCTGGTTCACATTCCAGTCAGGGATGTTATGTGGTTGGGTTTTTTCTCTGTAGACAGGGCAGGACTATGGTCATCTCCTCTTGCTCTGCAGATGCAATGCGGATGATTTCAGGATTTGATGTAAAGCCAAGAGAGAGAGGAAGGATCCAGAGGGAACTCAAAACAGGATCTCATAGGCCTTTGCTATGCTGGCAGTTAGGTATTTGCCTCCTTTCTAATGAGTACGGACTGAATGTCATGATGATATCATGGCTTTTAGGACCAAAGCGAGAAACAAAGTTCCTTGAACAAAATAAAAGACTAATGGCCTCCCTAAAGGCTTTTAATCTGGTCTTCTCCTTCTCTCTCTGCTCATGGAAGACGAGATGAGTGGACAATGCACAGGGAAGACAAAGATTCTTTTTTCCAGAGTCTCTTTCTAAAATGTGCTGCATAGTTAACCCCCTCATTACTTTGTCCACCAGCTAGACCTACTATCCACCACACCAATTTCATTCCATTAATTCTGGCTGCACATCTTCCATTTGTTTATTGAGCCTGATTTCAACAGTTCTTGGCTATGTTTACACTGGCAAGTTAGTTCCAATTAAGGAAGCTTAATTCGAACTAACTAACGCCATGGCTACAGTAGGCTTTAATTAGTTCGAATTAAGGGCTTCCTTAATTCAAACTAATAAATTCGAATATGCTATTTGAACTAAGGGTTAATTCGAACTAGTTAGTTCGAATTAATCAATGTGCCCATGTTAATTCGAACTAACTCAATGCAATTCGCTAATTCGAACTAAACTTTTCTAGCTCGAATTAAGTTAATTCGAACTAACTAAAATTAGTTCAAATTAGTTAGCTCGAAATAACCTATTCGAACTAACTTTAGTAAGTGTAGACGTAGCCCTTGAGCCTTACCAGCAGGCCCTTTTTGTTTGGACTAACCCAGTGTGTGTATCTGGTTCTCTTGCACGTGTCAATAACATTCATTACAGAAAAACCACTTGACCTATTTTCCACGATTAATTTTCAAGCAGACAAAATGTTTTAGGCTACGGTGATATTTTACCAACTTGCACATTTTTTTTAAAAAATTGAGCTACAACTAGGGCACGTTTTTTGGCCCAAGAGTCACAGCAGCACTCATCTGGGAGGGAGGGACACCTGAGTCCAATCCTAGATCTTCTTCATCCCAGGTGAGAGTTCTAACCACTCACTTACTAGGGGCTAGTCTTCACCAAAGACAGCAAATTTGCTGCCGCAAGATTGATCTTCCAATGGACTGATCGGATCTGTGAAGACCCGCCCAGCCGATTGGGAAGTCAACCGCTGAAGACCACTCCGGTAAGTGGAGTAGCGCTGACTCAAAGGGAGGGCATTTTCCTTCAACTCAGCACACTGCAGACATTGCGGTAAGTAGGCAGTTAAAGGGAGATACACAAAGTACTTAAAATACCTTGCGTATCTCCCGTCGACTGCTGCCAAAATCCCACAGTGGTGTAGACCAACCCCTGGTGTAACTGACAGTGATGACACCACCACCTCCTCCATTCTAGCCCTTCATTTCCTTTCTTTCTTTTTTTTAGTAAAAGCAAAGTTGGAGGTATCCAAACAAAACATTTCATTCAGTCCAAAACAAAGTTTTTTGGGATTCACTGAAAATTCAAAATAATTTTACTTTCTACTTAACTCAATCCTAATTTTCCCTTCCTGCAACTGCCAGCAAGCAAACATTCAGACAGCTCTATACTTTAATAAGTTGGCAAGTACCCTTCATGAATGGATTTTCTTGTAACGCTTATTACGATTTTAACTATCAGATCATGCTTTGCAAGGCAAAAGGAGAATGACTCCAAAGATCTGCATGCACAAGACATGCTGAGAAACAGTTTATAAATTCAAAGCTAAAACGGTTTAAAGATGAAACTCTCAAGGTTTCAGTATCACTCACCAGCTAAGCATTTACAGATGGTACACTGCACAAACAGATTAAACTTGGTATCTTTATTACCCTTTTTCAAAACATGACCTTTGTATACAATCCTACCCAACTATCCAAACTCTTGTTCACATCTCCCAGGAGATTCAGAGAAGCTACATTTGGATCATCATGGATGTACTTGTTCCTTCTATCAGGATTCACTACCAGTTACTTAAAATATGCTCCCCTGATCACAGACAGCTGGCCAGTTTCCTACCAGGCCAGTGAAGCAGCAGAGATTTGATGTACCAGAACAAAACACCTTGCCAAGTTGGCCAACTTTTAAGACACTACCCAGCTATCTATCGTCAAGGGAACCAACTCAGCAAGCTTTGAAGCCTGCTCTCTCAAGGACGCCAATGTAGATTTAGTCCACTGGAATCACTGGAGCTGATCAGCTGAAATCCAGAACATTCAAATGTGCCCCAGTCTTACCCGAGCACAGACTTAAAGCCTACTGAGCCAGTTTCCCCCCAATTATGCTATCCTCAGTTCTTTGGATTGTTTACATTATACTCCCAGTTCTGCTTCATCTGATGTAACCTACCCTATGAGACATTCTATCCATAATGAAACATTATACCCGGGCACAAGTTCTATTATTTTCCATAGGGTTACCAAGGCCATAACAGGCATCTTCACAGAACTGCAGCTGTTAGCAAGAGTCAATTAGAGAACTAAATTGATGCCATATCAGCCAGAAAATGTTACATCCTTTCATCTGCAGAGTGGAAATGAATCTTGACCAATCATCCTGTTCGTAAATCGGAGGCACTCAACACACTCCTACAATAAAATCCAGAAGGAGAGAATTCACAAGTTCAAAAGATCATCTGTGTGGTGACCATCACCATTTTGTTGAAATGCACCCCCCCCACACACACACCCCAATTCCCTTAAGGACATCCTATATTTCCACCCACCCTCAGAGAGGGTATCCATTTCTAGCAAACATGAGGAATCCCAGTCATCCCCCTTCAAAAGCCCCCTTCATAGCAACATCTCAAGGTCAGTTTGCTGTTTAAGAGTCAGTATTGCAGCTGCAACTAATTTCAGTATGAAATGCAAGATTATGAAAGAATCTCCAAGTACTTTTCTTTTAATTTTTCCTTCATACATTTTAAGATGAGATAAGAACATAAGGATATAGTCTGATCTTCTGCATGACACAGGCTGTAGAATTTCACTGAACAATTCACACTCACACTCACACTCACAGGCAGATCAAAGATATACCAGAGACCCCATGTGCAATATTTAAGAATTTCCATCTTCAAAACATTTTCAAAAGGAAAATATTTTATAGTTCTCACATGACTTCCTCAGAGGTAAGTCAATAAAGCATCAATGCTCTTGATTTTTCTGCAGTAATGCATGCCTAGTAACATAGGAGTAGGAGCCCACCAGCGTCCATACAGAGACCCACCAGGAAAAAAAAAAGTTTAGCAGGCTTCACAGGCTGTTTGTGTCAGTGCTTTAACTCACCCCTCACCAGGTTGTTATTTTAACCATAGTCAACCAGGAGTTCTACTGAATTGATCTGAAAACATCCACTGTCAGTGACTTACACCACTCCACCACTCACCAGTTAAGTGTCAAAGGGTAGCCGTGTTAGTCTACTGCAGAAAAACAAACAGAGTCCTGTGGCACTTTTAAAGACTAACAGATTTATTTATCACATGAGCTTTCGTAGGAGAAAATTCCACTTCGTCAGATGCTTTGAAGATAGGAAATTTACAGAATGGGAGGAAATTAAATGCAGGGAAGTGTATGACATAGGATCAGGTCAGACGGAGTGTCATTATCCACCAACTGTTATCAGACTATGCTATCTAAGATACTGTAGACTGTCACTCCTCTGTACTTAAATTAATTTTAATGGCTGTTAGAAGTGGTATATATTTCCTGTTAAAAAGGACACACACACACACACACACACATTTTTTCTAAAAAAACAATTAAGAACTTTCTCTTTTTTTTCAATAAGTAACAAAAACAAAGCTTTCAGGAGTTCCCCCACTCATTGTCCTTCCCCTTTTCAAATGGTAATTATAAGGTAGGGGGAAGGGAAAGTGGGGGGAGAGAGAAAGATGTTTTGGGGGCCAGGAGCTGGTGAAAGACACAAAATTTCAAGAGAAATTTTTTTAAAAGATTTCTTCTCAAAAATCATCTAACGTTTTATGAGCAGTTTTATTGGGAACTACTATAAGGTAGCCAGTTATTCAGACAGACAATGAATTTCCCCAAACTTCTATCCTATCCAGACATTCCACCAAAACCATTGCTTATTTTATCTGTATATTTATAAATCTTTCAAGTACCTGACAAACCTCATTAGCTAGCTGCTTACTACGTGCACGCCCACGCTGATGTGCTTTCATTTCGGTACCACAGGTTACCACTCCCATACTATAAATAGGGGGAAAGATTACCACAGGGACAGGAGAAAAATAGATTACCCTGAAGTGACAATTCTATTTCTTGTAATGGGAATGAATCAGACTTTCCCCACCCTCCCTTCCCCTTTCACAGGGACCTGCATGACCTATTTGTTTGCTTTCTCATTTATGTTTTCCTCTTAGGAAAGGACATCTCAAGAAACAGGGCACCTAAACCATCAGTCAGGAGGTGATGTTTCCTGAACCCAAACTTAATGCCTTAATTTGTATGTCTTGCTTCTTACGAAGCAAAATTGCAAGACTTCCACATTTTGATCTCACTATTCCTTAGAGATACCTTTCAGAATTTAGGGGAAAACATGGATATTTATATCTAGCTGAGCAGGATGTTCTACTGCTGAGGATACTGCCTTTGAACGTATCCTCATAATATTTTGTCTGTCTAACCCTAAACCACCTTTCATCAGCCTTTTCCCCAAAACAAATTAATTTGGGGGCTCCAGCATCCCTGTGGAGGAAATATGATTCCCCACTCCGCAGACTGGAGAACTAAGGAATTGATAAATTTCTTAGGCCCTGATCATGCAATGAGATCCAGCAGGCTCTGCCACATGGCATTGAAATCAAGGAGATTCTATGACGGGATCTGACCATCCATCTATTTATCTCACTGGGAGGTCAAGAGGTTGATCAATCACAACCTACAGTAGGAGACAAAATGTGAGCAGTTCCCTCTGCTGAAAACCTGCACACATGAACTATTTCCAAAGTTCTCAGCTCCCCTTCCTAAGGATACACACAACACAGGAGCCCCACCACTGCCGCCTCCTCCTCAAGCCTATTAGCAAGTTGTGCAAAGAGGCCTCCATCATCTAGCAGAGTGTTTCAAATCTGGGGAAGCAGTCCAAACCAACTCCTCAGAGACAAAAGGCAAACGGACACCTCAGCCAGATGTCAACAAGATCGATTGGACAATCACCTGAATAACAGTCCATTCCGGGCAGGAAGAGGGGTGTTAGCGAGAAATGTACCTGTTGACAAACAGACATGCTGTCATGAACTCCAGCTGGAGATTTTTCCTCAAAGAATAAGAGGGGAGAACAGAGGATACAAACCGCCCATCGCCCTTCATCTCTACTCTCAGCATCAACTATGTTTGAAAGACAAAAGGAGCATCATTGAAGTGGAAGAAGGGTCCTGGCTGAAAGTTCAGCCAGGCCACTGTAAGCATATGGCGAGAGAAATCTTTGCTATGAATTCACTTAGCTTGATAAATCAGGTATTGATTTGTGTTCTACCTTTTATTTCCCAATTCTCATTACTTGTAATCATGTAAAATCTATTTTTCTGTTACCTTTCTTTTACCTAAATCAGTTTGTGTCTGGATTGAAGTGTTTGGAAATTTCATTTGAGATTAAAAAAAATATATATATATATGCACAAACTTTGTTATTATTAAAATGACAGACTTCCTCTGAGCTAGCACTGCACAGATGGGGAGAGCTGGGCAGCACAAGACATGCAGTTCTCGGGATAAGTCTGGCACTAGAAAATTCAGGAGTGGCTGGCTAAAAGCACCCTTATAATTCAACGGGGAGCAATTTTGCATGCTAGAAGTCACATGTGAATAGACCAGGAGTGGTTGTTCTCACAGAAAATGAGTTTAAAAGACACCCCAATCATAGAGCTGAGAGGACACAACTGTTCAGATTGTACCCTGGAGAACATCAGACCTTCTGCCATAAGTAGTGAGAAATACGAGGAGAAAAGTGGAGTGCCTGTGAGCAGAGAGCAGAGTGATCCACGAAAAGGTTCTCAACCAAGTCCTGAAGTGGAAATTGTAAGAGTGCTGAAAATGGCTCTCTTCAGATAAAATTAATTGCAATCTTGAGCAGGTCAGCCCAGGCAATTAATAAGAAGGCCTTCTGGAACCTCTAACTGACCCAACATGACAGGACCACAAGACTGCCACTCCTTAGACAAGGGGAGGGGCGTTTAAAGCCCAATTTAATTACAACATATACCAAGTTTCATAGCCATAGAAGACAGGAAAAGGGGAGAAATAGAGAAAAGGCAGGTAGTCAACAATCTTTCTCTGTGTTACTCTTGTTACAACCGCTGATCTTTTTTTATTTTAAGTCTTTCCATTTCAGTTCAACTTACTTACTCCTACCAAGCCATTTGTATGTAACCAAAACTGGACTGTTTTAAATGTGACCAGGAGCAAACATAATTACTAATGTAAATATATTTCCTAATTCACTTTAGCTAAGTCTACCTTTCATAGCTCAAGATAATTTGTATTGAGAATTATTCTGCCTTTGATTTAGCTGGCAATGGACATACAATTTGATTAATTCAGCATTTTCAATAGCTCAGAGTATGCTTAATTATATAAATTGCAATTAAGATGACATTGAAGTGAGAAAATCCTATTTAAAAGATATCTTTACCTGACTTACTGATATCATAGATTATTAAAAAAGATTTAACTATTAAAGTGTCATTTATTTTGGATTATTTATGCTATTTGCTTTTTTCATTTTATTGAGTTTTGAAAAGGAAAACAGGCTAGTCAGCTTCATTTTGGTCATTTGCAAGACAATTTCTCTTTCCCATTCTTGTGCATTACCAAAATATTGTAATATTCGGATTGCATAGATAGCAGGGAACAAAAGTGCTTCGATTGACTTTTTAAAAATAAATTGATGAACAATTTTATACCAATAATAGATTCTGAAAAGCTTTACCCCACACATCCCCTGCCTCTTCTATGTCATAGTATTTAATTCTAAGGCACGAATAGAACCAACCTGTCAAGTATGCAATAAGAAGAGTATATAAAACTACAAAGACATTTTGGAACCATATTTATATACAAATGTATTCATAAGTCAGGAAAATTGATTGTTTACCATGTAACAAAAACAATCACTTGCTATTCATAGAAAATATCTTTATTCAGGTGCAAGCTCATTTTAAAGATAGATTCCAGCCTTGAACATTGACAATGAGATTTTGATCTAACAGGATTCTGTATCAAAACCAACTCAGGCATTTTTGGTCATCTCAGCCTTAATCTTCCCACAAAACCAAGAAATGAAGCTTTTAGTACCAACAGGGGTTTTATTACAATATTTTCTGAAGTTCTCCTTGGTTTGGAGCCAGGATCTTGATGATGCAGTCATTGCCAAACAGCATTATCAGATAAGAAGAGGAGACAGGACAAGTACGTGGAAAGTTACTGACAATTCTAAACTAAGGAACAGGTGGCATTTGAAGGTAAAGAAATAATTTCTCTGCCCTTTCTCATCAAAGGAGCCACTGTCATTTTCTTCTGAGATAGAAATGACCTGGAGGGAAGAGGAATGAGGGAACAGAGAGGATTTCCCACTAAAATCCCTAAACTGCTTCCTTCAGACAAAAAGCACCTCCTCTCACCAAACAGATCTCTCCATCAGGAGTTTCCAAACTGCCCAGTGTGACTTACCCTTCAGAGCTCAGTAATCTGCAGCCTCCCTCAGTATCTTTTAGAGAAAAAGGGCAGTGTTTGCAGCAGCAACAGTTTTCTCCTTCAGTAGTTAATGGCATTAATCTGAAAGCTGCTCTCTGTGACTCAGGAGACATTGAGCTACTTGTGTTAGTGCCCAAACAGATGACAGAGAAGTGTGTGGCACAGGGGAGCACTTCAGCCTTTCTATATAATTAGCAGAACATGTCCCTGCTTATTTATAAATAAATCAGGGGTTGGCAACCCCCAGCACCTGGGCCCAACTTGGCATGCAGGCCAATCCTGAGCAGCATGCAGTGCCGCTCAGGTTCCCCCCACTGGCCACACTCCCCTCCCCCAGTGCAGCCTGGGGGCCAGGGCCACAGGAGGGGCCATGGCGAGGGGCTTCTGTCCCCTGCTCTCCTTCGCCCCCATCTGGGCAGGGCCATCCCTTGGGAGCAGGGCAGGTCAGGGACCCCAGACACTCCCCTGGAACCCATTCTCAACCACCTGCACCCAGGGACCCCAACCACGCCCCCTCCCCCCCAGTCCCTGGCCCCGCTTCCTTTTAGTCCCATCCCCAGCACCTGCTGACGGTGCGATGGGCGGGACTCGCACAGGAGCCAGCAGAGGTTGCCGACCCCTGATCTAAATAAATATTCAAGCCTCTTAATAGAGAGCATGTTTACTCCTATACAGAGAACAACTCCACATAAAAGTTTCTAGGTGATAAAACATCTCCAGCTAGCATTCAGTTTTATTTCCACACAATTATGGAGATGTCAATCATTTGCTGTTACAGTCTAACCTGATCCTATGACTTTCACTTCCCTGCATTTATTTTCCTCCCATTCTGTAAGTTCCCCATCTTCAAAGCGTCCGACGAAGTGGGATTTTCTCCCACAAAAGCTCATGCGATAAATACATTTGTTAGTCTTTAAAAGTGCCACAGGACTCGTTTGTTATCCCTATCTCCAGTAGATCTTCTCCCCAGATGTATGGAATACCCACTTTTCACCTCCTAAAGGTACCAGGGTGCACCCATAAACAAGGGGGTGAGCTCTTAACTCCATGAGGCACTCTTCTCCAAATATAGGAGATTCTGCATCTGGTATATAATTGCCTTCCCAATTTATATAGGGAATGCACCCCACACAGCATAGATAAAGGACCTGAGTATAACTTATGCATTCTTAATGTTTCCCATATATAAGGAAATGATCACTTTACCTCTGCGTATTTATAAGAAGCACGCCCCTCCTGCAAATAATGGGGTCCTTCCCTCTTTCCCGCACATAATGGGAATACCCACTACATAGGGCATGCCATCTGTGAGCTCACCCCACACATCCGATCTAAGGGATGGACCACACACACAGAGCACACCCCATTTATATTTTGAACACTCCCCTTTGTCCCTTAGCATTTCCCCCTCTATAAAGTAGATCCCCCAAGTATATAGGGGATCATGTCCCACTTCCCCACATCACCAGGGAATACCCCCAATGTAGGGGACCTGCCCCTTCCCCATGTACATAGGGGGTACCCCACCTTGCCCTTTCCCCCATGTGCCACCCCCTCCCCGTTTAGGGGGCTGCCCCAGCCTACAAGGTGCCCCCTCTCCAGGGTACCTCATCATACAGCCGGTAAATACTGATGCCCATGGTCTCCACCAGGAGCTGCCAGGCTCCCCCTGCGGCCGGCGCCGGCTGGTCCAGCTCCCGGCAGGCGGCCTGGAATTGCTCCTCGGAGAAGCCCCGCGGCGGCTCCATTCCCACGGTGCGGGGCAGGGCCCGGCGCGCCATGTGATGCTCAGCCGGGCCGGGCGGAGCGGGAGGCGGCCAATCGCGGGTCCCCAGCCGGCTCTTTCCGGGATCCGGGAGGAGGGAGCTCCGAGCCCGGGCGGGCCTGCAGCGATCGGGATCCGAGACACAGCGGGGCCCTTAGAGTCTATAGGGGCAGTCACGCTCCCCTTCCCCTATGCAGAGGGGGCTTTCCCTGCCCATGTGTGCCACTTCCTCCAAGGGGTATATTCCAGGCACTGCCTCTAACAGATATATGGGACAGTCCCTGGCCATGTGTATAGGGGACACTTCCCATAGGGGGCACTCACCCCCACATAGAGGGGTGATATTATCTCTTCCTGCACCCAGTGTATTGAGGGGGCACTCTTTTCTTGCCATATGGTACTGTTTTGTTTATAGGATTGTGCACTCCCCCCGCCCCCCATGTATAACTGCCACTCACATGTATAGGAGCAATCTCCCTCCTGGGCCATGTGTATGGGAACTGTATCCACATGGGTGGAAGGGGCACCACTTCATTGCTTTGTTAAACAGTTACTGCGTTCCGTCTATGGGGAAATTCCTAGGAATACGTGCAAACGGTGCCACTGTAATGTGAAGGTTTAGAAATCAAAGGGTCAGGGCTTTTTTTTTCTGCCAGTACGCACCGGTACGCCGTAGCAGCACCTGTTTTTCTGTGGCTGGCCCACTGGGGTCTGGGATCAGCAAAGGAAAGGAACAGGGCTCCTTTCCCCTCCTGATCCCATCCTTCAGGAGCACACCGCACCTGTCCCCTGCCAGCCCCGCTGCCCAGCTGGGGACCGGGATCAGCAGGGAAAAGGAGCGGGTCTCCTTTCCCCTGCCCAGTGCACCGCTCCTGCTAGCTGAGTGCCAGCACCTCTTTTTCTTATTTTATTTTTAAAACAACAAAACACTGCAAAGGGGTATACATTTATGTAGCTTACATGCTCAGGGGGGTAGAGGAGTATGTATGTGACACCAGAGCAATGTACTCTGAATTTGGCCCCAGTGTGTAAAGTGCTTTAGGATCTCCCATGATGAAAAGCAAGGTGTACAAGCAGCCTCAGACAGATAGCCACCGCAGTCAGTGTATCAAAATGGGACAGTGCATGTGGAATATGTAGTCTCTATTTTAAACATTGTTGTCCTCACCTAGCTCCTCCTAGATTCCTGGCTTAGACACAGTATCCCTTGATTCAAGCAACCCTCAGGTACTAGCACTGCACAAAAAGTCAGTTTCAACACAACCTTATCATCCCCATCCTGCAGATGGGTAAACTAGATGCAAGCTTAGCAAATGTTAGTTCTCTCTAGCTTCCCTGCCAGATTGCTGGTTACTTTGACAAAAAAAAAAAAAAAAAGAGGCCAGTTATGTCAGATCCCCTCTCAGTTCTAGCTAATTGGCCCATAATCAGGTTTTGAGGCTTTCTGGATGACTTTACATTGGACATCTAGCCTGGGCGTGATCCCTCAGCAATCAGTTTGTAAGCACTCCAGAGAAGTTCTAGAGAGAACTTTGTGGCTGATGGAGAATGGTAGCTTATGTCCCTCACCAAAATGTAATTTTGACCTGTACCTTCTTTCTGAATTCCAAAGGGGTAGCCGTGTTAGTCTATTGTAGAAAGACAACAGGGTCCTGTGGCACTTTTAAAGACTAACAGATTTATTTACCATTTGAAGTGGAAATCCGTCAACTTCATGAAACAACTTGCACAGATCCAGAAATCATGCGGTAAGTAAATCTGTTAGTCTTTAAAAGTGCCACAGGACTCTGTTGTCTTTCTACAATAGACTAACACGGCTACCCCTTTGGAATTTGACTACATGGAGGGCACTGAATACAGCCGTTTGAAGTGGAAATCCCTCAACTTCATGAAACAACTTGCACAGATCCAGACGAAAGCTCATGCGGCAAATAAATCTGTTAGTCTTTAAAAGTGCCACAGAACTCTGTTGTCCTTCTTTCTGAAGTGAGATTGCTAATTCTGGTATACCATACATGCATAGATCAGCTACATACATATCCTTAGTGAAACAGATTAAGCAGTTTCTGTATTTTACTGGTTTGGGTTCTCTATGAAATACCACATGGCTTGTATGCCCTGTGCGTCATCAGTCACTTCAGTTGGCTAGCTGTAGTTTGACAATAATGTTTGTCAGTCAGTTAAACTCTGAAATCTTCAGCTGGTATGCATCTGCACAGTTTCATCTGACATTGGTGTAACTATGTTGATAACATTCCGATGTGCAGAAAGAACAGCAAATGTGGATGGCGACCAGCGTGGCTTAGCAGGGAACTCTGCGAGGAGCTGAAACATAAAAGGGAAGCTTACAAGAAGTGGAAGCTTGGACAGATGGCAAGGGAGGCGTATAAAGATATTGCTCGGGACTGCAGGGATAATATCAGAAAGGCCAAAGGACAATTGGAGTTGCAGCTAGCAAGAGATGTGAAGGATAACAGAAAGGGGTTCTATAAGTATATCAGCAACAAGAAAAGGATCAGAGGTGGTGTAGGTCCCTTACTGAATGGGGCAGGCATCCTCGTGGAGGATGATGCGGAAAAGGCTGAAGTACTCAATGCTTTTTTTACTTCAGTCTTCACAGGGCGGGCCAGCTCCCAGGCTACTACACGGGGTAACGCGGACTGGAGAGAAGAGTGGCCCTCGGTGATGGAAAGTCAGGTTAGGGAACACTTAATGAAATTGGATGTGCACAAGTCCATGGGGCCGGATGAACTGCATCCGAGGGTGCTGAGGGAGTTGGGGGAAGTGATTGCAGAGCCGCTGGCCATTATCTTTGAGAACTCGTGGCAAACGGGGGTGGTCCCGGAGGATTGGAAAAAGGCAAATATAGTACCTATCTTTAAGAAAGGGAAAAAGGAGGATCCGGGGAACTACAGACCGGTCAGCCTCACCTCAATCCCTGGGAAAATCATGGAGCAGGTCCTCAAGGAATCCATCCTGAAACACTTGGAGGAAAATAGAGTGATCAGGAACAGTCAACATGGATTCACCAAGGGCAAATCGTGCCTGACCAACCTGATCTCCTTCTATGATGAGATGACTGGATTTGTGGATGCGGGAAGAGCCGTTGACGTGATATACCTTGACTTTAGCAAGGCTTTTGATATGGTTTCCCACAGCATTCTTGTTGGCAAGTTAAGGAAGTATGGGTTGGACGAGTGGACCGTAAGGTGGATCGAAAACTGGTTAGATCAACGGGCTCAGCGGGTAGGAATCAATGGCTTGATGTCTGGTTGGCAACCGGTAATGAGTGGAGTGCCCCAGGGGTCGGTCCTGGGGCCGGTTCTATTCAACATCTTCATTAATGATCTTGATGATGGAATAGACTGCGTGCTTAGTAAGTTTGCGGATGACACCAAGTTGGGGGGAATGGTAGATACTCTGGAGGGCAGGGACAGGATCCAGAGAAACTTGGACAAATTGGAACACTGGGCTGAAAGAAACCTCATGAGGTTCAACAAAGACAAGTGCAAAGTCCTGCACTTAGGACGGAAAAATCCCATGCACTGCTACAGGCTGGGGACCGATCAGCTAAGTAGCAGCGCTGTAGAAAAGGACCTGGGGGTTATGGTGGACGGGAAGATGAATATGAGCCAACAGTGTGCCCTTGTTGCCAAAAAGGCCAATGGCATATTAGGCTGCATCAGTAGGAGTATTGCCAGCAGATCGAGGGATGTGATAATTCCCCTCTATTCGACACTGGTCAGGCCGCATCTGGAGTACTGTGTCCAGTTTTGGGCTCCCCACTACAGAAAGGATGTGGACAAATTAGAAAGAGTCCAGCGGAGGGCAACAAAAATGATTAGGGGGCTGGGGCACATGACTTATGAGGAGAGACTGAAGGAACTAGGCTTATTTAGTCTACAGAAGAGAAGACTGAGGGGAGATTTGATAGCAACCTTCAACTACTTGAAGGGTTGCTCCAAAGAGGAGGGAGCTAGGCTGTTCTCGAGGGTAACAGGGGACAGAACAAGGAGCAATGGTTTCAAATTACAGCTGGGGAGGTCAAGGTTGGTTATTAGGAAAAACTTTCTCACTAGGAGGGTGGTGAAGCATTGGAATGGGCTATCTAGGGAGGTGGTAGAATCTTCATCTTTGGAGATTTTTAAGGCTCGGTTAGACAAAACCCTGGCTGGGATAATTTAGGGGGAGTGGTCCTGCTTTTTAGCAGGGGGTTGGACTAGATGACCTCGTGAGGTCCCTTCCAACCCTATGATTCTATGATTCTATGACATCAGCTGAGGATCTGGCCCTTTGAGTGGACTATGTTGTGGTGATTTTCAAGTGATAAGGAATTATTGGTTCTTTCACAACGTGCTTGGTTTAATTCTATAAATACTCCACTTCTTTTCTGATCATTAAATACAAATGCCAACCAAAAAGAAGTCAATGGGTGAAAATCAGCACAAGATTTATCCATCACTTTTTGAGTTCCACTTACACCCTCAGAACTGGGTTTATGTGAGACTGAAGTGTTGACTGACAGCCTTGTGCTGGGCCTCTGTACAGAGGGGAATTTCACCCAATATTAAAAAAAAAAAAAAAAAGTAGCACTTGTGAGTCAGAGGATGAACTTTAACATGCAGTAAGAACAGATGTCTCTAAATGACCTTGATGGATTGATTACATGATCTCTTATCTTTAAAAGCCTTGGCAAGTGAAGGTTTTAATTTGCTGAACTGTCTGTGTATGAGGATCTCTCTTTCACTCTGGGCACTAATTTTTGCCATGTGCTTTTCCAAAAACTTTAAGGAAAATAATGTTCACTGCCTGTATACTTTACTTACTGTGTAAAAAAAGAGGAGCTTATGAGGCACATGCCTATTTATCCAGCATAATGGAAGGGAGGGTCACTTTAAAAAATTAGGATAAGGAAACAAAGGATTAAAAGTATTTTTTCTCTTGTCTAAAGTGATACGTCCAAAAGATAAACAAGCCTATTTAGATCTTGATTTGGTTTGGCAAATGTTTCTCTTTCCCACTCCACACCCTATAACTATCAAAGACTTTGTTACGGAGAAAGATTTCTAAACACTTCCTTTAGCATGTGAAAGGATTCTGAACAAACATATGTGAAGCCCTGGGTTCTGCTAAAACGATTCTTTCTGCTCTAAAGGGCTTTCTTTATGTTGAGCATTTGAATATTTACGTAGAAAACACATACCAAGCACAGGGAAATTCACCTTTGGAATTTTGAACTACAGAAAATCTGCCTACTTGTTCTTACATAGAGCCTGTCTGGGATTGTGCTTGCCCTTGAAACTACTGCAGAAAGGCATATTGGGAACCAACTGGTGGAAGAAAACCAGATATATAAAAAAATTAGAAATAAGGCATATATTTTTAATAGTGTGGGTAATTAGCTATTGGAACAAACTACCATGGAAGTGGTGGGTTCTCCAAAAGACTAGATGCCTCTCCAGAAGATATGTTCAGTCAAAGACTAGTTATTGAGTTCAATATAGGAGTAACCTGATGAAATTCTGTCGCCGGTGTTATATAGGAGGTCAAAAACTAGAGGATATAATGGTTCTTTCTGTCCTCAAATCTACGAATCTATGTATCAATACCTCTCGTTGCTGCTTTTGCACACCACCAAAATGCTCTTAGCACACAGGCCCCTGGCAGCCTCTAGGAAAACACAGGAACAGCCAGAGTTTATCCATTTAGTCTCTGACAGTGGCCAGATGCTTCAGAGAAAAAATGTAAATGCTACTATAGACAGTTTTGTAATATAATGTCTGTGTAGGGAAGTCTCTTCCTTAAGCCAGGCAATTAGTGAAACCTCGGTGCTATTACCACATCTGCCACTGACCGGCTGTGTAATCTTGTGAAACTCACTTTACCTCCTTGTATCTTTGTTCCCATCCTGCTTTTCGTCTGTCCTCAAGGCAGGCACTATCTCTTACTATGTGACTTTCTGGTTTGTTGCATTTTTTACAGCACCTGGCAGAGTGAAGCTCTGCTCAGCTGAAACCTCTAGGCTGTGCTATAATACAATAAAATAATTTACAGAAAGCATGGAAAATGCACTGAGATCCCATAGTTTGCACCAGTTTCATCTGTTTGTCATAATATTTCTGTCCAATTAAAGCCACCAACGGAAGAGCCGCAATGGAAGTAATCTGCAACCTACTTCCATTGGGGTTTGGATTTAGTTTCTGGTAGCTCAGATGTAATCCTTGGTAATTAAAGGCAAATGTACACGCAAGGTCCGTAGCTCTTCCAATGGGAATGTATGTAATTATAAAAGTAGTTGGGCATAAGAGTAATCACTAGCCGTTCCAGATGAAGGGCTCTGTACCCTGCACTTCCAGACAGCAAGTGCAAGTCAAAAAAGGAAGAAATGAAAGCCCCAATCCTGAAATGCACTTGTGTACATTGATGTCATTGGAATAACTCGCCTAAGGGAGATGAAGAAAGGCCCTGTAGATATAGATGTCATCCCAAGGAATGTCCCTTTAAAATTCGCAGCTCATCAATTTCATTGTTGGTGTGATGACATATGAACTGGGACAGATAGTTTGTGCAGATATTAACAAACAGAGACAGATTCATGTCTGGTGCAAACTTGATATAGCCACTTTTAACATCAGGAGAGCTGTGCTGATTTCTCCTGTGAGGATCCAGCCCATAATATTAATTGACTTTATTAAGCACTACTTTCCCATTTCAAAGCACTCACATTCCACCACAGCATAACAGCTTAAACCATACTTAAATATATTAAAATCAAAGATCATTCTCCAGACGTTCCAGCAAGCAGAATCAACCAGAGTGGAGGAGGATGGAGACCAGCAAAAGGAAAAAAGCAGCAGAGGGCGGGGAAATGGGAAGAAGAGGTAATTGAATACGGAGCCCACAATGCTCATACTTTGCCAGATAAATGAATCATTGTCTGCTTTGCTGTGATGAAAAACTGGGGAGGCTGTTATGCACTCAGAATCTCAGAGGCAACCATAAAGCATTGCAGCTGTGTCATTTAATAAGTAGAGCAACTGCATTGCTCAGTTTGTGGGTACCACCCTCTGCTTTCTCAAAAACCCATGAGAGTTTCCACTGGGAGGACTTCAAACATTCAAGTCTGAGTATGACATTTCCTTGCTTGTTCTCCTAGCAACAGTGTGCCTCCCCAAAGCAGCTGTGTAAAGCGCAAAGGTAGGCCAGACAGGGCTTGTCATTTTACAGCCATTACATTTCTAATCCCCTCAAGTTTCCTCCAAGACAGCCTAGGCTGACCTCATCTTCTGGAGAAGGGTGGAAAGGAGTTGGCCATGATCAATTCAGTCTGCTGCCAGTGTGGTTCCTGGTATCCCTAGCTACCCAAATATGAACCTAACTCCTTCCTCCAGTGACATGTTCATATCTGCAGCTGAGTATGATTCAACTGGTCTCCCCTTGTCTAATAATAATATCGGAATGACTGCATCAGACATTTACTTTACACCTTCCATCCAAGGATCTGTGAGATTGGTAAGTATCTCACTGGCACAGAACTATCAAGATCACCCAGCGAGTCTCTGGTACAGCCAGGAATAGAAACCAGGAGAAACTGGCACCAAGTCTTTTATATTAGCCACAAAACCACCTTTCCTTTATTTTGACCTACGGCATTTCCTCCTCTTTTTCTTTGTCCCTGTCTCTCCTGACTCTTTTTGTTCTCGGCCATTGTCTCTCTTTCTTTGTCTGACACCTGGTCTTTCTTTCTCTCCTTCACTGGTCCTTTCCCCACCCTGCATTTCTCTCTTCAATGAGGAAGATGCAAGGGGAACACAGTGCATCATGGGAAACTGAGAGTTTACCCATGGTGCTTTGCATTCCTTTCCTTCATCCCAGGATTCCAAGTGCTGAATCAGGGAAAATTGAACTATGGGATAGGTGCCCAGAATTAATTGCGCTACACCGCAACATTGCAAAGAGCTGTGTTGCGTTACAAGGGGCGATGTGTGTACGTGCTCACCCGCAATAAAGGTCACGTGATATTTAAGCGCGATTGCTTTGTTGCGCTGTAATCTTGTCGTGTGTACATAGCCTCTGTCTCCTTCCCCAAAATTCTGCAGCCCAGATCCTGTCTCCCCATCTCATCTCCATCTACCATTGTTCCCTCTTTAGCTCTTAATTCTCTTTAACCACATCTCTAGGGAACTCCCATCACCTCCCTTATTATGAAGAGCGATGAGAGAGAGTGTGGGAGAGAACAGTGCCTACTGTCTCTTTCTCCCTCCCCCCAATCTCCTGTGATAGCAAGCTGGGGGTGGAAAGGGGAGAGAGAGGAGGAAACAGCTTTGATTACCTACTCAAGTCAAGTAGCCTCTTGCAGGTCGGATGGGAGGAGAAGCTACAGGGGAAATCTTGCTTATACCAGACAGCTGTACTAAAGAGGGACATCTTGGGTCAGCTGAGTGACTGAAAGGTCTGGAGAAGAGGACGGAGTCCTGAGGTTTGTCAAGGGCTCCAGGGACTCTCCTGCAATCATGTCATTAGGCACCTTCCCAGTACCAACGTTAGGTAGAGCAGCCATTGCTTTGTGCTATGTTCATACAAGGTTATTAAAGCATTAGCTGAAATATTAGGGTGAAATGCACTCTGAATCTCAGCACTAAGCCTCACTTACTCTTTGTGTCAAAGGTTCAAAGTGGGTTATCTTTTACAGTAGAGTTACTACAGGCTTTTAACCCTGTAGAGTACTGTAACATGGATGGAGAAGATATCATTAGCCAAACACTTTTATATAACACTTTCTGTCTGTAATGTGGTGACACCTGGTATTAGAGAGATTTTTGAATGAGAGTTAAAAGTACATATGCATCTCATTCTCCAGGCTGGTAGTGCTCAAGATAGTAATAGTGGTGTCTGCTCTTTAACCAACTCCTACAGGCAGATCCCTTGAACAGCATTAGATTCCATTCTGGGGATGTTGGCCTGTCTTTTGAGCTGGATTGAAAGGTGCTGCACACATAGACTATGTCTACACTTGCAAGTTAGGTCGATTTAAGGAGGCTTAAGTTGACCTAACTTAGTCCCTGTCCACACCAGGCTTTCATTAAGTCGACTTAAGAAATTCCTTAAGTTGACTTAATGAAAGCTTAGGTTGACTTAATAAGAACCTCCGATTAGGTTGACCTAACCCTTAAGTCGACTCCTTAGGTCGACCTACGCACAGTGTGGATGCTTAAGTCCACTTTACTAGGTTGACCTAAGGGCAGTTAGGTTAACTTACTAAGTCCCCTTTCAGGGAAACCACTTTGTTAAGTCGACCTAATAAGGTTGACTTTAGGTCAACTTAAAGTTGACCTAACTTTCTGTAGTGTAGACCTAGCCATAAACATCAGAAAGGAGTGTTGGAGAAAAGGTGAAAATAGACAAGTTGTACAAAGTACTGGCAATTCTCCAGAACATATCAGGATTGACTTTGACTGGATGAGACAGAATCCATGGTGGGATAACTAAATGAAATGGGGGAGATGCAATCCCCACCACCAGACAGAAATTAACATAACACAAAGAAGGTGAAATCCAAAATTAATGGCAGGATCTCCATTGACTTCACAGGGGCCAGAATTTCACCCCAGAAAGGGGAGTCAAAAGTACATCTACAATCTCAGGAACGAAGGCTGATTAAACCCATCTGGTGTGTTGCTGACCTATCAACCACTGATAAAATAGTACGATTTTAAATGTAAGCTGTGGGTAGACTTAACCACCGAAACAAAGCAGACCCTTCCCCCCAACCTTTAAGGCAATTTTTTTCTTTTTGTCTCTAAGGTAAACAAAGGAAGCCACAATATTAAAAATAACTAAATTCTTGATACTCAGTTGAACTGATAGATTGAAGCATACACATTCCTTTTAAATGTTTTCTAAATAAGACTGATAAACACCCTCAAACTTTATTGCATTAAGAACAGAGTTCTAAATCTGATGCAAGCTGCATTCTTTCCAATGTTATTTTTGAGCAATTAGAAGCCAGTTAGGAGCCCATCTGGATTTCAAAGTGCACTGTGCTTTGGAAGAGTTATTTTAAAAACTGTAGGACACTGATCCAGCAATGTACTCCATTTGAGCGGACCACTCCACACCCCAACTCTCGTACACATACACCCCTCCATGCGCCATGGAAGTATTTGTGGCTGCCTACTGACTCAGCAGGCCCCCCACTTGCAGCACATTGCAGGATCAGAGCCTTACACCACATTTCAATTAACCTCAGAAGGATGGGGGTGGGGAGGTGAATGTGATTGGATTTGCCAGGTCAGGAGCAGATATTGGGACCTTCAGGAGTTGCTGTAAAATGCCCATTTCCCCAGGCTTGTTTAAGCTAATCTGTCTGCCTAGGAAAACAAACAAGAAGTCCTGGGGCACTTCTAAAGACTAACAAATTTACTTATCACATGAGTTTTCATGGGTGAAAATCCCACTTTGTCAGATGCTTTAAAGATAAGGGTTTTCCCTCATGAAAGCTCATTCAATAAATACATTTCTTAGTCTTTAAAAGTGCCACAGGACTCCTTGTTTGTTTGGCTGACTTAGACTAACACAGCTCCCCCTTTGGAACTTGTCTATCTAAGAGGTTCATATACAGTGACCACCACCATGGTATCTGAGTGCCTTCGTGGACTGAGAGCTCAGAGGACCTGAAGAGAAGGCTCAGTGATGCACTGGATAGATTGGTGTCATTCCTATTTCTATTTCCCAGCTGCCAAAGAGCAGCAATGGGCAGGGTGGCCAACTGTCTGTAGATTTACAGACAGTCAGTAAAAAAATAAAATGTACAATTTCAACGCTGGCAGTAAATCTGTTAATCAGATGCTCCTGAATTTAGCTGACGAAGTGGGGTGCAGCCCACGAAAGCTTATGACCGAAGAAATTTGTTAGTCTTCAAGGTGCCACAGGATTTTTGTTGAAAAACAGAGTCCTGTGGCACTTTTAAAGACTAACAGATTTATTTATCGCATGAGCTTTTGTGGGAGAAAATCCCACTTTGTCAGACGTTTCTTCTCATCTGTTGTTCCACACTGTTTGAATTAAAACAACTTCTTTGGTTTGCTGGAAAAAACTGAACTGACCTTATTACTTACCCTTCTCTGCATGTATATATTCACCTAACATACTAGGTTTCCATTTCATGCATTTAACGAAGTGGGATTATATCCACAAAAGCTCCTGCAATAAATACATTTGTTAGTCTTTAGAAGTGCCCCAGGACTCCTTGTCTGTTTTGCTGAA
>ML685805.1:3059088-3082880 GCA_007922175.1 Pelusios castaneus | reverse complement strand
TGTTAGTCTTTAGAAGTGCCCCAGGACTCCTTGTCTGTTTTGCTGAAATAGATTAGCATGGCACCCCCCTAGACCCTGCCATATTGATGATGGTGTTTTTAAGTGATGTCAATACAAAGTTTACCATGAGTAAAAATAAAAAAAAAATCAACTGCAGCTCTTCATGTCAGTAGGAACTAAATTGCAAGGTTGGTAACCCCCCAGGGGCACATTTGCTCCAGGGCTCCGGGCTAGGCTGGGCGTTGGAGGCTGGCTGGCAGATCCTACAGGGCTGAGAGGAGACTGCCAAAGGAGAAAGAAACAAAGCCCACGAATGTGGTTTTCCAAAGAATACAAACTCCAGCGCGTCTGCTCCAAGCCTTCAGCCCTTCCAGCCAATCCCCTTTCAGTCGAATTTGCTCCGGTCCCTTAATTGTCTTTGAAACCTGGCTCGGCACTTTGTTTACAGTCCCTTGGTGCTGCGATTTGCTCGTGCGGTGCAAGTGGCTGGGGCTGCCTCCAGTCCAGCCCGGCTCAGTTGCACGCTGGCTCAGAGGAAGGTAAGCACAGCTCTTGGGCTCGGGGAGCCAGAGGCATTTGGGTGCCCCCAGATTAAGGCCAGCTGGGCATTGATCGCGGGGGGCTTTTGCAGCAGGCGCACAGCTGGAAGTGGGTTGCAAAGCGGGGCGCTTTGCTCGATCTGTTGGGTTTTAAGGGGGGCTTGTCTGCATGTTGCACCCTTCTGGGGGCTCGGGAAAAGAAGGGGTGGGGGTGAACTGAAGAAAGGATTTCAGTGAAACTCTGGAGTTTTTCCGGGGTGATTTCTAAAGAAATCTCTATGGTTTAATCCTTGTTCCTTTCATAGGACTTTCCCCCTCCCAGAAAGATATAATGTTAGTGCATAGAATTCTTCTTCTTAATTGTGAGGTGTTGGGTGAATTCCTGGGGTCTGTGGGAGTTACTTCTTTTCTCGGACAGTGGAGTCTCTGACAGCAAGTGGTGGCTGGTCATGCATGCCCCTCTTTTATATTTGGCATTTGATTATAGAGTGGCTATAATTAGTTTAAAGTGCCATTGGGGTGCATGGTATATGGCAAGCACCTTTGAAGGCAAGTCTGCCCCTTGAAAATGTTGCAACCTCTAAATCTCCTACGTTGAACAGTTCCGCCCGCCCCCAGATTATGGCAGAGAAACGAAAAGGTGCAAAAAATCTTTTTGTCATTCTTGCACACAGGAATTTCGTGTAGCAACTACCATCATCAACACGCATAGCCACACGCCGATCAGCCTGCGTACATATTATCAGCATCTCTGCTACTTCTTTCATCCAAGGGCCAGATCCTATACAGACTTACTCCTGTGAGTAAGTGCAAAGTGGCTACAAAGAGCTACTGAAGGTGCAGGAGAACAGAGAATCGGGCCCAGAACAGCTATGCCAAAAAAAGAAAAAAAATAAATCACCTCCCACCACTATTGCATAAAAAGCAAAAAGGTGCAAAGGCTATGAGAGCTGGCACATTCCATCTATTTGCACTCCTCCCGTGGTCTTTGGCAGCGCGCTGACCTCCTGAGTGAGCGTGACACTGGAACCTTTCATAGTTTGAACATGAGGCTTAATTTATAGATTTACAGGTCAACTTTTCTGCTTTGCTTAGCGGGAGGAATAAGTTTGCTTTGTGGATTCAGTTTTGCTTGGCGGGGAGGGTATCGTTTTTTAAAGAAGCACCGCTATTTCACTGTAACATATTCAGGGGGTAAATGCAAATTATTCCCCAAACAGCATGTCTGCTTCTAAGTGTGGTGCAAGCACAGTGGTTTGTTCAGCACAAACATCCTAGTTAGAGGTTTTTGAATAGATTTCCTGAACATGAATAGGGTGGACTGCAAAAACTATTTTTTTTAAAAAAAAAAAATAACTGCCTACTCTGTGCTTAAAGGGAATTCTAGATATTCACTTCTTTTTCCTGGATCAGGACTATGCTATTACTAGCTAAAGTTTCCATGGGGAGGAAATTATCTAAAGTTCAGCTGCAAACTTTGTTAGACATCAGGCACAACAACTTATTCAAGAGGATAAGAAGATCTTATGTCAGGGACCAGCTAAATGTATTTTAGAGATGTCATGAGCCCTTAGAAATCTTATTTTAAAAAGTCAAAAAAGAAAATGACAGACAGATATAAGCAGAACAGTGTTTATCAGACCGAACAACAGAATTCATTTACACCGAATACCAGGACAAGTTCTCAGTGTAATGACTGCCTCCCCTTATATAGGACTCTTCATCAGTAGATCTTAGAGCACTTTACAAAGCTAGGTCAGTATATTAATTATCCACAGTTTATACATAGGGAAACTGAGGCACCAAGAGTTGACGTGACATACGTAAGATCACCAGCAGAAAAGCTGGATCAGAACACACATGTCCTGAGTCTCAGTCCCACTTTTAAGTCATAGTGATTCATATTCAGGGATAGCACCTCATGGTGAATGGGTTCCATTGGATGGTAGAGATTCGGCTAAATAAGATTCCACTGCACTGTGAAAATTCACATATACACCCATCTCCCCTTGAGCTTTTTTGTCAGACACTTGAATGGATGAGGGTGTCCTGGGTTCCAGCACTCATCAGTGAGAGTGACTGTGTCACACTGTCCGAGGAAAACACCAGATCAAATGCAGGAGTCTGCCCCGCCAAGGACAAGGTACTAAAGAGGAGAGCCAGGGAGGTAGGAAGTACCCCTGCCTGTTCATGAGTAAGTGTAAAGCAGGAGCTGTGTTTTGAAGAGCCGATTTTACCCAAACTCTTTTCTTGTAGGAAATCTCCCTGCTAGAGCCATCTCGCATCCAATTCATCATCCAGCAACAACTACCAGCTGAAAAGTCTGGAGCTGCTCTTTTTGCTGCCTGACTGTGCTTCAAATTGACAGAGACGACTTTCTGAAACAGGCTCCCCTGCCCACAGCTGTTTAGCAAGTGATTTGCTGTGATGTATTTCAGCTGGAAATGGTAGGTGCACCCACAGCTGGATATTGGTTTCGGCTCTTCTAAGTAAATCCCACCTTACGTTTATTCATGGGTACTTTACAAGGTAAAATATTCCTCTCCCTCTCTTACAGCTTCACCTATAGTATATGTGCTCTAACTTCTCTTTGCCCAAGTAAAAATAGCTCCTTGGGAAAAACCTGTGAATACAAAGAAATGTGTAGAAAAGCGAACCAGTGGCTCAATCGTGTTGGTATTGTTAACATGCCCTTCCTAGATGTGTTCCTACTTTTTAACCCAAGGTCTGTTCCCCAGATGATATCATTGAGAATTGACTTTACCAGTTTTTCACCAACTGACACAGATTGATGCTTACTTTTCCAGGAGTGTGCACATCTAATACGCTCATTTGGAATAGTTTCTGTTATTTATTTCTGTTCCAGTAACTCAAGGTGGCTTTGCATATTTTTGTAAATAAATATTTGTGCACTTACGCCCTACTGTAGAGAAAGTTTCCTGCCCCTTTAAAGCTAATGGGAGTGTTGCCAAAGAGTTTGGTAGGATCAGGGTCAGGCTGCTGGTGATTTCTATACTTTTTGGGGGAGGGTTTTATGTTTCATACGGTTTGGTTTTGTTATTTGACACAGAGATTAATTACTAGGCAGGCAGATTAGCTTCTTCCCATATTTTTTTTTAATGTGCATATATTTGTCCTGATGTGAAACTGTGCACCATACTGTGCACCAGTCTAATACAATGCTTATTAGGAATGTACGTAACAAACTGTGATGGAGGCAGAAAGACAGGGATTCTAGATAGCCAACAATCAGCATTTAAAGGAGACATAAAATGAATGCTTTGAAAAATGAACAAGTTGGGCCTGATCCAAGTGCCTAGGCATTTCCCTGCTGAAGTCAGGTTATCTGGTTAGTTAATATGCCTTTTTAGAATGTCTGGGAAGTTCAATTCTTTCCTAATTTAATACAAAAATAAGACAGAAATGGAGTTAAGGTAACACAAAGGTTTTGACTCACTAACAAAAGCTAAAAAAGACAGCATTCTAGGCCAGATTCTCTGTTGTTCTATGCCTTGTGTAGTGATCTAGTTGAATACACACTGAATATACACTGGTACCATTCAAATTCTGTAACATGTCATGGCTTTACAGTTATGTAAGTCACAGCTCCAAGGGTGGAGAAACAGAGGCTGCAGCCCCCGGACTTCTTGCTGGCAATTTTTAGTAACACTTAAGGCCATTATAACAGCCAGATTAAAGGAGAAAGTGGGTGTTTCTCCCTTCATTCAGCCAATCCTTCAAAGCAGCCTCATAGAGACAGGTGATTATTTCCTATTGAAATTAAAATCGAATTTGGGCACCAAACTCCAATGTGCTGCTTTGACCGTCCCAGATGTAGTCTAGTCAGATCGTGCCTGGTCTGATCAGAAAGGGCCAAATCCTGCAGTGATCTCCGTGAAGGTGGACGTCCATGGACGTCGTGCTCAAAGCAGGATCCACTCAAGAGCGAGAAAGGGGGAGAGTGTGTGTAAAGAGTTTTGCCGCACACTTTCAGGAAGGGAAACAAACTGTAATGGAAACAGGAGAACATGATTGTAAACCCACAAAAATCAGCAGAGGGCCTGCAGTTCAGGGCCTGAAACTATTTGTTCATTAAAGAAATTAGGGACTTGTCCACATCTGATATGTGGTCTGAAAATGCCTGTGTGTCCACACTGCAATTTATTAGAGCATATGAACTCCAGGTTTATCGCAAACTTGAGCCCTCTAAGGCTGCCTCTGTGCTTGGAGCTGAGGGAGTGATTCCCACCTGATGTAGACAGAAATGTACTAGAGCTCAACAAGCTAGTGTGCTGAAAATAGCAATGTAGGCTCAGGAGTACGGTCACCAGTGAGCGGCAGCCGCAAGTATGTAGCCATGGGGTCCTGCCGGTTTGGATTTAGGGTCTACTCATCCATGTCACCACTCACTGCTGCCCATGGTACCCTGGCTACACTATTTTTAGTGCACTCGCTCACTGACAGCTAGTGTGAGCATGTCAAAGCGAGCTGGGAATGACATCTTTTGCTGTGCGCAAAGACATAGCCAAAGTGTGCTCAGCTGATACAAACTGATAGTCTCCCATTAAGGATTGCTGAAGTGGGGAACTGGGGAGTTTAACAAGTTTAGGCTGGAGTTTTCAAAGAAGCCTAGGGGAGTTTGAAATTCAATGGGGACTTAAATCCCTTTGACAATCCCACCCAGAGGTCCTGAAACTGCAAGGTGATGTCGTAGGCGGGCCTACCCCTATAAATGCACATTTCAAGTTTTTAGAAACGTTCAACCCAAACCCCTTTCTCTAAATAACCTTTAACTTGAGAGACAGCTTGTTATTCAATGATGACAGGACACAGACCCAGCCTCAGTGGGTGGGAAATGTGAGCTGCTAATGGGTAAGGATTTGGGGGCCAGCATGTTGAGTGAGTCTGGATGAAAGGAAACGTTGGAATGGTTTAAACGAAAAGCAGCAGTGGGGATTCCACTGTGCCAGCAACCTTGCATATCACTGCCTGATTGTGGGGTCTAGGAACACCTATTGAAAGCTGGTTGTTCTGCTAGGTCCCATATAGACAGAAACAAAGGCAGTTCCTGCTCCAGAGAGCCCGACGCCTGGGATTTTAAATTGAACCTAATGGAGTTAAGTTTCCAAATCTCATTAAAATTCAATGGGACATGGACACCTAATTCTCTTAAATTCTTTTGAAAACCCTTATAAGCAGGTGCAATTCTACTGAAGTTGAATCAGAAGCTGCATCTAATTTTACACCAGCTCATTGACCTTAGGTTGTGGAAATATCACTGAAAACAAGATTTGACCCATGACACTTCAACATAAGCATTGGTCTAGCTCTGTGTCTCAGTTCCTTCAAACGGGTGCTTAACTTCAGGCATAGGAGTAGTTCCCTTTAAAGTTTACTCCAGTTCACTGCAATCAATGGGAATACTCACATGCTGAAAGTTAAGCCCATGCACAAATCTTTCCAGGATCAAGGGCTATGTCTACACTGGCAAGTTAGTTCGAATTAAGGAGGCTTAATTCAAACCAACTAAAGCCATGGCTACACTAGGCTTGAATTAGTTTGAATTAAGGGCTTCCTTAATTCGAACTAATAAGTTCGAATAGGGCTTCAGAAGTAAGGCTTTAATTCGAACTAACTAGCTCAAATTAGCCAATGTGGCCATGTTAATTCAAACTAATTTCTTAGTTCGAACTAACCAGCCATTGAAATGAACGGGGATCGCTAATTCGAACTAAGCAAGTGCTATGAACGGCACTTGCTTAGTTCAAACTAACTTTTTCTAGTTTGAATTAAGCTAATTCGAACTAACTAAAATTAGTTTGAATTAGTTGGTTCGAACTAACTAATTCGAACTAATTTTAGCAAGTGTAGACATAGCCCAGGATACTGTTTGGACAGCATCTAGCTCAGCTTGATCTCAATCCGGACTGAGACTTCTCTGTGCTCCCATCATGTGTATAATAGTTAAATACTCATCGGATGAATGCCTGCGTCTTCTTTCCACAGTATAAGGCATATTCAGCAGCACCTGGTCTAGCATAAGAATTTGCCCAGACGGTCCAGAGCACAAGATGACAGACGAGCCCATTAAAGAGATTTTGGGAGCTCCGAAGCATCCGGAATCTGTATTGATGGAGAAGAGCAACAACAATGATTGCGTGGTAACCACTGTCCCTTTGGTCAGCGAGTGCCAGCTGACCGCAGCTACCGGAGGAGCAGAACTCTCCTGTTACCGTTGTACAATCCCCTTTGGTGTGGTCATTCTGATAGCCGGCGTGGTGGTCACGGCCGTGGCATACAGCTTCAATTCTCATGGCTCAATCATCTCAGTGTTTGGACTGGTCCTCTTGTCATCCGGACTCCTCTTGATGGCTTCTAGTGCCTTGTGCTGGAAAATCAGGCAGAGACACAAGAAAGCCAAAAGACGGGAGAGTCAGACAGCACTTGTGGCGAATCAGAGAAGTTTCTTTGGTTAGATGCTACCAGGAAAACACCAGACACAAGGAGCACCCTTGGAAGTCAATTGGACTATTTATTGAGTTTTTGGAGGCGTTTTTGATTGGATTGGAATGAACATGGGTTGGATGAAGAAATTCTTAGAACGTCTTTAGAATTGTTAATCTCTGTCTTATCACAGACTTAAAGGCAGTGGTTTTTCTTCCAAGATGGGGGGTGATGGGGAGGGGATGGTGTGTTTTTTCCCTTTGCAGAAAACAAATTTGTCTTAACTGCCGTCCAGAGAATTAGTCAACACTTGGATACAATTGGAAAGAGAGTTCTGTGAAAAAAAAAATCAAGCTTCCCTGCTGAAAAATAATACACTGTGAGGTCTGACCAAGGGAGGAGTTAGAGCATTTGAACAGATGACAAAAAATACCCATTGCCTTTGACTTGGGTTGTTCCTGGGATAAAACAAACAAACAGGAAGAAAACAACTGTGATTGCTCAACAAGCCGACTTGCAGATGGCAGGTCACTTTGATTTGTTCCAATGAGTTATCTGTGGTACTTTTTTTTTTTTTTTTTAAGGACTGTAATATTAAACTTGTTTTACTATTGAATAGAGGTAGGTAGCTATTTGTAATTATATTTGTCCAACATAAATAACGAGGTATGAGTATAGCTTTTTAAAAAGTGAGATTTTTGTAAATTAAAGTAGTCAGACTTAGCACTTTTAATGATTTTGATATAAAAAGATTTTTAAATGTACATTTCATTTAAAATAATAAATATTCAGTGCTGCTAGAGCCTTAGAAAATCTGGTATTTTTCTTCGTCATCAAGACAGTTTGTACTTTCAGGTTTGGTTCTCCATTCTTACAGTCTTTCTTTCATGACGTTCTCTTGTAGAACAATATTTATGCTAATAATTTTGAATGCACAGAAAAGCTGGCTCATCTCTCCTAGAAATTACAAAACCTATATTAAATTTGATGTGTTTTACATCTTCAGTAAAAATGGAGCTACTTCAAAATTGTAAGACTCGGTCCCACAAAAACGTATGGACATGAGCAATATTACTCATACTGTGAAGACGATGGGGTTACTCAAGGTAAATAGTTACTCATGTGCATAAATATTGGCATTGGCAATTACCATTCTATTTACCTATGTAGGGCTCTATCCTGCAGATACTTACAACCAGGTTTAGTGCAAGTACTCATCACCATGAGTCGATCCATTGATGTCACAGTAGCAAGTGCTGCACCTGGGACTTTTTCTTCAATGTGTGGGGTGTTCAGTGACCTGAGTGATCACTCAATGCTTAAGGTCCTGGCTTAACAGGAGCTTCACGCAGTCCTGCCTACACCTCTATCTGGGAAGCTGAGCCCTTATAGGTATAGTCCCTAATGCTATGCCATGAGGCTCAGAATTAAAACACAATTACATTATCTTGATTTTTCTCCAGATGTTTGTGGCGGGGTGTGTGGGAGAAATACTGGGGGGGGGGGGGGGAGAGAAAGAAGTTTCCATAGTTCACAGTACTATGCACAAAATTAACATATCTAATAGAGATAGGGCCTTAATTTAGGAAAGCACTGCATTTGGTATTGCATTTAATATCTGTCCTGAATAGGCTAGGACTTAAACACAAGCTTAAATGCTTTAAAGAACGAGGGCCTGTATAGGCCTTATTTTTATTAATTTATTTTGAAATCCCTGAGGAGCTTGTGAACTTAAGATCTGATCCAAAGACCATTGAAGTCAATGGAATCTTGTCCATTGACTTCCTTGGCTTCCATGGCAGGCTGGGATATGCCAGGAACACAGAATTGAACCAAACATTTCCTGACCTCCTAACAGCATGAAACAGGAGCATATTTTAATGGTTTTTAAATTCCCTTTTTGGTGTTAAACCCCATTGAACAATTTTGGAGATGAATGGGTTTAAAATGTTCTCCATAGCAAACCTTTCAAATTCTAATTCAAATAACATGAAAGCAAATTGTGCTACTGAAAGCAATGAGGCCAATTGTGAAAAGGGTGTTTTTTCTCTACAGTACAGGAGACCACATTTAACTCTTAATACTTTCTTAGTTCCTTTACAACTAGAGCTGGCTGCAATTTTTCAGTCAATTTTTTGGAGGTAAAAATGCTGATTTGGTGACACCAAAACACGTGTTTTGCCTATTTGTTTTGGTTGGGGAAAAAAAAAAAACAATCAAATCCAAAACCACAGAACATTTTGTTTCAATATTTTAGTGAAAAGTTTTGATTTTTTTTTTCCAGTTCAAAATGACTTTTTGTTTCAAAATTTCCGTTAATTTTATTGAAAACAAATATTTGAAGAGGTGAAAACTGAAATGAAACCTTTTGGAAAAAAAGACTAAATAAAATTTCTGACTCTTTATTTTGTCAAATATTTTGAAAAATTTACCTTTTTTTCAGAATTGTGAGCAAATCAAAAAAAAAAAAAGATCTTATTGGCACAACTCTATTGACAACTGCATCTCATTTAACCATTTTTAATCCTGGTCGTGATTGAAAAACACTTTCCAGAAATGTTGACAAGTTCTAAAGAGATAGCCATGTTAGCCTAGTTCAGCCAAACAAACCAGAGTCTTGTGGCGCTTTTAAAGACTTAACAAATATATTTATCTCATGAGCTTTCGTGGGAGAAAATCCCACTTCGTCAAAACATCTGATGAAGTGGGATTTTCTCCTGTGAAATCTCATGTGATAAATAGATTTGTTAGACTTTAAAAGTGCCACAGGACTCCTTATTTGTTTTCCTTTCCAGAAAGGAAGGGAAGAAAAATAATCCTTTGAGATTTCCCTTAATTTTACACTGAAATCTGAACTATTAAAAGATCTAAAAGAGCAAATTCATTTTCAGATACTAACGCAGGGCTCAGTACTGTAGCTCTCCTAATAAAATCCCTTGCACCTACATGGAATCCTATGAGATCAGTAAAGTTCTTTCATCTTCATTAGACTTTAATACCTCGATTCTGTAAAGCACTCAGCCCTTAAACCTCAGCCTTAAGCACATATTAAAGGTAGGTATATGCTAAAGTCACATGGGATTCCATGGAGTATAAGCACGTGCTTTCTCGGAACCATTATTTGATTGCCGAGAGAGGTAAAAGTGCTCATTGGGGCTTTATAGGATGTAGCTCTGATCCAGTTCAATGAGTTTTATGTTTTTAGGTAAGGGGAATGTCTATATGTGGTATAGTGTTGTATGCATAGTCAGCATGATGATCACAAGAGTGGTACCATACAATGGGCAGAGTCAAACAGCCACACGCAGAAGATTTCTGCATTATGGGAAAGGAACATGGATTGAGCTGTCACTTCTTATCAAGGGTTGAACTGTGACTTTACAGCACAGCCTTGTGTTGCGGGCAGAAGAGAGCTGTGTTTCCCCAGGAAAAAGCACCCACCACTAAAGAAGTTGGACACATTCCCTCTGCAGGCTGAAGGCATTCTGGCCTCGAGAAAGAAGTCATTATCTGTGCCCATTTTCTAGTCTGAGAAGTAACTAACTATGATTTCTGCAATTATTGTCTCTCAGTGACTTCTATGCCAAATATACACTGCTTGAAATTGTAAAGCATCCCCCCTGCCCCAGTTATCTAACTTCACCCAGGGATCTGAAAGTTAAACTGAGCTCTTTCCATCTCACGTATTATCCCCAGTCAAAGATTCTGCAAACCAAATGACACCGTTGGTGGCATCCGTGCAAATGCTGCACTTTCAACAGCTCTGCACAGATGGAGTAGAACTTAGCAAACAGCGCTGGAAAACGAATAGACCTGTGCACCCATGCTCAGAACAGCCAACAGGAAGGGAGAAAAAGGAGGGAAAGAGTTTTGATTGACTGCATAAAGAAGACAGATCTGTGGGCTAAGAAGGTGCCATTTTTACACAGTCCCTTTTTGAGAGCTGACCATCTTAAACATTGGTCAAGAGATCCAAGGGCTTTGAAAGAAAGGAGCCAGAAGGGCAACCTGCTTCTTTAAAAAATAGCTTATCCCACTGAAAAAGACTGAAGGAAAAGAGGATTGTAACAAAAGACTGTACTGTTTCTACAGCAGTAGGTAAAGATTGCGCCTTCAGTTTTTACTTGGCACGCTGTTCCCTTCTGACTTAATAGAATATTTTTACAGACTGTAGCCTTGCAAACAATGTTTTGGTCATTATTCATGGCAGGCAAGCACTAGCAACTTAATCACTGATAACTGGCAAGATCTGCCACCCACTAAAGGCTCAGGTTACACAAAATCTTTCTGTTCGGAACTGAATGGAATGGAGACATGGACATTCTGTGATGACATTGTCCCACTGACACAGATCTATGTTCTCAAAATGCTTTGTCTTGTACAGCAAGTCTGTCTTGCTGCAGTGATTAATTGGGTGGACTATGCCGTTCCAGAAAGAAAGCAATAACAAAACTTTCTCAAATGATAGCAGGAAAGATAAATTGCAGGTGACTTTTCGTTTAGCCCTGGTATGCATCTTCTCTTGAAGCTAAAGGCAGTTCTGTTTGCCTGGAAAGACAGGTTGCAGTATCAGGCACATACAGTTCAACAGGCAGAATTTTCATCTCTTTTTGGAAGACCCATGTGGTTGAAATGGGCTTTAAATGGCAACCAGAAATCAGCTAGGAACAGACATTGCGAACGCTGGAAAGAGAGCCAAGGGCAGAGGCCCTGCTAGGGATGGCCTGAGGTGTTTTGAAGGCAAGGAAGGAAAATGTTTTCAGTGAGTCCTCCCTGCTTCACAGCAGCCAAGCAGCATGGCACGCTTGGTGGCCAGCGTGACCACTCTTCTTAGCCAGCACCCGGTCACCGGAGTCCACGTAATGGGCTACATGCTGTTTCCTTCTGAGGCCCCTTTTTACCGAAATATTTAAACACATGCTTAAGTCCTATTCAAGTCATTGAGATCAACAAAACTAGCACTGCAATCTACACGCTAAAGGGAAGAGAGAGTTTGTAGGTAGGCCCTTCCCCCTCCAAAGCATCTGCACAAGGCCCTGGAATGATCAGCCTCCCATCATTGAGTAGGGAGAGCCAGAGGTATTGGCCAACCCTCCTTCCACATATCCCCACCTCCCTGCATGCAGGCATGGCTACACAGAGGGGACCCCTGCGTACACCTGTTGAACAGGTGTGATAAAGGGACTCCTTCCCCTGCTCTCTCTGGCTTGAGAGGGACCATGCGTTGATACCACCCAGGCATCATGGCTTGAGACCATTATCCTTACTATATGGGGTGGGGAGCTCAGGCCAGGGAGATCACAGAATAGGGAGACAGAGTAGGGACCTGAACCCACATCTCCGGAATCACAGTTCTGTACGCTAGCCGCTAGACCATCCCTTGCTTTGCTCATCCTGGCTGGAGTGCCTTCTTCCCCTCCTCCCCGGAATGGCTTATGCTCATAAACGCTCTAACTTAGCTGTGGACCAGTGAAGAGCACATTGTGTTTTAAATAGAGCAGGCTGTACATGCGGGAGGGGATGTTTGGAGTCAGTATTTGTGTTGCTACAGCCATGGTCATTTGATCCTATAATAAAATCACTTGCATCAGAGGAAAGCTGACAACCCATTTTAGCACGTTCATAGCACCAACTTAATCATGGCAGGAAGCTTCCCAGCTACTGGGAGAACATCTTGCGTCACTAGAACATCTGACACCGGTGTCCAATGTCAATCACTTTGCTTAAGGTCATTAAAAAATATTAGGGTGTCCCCTTACAATATAAAGCCTCTGCATGAGTGACAATTAACAGGAAACACATAGCATGCTAAATAACTGAACAGGTGCATTAAAGAAGAATCTTTCCCAGTTAAGAATGAGAAAAATGATGGACATCAACACAGCTAGGGCAGCCTGGTCAGACATGGCTCTCATGGGCTGGCTGATTGGGGAAAAAAAATAATTTTTCTGCCCCTTTTCAGTGGAATTTTATGAACTGCACTGAAAGTAATGGCTTCATCTGGAGTTTGGGTAACGATGTAAAGTCCAAGGGTGCATCTACACTTGTAAATTAAGTCGACTTAAGCAGGCTTAAGTCGACTTAATTTACTCTGTGTCTACACTTGAGTTTCCTTAATTCGACTTAAGCAGTCCCTTAAGTCGAATTAAGGAAAAGTTAGTTCGAATTAGTAAAACCTTGTTTTACTTCGAACTAATCCTTAATTCAAACTAGTAAGTTCAAATTAAGTCAATGTGGCCATGTTAGTTCGAACTAACGAGTTAGTTCGAACTAACCGGTACATTGACCTTAATACAACTGACTAATTCGAACTAAGCAAGTTCCATGCGTGGCACTTGCTTACTTCGAACTAGCATTCTAGTGGGGCCATGCTAGTTCGAATTAACTAAAATTAGTTCGAATCAGTCAGTTCGAATTAACTAATTCAAACTAACTTTTGTAAGTGTAGACATAGCCCAAGAGTGCTTCAGTGTTGCTGGTGAAACTCAGCAGCTTCTGCACTGAAGTTGGTGGTGAGGCACAGTTATGGAATGGATATGAGAAGGGACCCAAGTTTCTCGTCCTCAGCAGCAGAATTCCTCTAAGGTACAGATTGCTAAATCATCCACAAGTGAGTTTGTGTGTGCCACATAGTGTATAAAAGCAAATTAGAGATACAAAATTAGGCAGGAACCCAGGTAAGTAAAAGTCCAAATTCAATGGCATGGGACAAGTAAGGACACATATGGGCCATAGGAGTTTATACAAAGGCAGAATTTTCCTTAGTGATCAGCCTGGTAGATCTCTATTCCATATTCTGTTCTCTCCTATGTGAGCAATTCTCACTGATGTCTGGGAGAGCTGCACTTGCAGGGATGGAGCAAGTGACTTGTGCCAGTGTCTGGCTTTGTTGGTAAGAGGCGCAATTAAACTATAGTCTTTTGGGAGACAACGGTGGATGGCATTTCAGGTCTTCTGCATATGAGGACCCATCCCTTGGACATGCACCAGTGCATATGCAGCATAGTTCCTATGCCAAGGAGGTATTCCAGAAGGAAAACTGAGGCAGGGGGAGGTATAGGAGCATCTAAGTAATGTGGAACAACTGTAGCTCCGTCTGAAGAACTCATTAAATCACCCAGGCAGTGAGTATGTCAATGTGTGGCAGCACTTAGCAGGAACATCTTCACTTCTACTAGTGAGAGGAAATGTGGCTAATGCTCTGTAGCTCAGTTACAGGGAAAGGTTTCTGTCTTTCCCTCTTTCTCCTTCGTTTAGACAAGCAAAATCAGTTTATCCTGGGAGAATAAGCTCCATATTCTGTCTCATTCAGAAGGGAGGCAGAGTTTACAAGGGGATTGATCAGAGGACACATATATCCTTTGCCAGGAAGTTCTGGGTTCTCTTCCCCATTTTGTCGCTGACTCATTCTGTGACATGGGCCTAAAGAGGAGCCCGCACTTTTCCAAAAAGTGGCTGTGAATTTTGGGTGCCTCAGTTTTGGGGCAATCTGGGGCCTGTGTTGGTATCACACCTTGCACGCCCAAAGAGGGAAGGCGCACAAGTGAGTGAGCACTTGTGAAAAGCTCCTCCCTGGCCTCTCTCTAAGCTTCTTTCCATCAAAATGGAGATGATAAAAGCTGCCTGCCACAAGTTGCAACACTTGAATAACTGATACTGATCTAAGAGCAGGGAGAGCCTTTTGTGGAAGGGACCAGAGAAGTGTGGAGTGTTATTGTCATTTCTTTCACCAAAGCAGAAAAAAATGAAACCACATTCAAGTTGATCCAAACTTCTGTGATGAAACCCCCAAATCAGGAAGCTACCAACACAAAACTCAGCCTGTTTGACAGAAACTTTGCTGAGCTCCATGAACCCTTTAAGATAATCTGGATTTGATTTATGGTGTGATGTCAAAATCATGCAATGCCAAGGGTTTGATGCAAAAGCCTTTGAAATTCAGCCATTTCCACTGAATTCTATTTGGCATTTTTCAGTAAAAATCTAGAACTCAGAATTCAACTTAGAGGGTGCAGTCCCCTCAGAGTTCAACATTAGTTTCCAATTAAAATGCCTTCTCTTCTTGTATGAAAAGGCGTTGAATGCAACAAATAATACTTCAATTTTGGGTGAGGTTGGGTGGGAGTTGATGCAAATTTTATTGCCACAGTTGCTTGTCTCTCCCTTCCTGAAAGCTCTGGCAACATTACACAAGAAAAATTGCCTTCACACGGCTAGAAAGTTATCTAATTACCTAATTGCTCTGGTGCACCAGGTCAACGTTATGGGGCTCTTAAATAATAATTTAAAAATGTAAGTACAGGAAATTGCGTCTGTAACTACACCCTGTATTGCTATTGTACACAAAGCCTGTTATAGCCTGGGATAATATTTTAAAATAATCATCAGTTCGGTATGACAATGCTTCGAATTTGTTCAAGTCAAACCGCCCAAGTTATGATTCCCAAGTTGTTCAACATTTGTAAATGTTTTGTACATAACTGTGGTTCTAAGTCAAACCGGTCAGATTTAAAAAGAAGATATTTACTTCAAGGGCTTCTCATAAAGTGTTCCATCTACTCAATGTAGCTCTCACTACCATAGTATCCGAGTCCTACATAATCTCTAAGGGTGCGTCTACACTTGTAAATTAAGTCGACTTAAGCTTGCTTAAATCAACTTAATTTACCCTGCGTCTACACTACACTTTCCTTAAGTCAACTTAAGCAAGGGGGGGTGTGGCACAGGGAGAGCCTGGCGTGCCCCCCCACAGGGCAGGGCAGAGCCCTCCTCACCCTGCCCCTATGCCCTGCCAGGGTCCCTGTCCCCCTTTGCCCCATTGTACCCACGTACAATGGGGCAAAGGCTGAGCCCCCTGGCACTTGGCAAGGGGTGCCCCCCCTGCCACTGTGGACCTGTCCCAGGTCTACCTAGCCCCTACAAGTCGACCTAGGCATCCAGTGTGGACACTCTAGGTCGACTTTGTAGGGTCCCCCCAAAGTCGACTTAAAATTTTAGTGTAGACATGCTAAATCAACTTAAAGTCGACTTAGCTAAGTCGACTTAAATTAACAAGTGTAGACATAGTCTAATATATTTACCTTCAAAACCTGGCCCCTATGAGGTAAGGCTGTGCTATCATCCTTGTTTTTACCGTTGGAAAGAAGAGGCATCAAGAGGCTAAGAGGTTCGCCCAAGGTCCCACTGGGAGTCTGTAGCAAAATAGGGACTTGAGTATGGTACTGGGAAGACCTGGGTTAGCATCCTGAACATCGGACTGTCATCCTTTCCTTACATTCCCGCCAGTAATAAGCTCCTCGAGACTATGTTATTGCTCATATGAGTATCCATGATTAACCACTGGAATAAGTTGCCTCGGCAGGTTGTGAAATCTCCATCATTGGAAGTTTTTAAGAGCAGGTTAGACAAGCACCTGTCAGGGATGGTTTAAGGGGGTATTTGATCCTTCCATGAGTGCAGGGGACTGGACTCGATGACCTCTCATGGTCCCTTCCAGTTTCTATGATTCTATCTGCTCACTGTGTACAGTTTTGTACTACAGAAAAGTAGATGCTTGTTCCATTCATTTTCCTGCCATTAACAGAGCCAGTGCTTGCTCACATTCCTTCAGATGCCAAGGGGCTGTTCAAGTCCAAGCAACTTTGTCTTCCTTATTCTTTACAAGTAGTCATGTGAACTAGTCATCTGGAGAATAGCATTTTTTCAAGGCCTTGATCCAGTGTCCAGTGGGACTTAAGGATGAGCTAAATTGTTTTGATGAATTGAGGCTTAGTTCTTTCACTCAAAACAGGAAAGGCTCAGGTGGAGATTTTCAACAGTCTGGTCTGCACTAGAAAATTAGGTAACCTAAAGACACTTAGGTCTGCACTAGAAAATTAGGTAACCTAAAGACTGTGAAAAATCCACACCCTGAGGGGCATAGATAAACCTACCTAACACCCAGTGTAGACAGCACTAGGTTGAGGAAAGAGTTGTTCCATCAACCTACCGGCTGCCTCTTGGTGAGGTGAATTATCCATGACAACATCAGCATACATAGTGTTTACACTGAAGTGCCACCACAATGTAGCTGTAGCATTTCAAGTATAGTCCAATGGGAGCCAGGGCACACTCTTTGATGTTAAGAAGAGTTTTACCAGCAACTTCAGCAGAAGCTTAAGTTTGTCCAGCAGTGAGCGCTTTAGAAAAACCCCTCCCTCATACCTGACCTCTCGATGTCTCAGTGTCAGTTTCCAGTGATGACCAAGATACATATGCATTTGTGAAAATAAACTGGATGCAAGTTTCCATGGGCTCCATAGAAAAACAAAAAATACTTAATTTTTTTGGAAAATAATTTTCTCCATTACCCAAGAAACAAGATTTCTGGAGTCTTCCGTTGACAGTGATTCCCTTCTCTTAGCACTTATCTCAAATGTTTGCCACTTTAACAACCTCCTTATTTGGATGCAGATACACGTGTATAAAAGCACTTATGTCGCTATAGCTTAATCTGGTTTGGGAAGCGAAATAAAATAAACTAGCAAAAAGCTATCTTGTACCAGTGTAACTGCATCTTCACTAGGGCTTTAAAGGTATGTTGGCAAAAATAAATAGAATTAATCACATCCCTGAATGTGGACAAATGTACAACAAAAAACAAGTGATATACCTGAGCTACATCAATGATATTGTCATCCTCTTGGCAGATGACCTAACCTACCTCACAGATTTCCACCACAACTTCAACTACCACCCAACCATTAATCTCTCTCTAGAACAACATTTCTCAACCGCTGTGTCAGGACACATTACTATGTTATCATACAGCGGTAAGTGTGTCATGGAGAGCTAAAGGGCGAGGGGCTGGATTTGGCCTGGGAGGGGTGAGCTGGTGTGTTTGGTAGGGTTGTGCATGCTACCAAGCATTTCACGACCTGCAAAAGGTTGAGAACCACTGCTCTAGAACATTCCCACAATAGCATCAACTTCCTGGACATCACAATCAGCATCAATAATGGAACCCTACAAATGACTCTATACATAAGAAATCCATGAATCACTACCCCTACCTTCACAGGTCCAGTGACCATCCCAAACACACCAGTAAATTGGCTCTTTCTATCCCAGCACTCAGATACCGTAGAATATGCTCTGTGGAGAAAGTCCAGAATATACACTAACACACAAAACTGCTTTCATCAAACGAGGGTGCTCCATGAGGGAAGTAGATTGCATCACGGAATGGGCCACTGAAATACCCCAAGAGACCCCGTTTCAGTATGGAAATAAAACTCCCCTCCAAACTGCACACCCCTGGTTGTGACCTACCCCCTTGTACTGGAACCCTTATGGGATATCAGTAAACAATTGCAACCCATATTTGATAGAGACCACATCCTGAAAGAAATATTTCATGAACCCCTTCTTCTGGCCTTCAAACAACCTCCCAGCCTCTGAAAGATCATCATCAGAAGCAAGCTCCCCGCAGACCAGACCACACCAACTCAAAGTGGCATCAGATGGTGCCAGAAGAACAGAAGCAAAATGAAGAGACATATCTTCAATGCTATGATGATCAACACCCCTCATAACTCACATTTCGAGATTCTTGGACCCTACAGAAGCCTTTCACAAAATATGATGCATCTCACCCCATGCACTAAATTACCTACTAACAACTATGTGGGTGAAATGAGACAATCACTATGTTCTCAAACGAACTTACACAGAAAAGTGCACACTTTTCACAAAGCGATCACTTTGTATCTGATCTATCAGTCCTCATACTCCAAGGAAACCTACACAAATCTTTCCAAAGACAAACATGGGAGCTTAAATTCATAACTTTGCTAGATGCTAAAATCAAGGTGTTTATGTTTCATTGCAACAATCTATAACCCACTAAACACCCCTCCCTGCCATCTTTTTTTTCCTCTCTACCCACCCGATAACTGGAGAGGTGTTAATTGATCATTTCACCTTGAATGGTCTTTTGAAATATTTATTAAATATTTATACTAAACAATTTATTCCACCATGTATTTAGCTGCGAAAAGAATACATTCCCAGACCTGAACAATTATGTGTAAACCCGAAAGCTTTTCTCTCTCACCACGGAAGACGGCCCAATAAAAGATATTGCCTTACCCACCTTGTCTCTCTAATGTCCTGGGACCATGCCTGCATACATCACCACTAAATACACATCCCTAACTGACAGCAAACTTTTTATATGTAGACTATCCTTTATATTCAAGAATATGTAGGTAGAACAAGCTGTCTAAATTGCAGTATCAATTTGAATTTTAGGCTCTTATTGACGTAATTAATGTTAATATTAACACGACTGAGGACTGAGCACCTTTCTCATGTGAGGGGCTGTTATAATCCTAGGGTATGTCTACACTAGCAATTTAGGTCAACTTAAGGACCCTTAAGTAGACTTAAAATACTCCATGTATACACCTGACTTTCATTAAGTCGACTTAAGAAATTCCTTAAGTCGACTTAATGAAAGCTTAAGTCGACTTAATAACAACCGCCCATTAGGTCAACTTAAGCCTTAAATTGACTCCTTATGTTGACTTAAGGACAGTGTGGATGTGGAGTAATCCTTAAATTGACTTTATTAAGTTGACTTAAGGCCAGTTAAGTTGACTTAACTTTTTCTAGTGTAGACATACTCCTAATGTGCTAGCCAATGCATCTAAAGATTTGTTGCATTTCTGTTTCACAAAGCACTTTTCTTCTGTCAGTTGAGTTCACTCCCCAGTGTTTTGTGCAGTAAAACCCCCAAAAGTTAGAAAACCACTGTAAAAACATGACTTTGTAGGGACTACATAGATAATATATATACAATCAGAACATCTAAACCATATGCAAGAATATGGAAAGTTAGTGTACCTTTAATAACGTGTCTAGATTGCCAGCTGGAAGAAGTAAATGTAATAGTTTATGGAAGTCTTGTAAATCACTTAGCACCAATGAAGTTAATGAGGTTTCACCATTTACACTAGTTTAGGATTTGCTCCCCTCTGTTCCATCTCCCAGCCCCCAACACTAAAGTCAGCCCATCATAATGTGTTTAATTCACTGTCATCATTTAATAACTAGAGCCCTGCAAATCTGCTGTTATCTGCATTATATCTGCGGCTCTCCGCAGACCATTTCTTGCAGATGCAGATCGGATACAGATCCACATATTTTTATCTGTGGAGTGCTAGAGCCCTGCACATATGCAGATATCTGCATTATAACCGCATCCACGGATACAACACGGATATCCGTGGACTATTTCTTGCAGATGCAGATCAGGTGTGGATCCATGTTTTTGTATCCATGCAGGGCTCTATTAATAACCACTCTGACAAGGTGAATTAATTATAATCAAGCATGCAACTTTTTGAAACTCACAAAGAGAACATCTCCCTGCTACAGTGAAACAGACGCATGTACATAGCTAATCTACAGTTTAAATCAAGAGTCAGAGTCTCTTTATACAGTAAAACAATTAACAGACTTTTTTTTTGTTTTTAAAAGGCCACCAGTGCTCAGCCCAGCCATGCTACCCTTCAGTCTAAGGTCCCAAGTTTGTGAATTGAGTTAACAGCTTTCCTGGAAAACTGGCCCATGACATTATTTCCTTGTGAACTCCATCCACCTGTCATGTTAGTGTTTGGTGCGACGCCAGAGCTGGCAGGAAATAATAGGCAGCAGGATATCGGTGTGTGTCAATGGCCCTGACCCTCCCATTCCTGAACATGAATAAGTTTCAAACTTGCAAGGCGTCACAGCAGATCAGCTTCTGGGCCCACAGAAACGTATGGGTGGGATGTAGAGCTATTAAAATAACATTCAGCCAGCTGGGCTGCAGAAACGTTGCTGTATGGGAAGAGACAGTGGCACATTATCTCTGGCTATTACTCTAATGCAGCTCTTTGTTCTTTCGCTGGCCTTCTCACAACGGCTAGTTAAAATAAGAACAAAAATACTGATGTCCAGTTCATCGGTATACAAATTAGCTGACATTCTCAAAGATGCCCCTAAAAACGGCTGCTAACAATTTCCACCATTAAGATTCAGTTTTCCAACTGATACAGAAATGTATCAAATGTGATTGGGGGGGACGGGGGACACAACAACAAAACCCAAACAGCCAGAGATTGTTTTCAGACCCATAATTCTCTATTTTTCCATCTGTTGACAGACAAAAGGGTAGTGATTCTGGTAACATCATCTGTACCAGTGCAACAGATGCCATTGTTAGCTTTAATAGTGTGCTGGGAGAAAATGAATGCCAAAGGGCACGGGAGCTTTAGGACCAGACTGTGGCTTGTAAAGTACAGCTTATGCTGGCGTATGGGGCAAGCTGTGCTACAGCAGAGGCCAGGGAAGGAATTGCTGCTGGAGAAAGCATGTTACAGTGGCAGTTCCCCAACCCTTTCTGAATGTCTAGCATGCACTCTTCCATTCTTGGCCAGCAAGCTATGCCTCACCAGCAAATTAGTATCCATCAGGGTGATATCAGCAAGCAGTGTCTGAGTTCCCCACTGGTTTAGACAGAGGCCTTTCCCAAAGCAGCAGGAATACACCTTATGCCCTCTTTCCCCTCGCAGACAGTTCTGAGCACCAGCCCTCTGAGGATCAGGCCTCTTTAAAGTCATCACCTTTTGCCATCCAAAAATCACAAGTCCCTTTTTAAAGCCTTGAGCCCTCGGGCACTGAATAAAAGTGCCATGCTTCCCTGATTACACAGCGGAGCCAAATAGCCAAGCTGAGTAATTGAAACGTACAAGAGTGCTATGGAAAAAAAAGAACCTTCATTTCCGGGGCTGGTGGCCGGGAGCCAGAGTACGCACTGGAACAACATGCTGGGATTGCAGCTGAAAGGGAACTGTTTGTTTGTAAGCAAGGAGTCAGCCTCCTCCTTTGGCTGATCCCACAGTCCCTGCACTGGCAAAAACTCCTGTTCTCTTTAAATGAGATTTCTGCCCAAAAGAATCCAGTGGCGATAGTTTTCCTGTGCTGATAGGATAGTACCCGTCTTTCAGCTCAAAGCTGCCAAACCACATCAACCCAACCCAGTAGAGCTTCTTGCTCAACTTCTATGGACTCTTCCCCTCCTCACCTTCCCCAATCCTTAAAGAGCAAAGCTAAACTTTTATCATCTCTTGGCAGACATGAAATTTCTGAGATTAGGTTTCTTGGTTTCATAACAAAATATGTGACTGCTGGCCACATTGTAGGTCTTCTGAGCTGAATAAATCTTTGCAAGCCCGCTCCAACACATGTGCAACCAACTATATTTACGTCTCGTTTAAAAACAAGGTTCATAGTAGCACCAGAAGACTGCAATCTTCCAAGAGAGGGGGGAAATGCAACTGTCTGCTAGTTTAAAAATACTTAAATCTTGAGGAGTGTCCAGGTCACCTGAACAGAGGAAGACTCTACAGAAGATGAGATGTTATGATGCGGTGGAGATTCACCTTCCATTCAGGACGCTCCTCTGGGCCCATAGAGAAGTGGAGAAGTGCTGCCTAGCAACCAAGATGTTCCCCTCTCCTGTGTTTCGGTCTCCAGAGCTTTTTGGTGCGAAGGTTGGGGGCAGAAAAATGAAAGCAGGTGCTTGTCCTGATCTGCAGCGCTTTCTTCTGCAAACCCATCAGACTACCTATAATATTCTAGTAGCGAATTAGAGAGCCTTAACTCCCACTGGGAACCCAAGCTACACACAGTTAGAAATAGCACCTTCGTACCTATGAGGCCCTTGGAGCAGTCTAGAGGCAAGATCTGTCCATGCAGACTTGGGAAAATTAGTAACGAGGGAATTTGACATGGCCCTTCCAACGCATCACCCTCTTGTGAAGGCAGTGTGCCCAGCTCTCCAGGACTCACACCTCACAGAGTTTCCATACCCATCCAACCCATTCTTCTGACTTTTTCTGTCAGACAGAGCATCCTAGCAAGGTACCACACTGTTACTTCTCACAGCTCTGATTTCATGAGCTGCCTCCACCTAGAAAAATAGCTTAACCATCTCTACAATTGAGGAAGCGTAAGCAAACTTGTCTGTTCCATCAAACTGGGTGTAATGATGCTGAAAGCTAACGAAAACGGATTCAGAACAAGTTAACCAAAAAAACCCAGATCTGCTGAAACTGACTAGTTTTGCGTTGCTCTGTATACATGTACTTATGGAGGTTCTACTCCCCACATAATGGTAGAGCAAAGATCTCCTGCTATTTCTCATTGCTTAGCTCAAGAGAAGGGCCAACTGTTTTAGAATATTTGGGGGCCAGATCCCTGGTTGGTGTAAATCAATATTGTTTCATTGGGGTCAATGGAGCTATGCCAATTTACATCACTGGTCATCTGGCCTGTTAAAAAGAAAAGGAAGCTTAGTTTTTCTTTTAAGTTAAATATCTTATCTTTATCCATCACATATGCAGAGAGGCCTTTCAGTCAATATTCTGGGTCATTGAAATACATTTGTAAATAGACATCCTGCTGTCATAGCCACTTAACTATAAATAGATGGTTTTCGTAAGAAAGTCCAACGATTGGATCGATTGCTTCCTGATCAGGAAACGAAACTAGTGCAGCTAGATTACAACATGAAAAAGGGTTAATGAAATCCATGCTAGAAATAGACAGTGAAATCACCACCTACCCTTCAACTGTAGGGAGGCAAACCTGTTGAAGGCAGTGAGCATTTTTCCTGTAGAATGACTGTCAGATTAGACAAATTCCAAAGGGGTAGCCGTGTTAGTCTATTGTAGAAAGACAACAGAGTCTTGTGGCACTTTTAAAGACTAACAGATTTATTAA
>ML685805.1:3003094-3058688 GCA_007922175.1 Pelusios castaneus | reverse complement strand
TTAATAAATCTGTTAGTCTTTAAAAGTGCCACAAGACTCTGTTGTCTGTCAGATTAGACACATTGTTAGCAGCACTTTAGTTGTTGATAAGCTCCGTTGCAAAGATTTTGAAGAGAAACATCCACATCTTTCTTTTAACTTCCCTCTTTACTTGCAAGCACTTGAGGCCAAGGTACAGCTGTTGCAATGCAAAGACTGAAGACATGATATCTGTCATGCCCTGATTACCAGAAGCCTCTTAAATCACAGACTGTGAGATACATAAATTGTAAGCTTTATGGCACTCTAAGCGTATCCACACAACATTAACTAAACTCCTAAAATCCTGGCCCAGCATGCACAGAGTTGAGTAAAGTATCAGATGGGGTCTCTGGGTTCAACCTCTTTTTCTGGCTGTTCTAACATCCGGGATTGGAATAAAGGGGAATATCCCAGGACACTCAAAAATCCACTTCAGTTGTCAAAACAAACAAGGAGTCTGGTGGCACTTTCAAAGACTAACACATTTATTTATCACATGAGCTTTCATGGGAGAAAAATCCCACTTCGTCAGACTTCTTGTTTGTTTTGCTGGACTAGACTAACACGGCTACCCCTTCAGTTGTCAAGTGGCTGTAAAGTGGAGAATTGCTGAGGAGAAGCACAGAGCTCTGAGTTTAGGGTTTAACAGAAAGAAGGAAGAACGGACAGATTACACTTTCTTGTGTAATGCTTTTGCAGTTCTTTTTTCAAACATCTTTGGGGCATGGAGAACAACGATGTGCTGATTGGGATAGAGTTTTGCCTAGTGGTTAAAGCAGTGGAGGGCAATTCCTGTCACAGGAATATCTTCCATGACAAAGCCTCAGGGAATAACACACGAGTGATGGCAGTAGAAAAGAGGAGAGCTTCCAGCAAGGGCAGATGGAGGCCTCAGTCCTGATCTGAAATTTTCATCTATGGGATGAGACTATAGTTAAGTCTCAGCAGAAAATAAATGGGCATGGGAGGACTTTTACAGGTCAGGATTGAGGGCTGGTCTACACAGCAAGCTAGCATCAGCAAACTAGGGTGTGAATCTAGAGGCCACCAGCCTGCTGCACAGTAACTCACTGCGTGAACACTGCTACAGCACAGAGGCTGCGTCTACACTACACTGAAGCTTGCTTAAGTCGACTTAATTTACCCTGCGTCTATACTACACTTTGCTTAAGTCGACTTAAGCAGCTTGCTTAAGTCGACTTAAGGAAAATAAAGTCGACTTAATTAAAATTAATTAGACTTTATTAAACCTCCTTTCTAGTACACCCAAGTCTTAAGTCAACTCCCTAGCGTCGACTTAAGCCATTGTAGACATGGGGTAGCCCTAAGTCGACTTAGGGCTACCCCAGGGCTACACCACTGCCCTCCCTGCCGGGGGGGGGCACAGGGGGAGCCTGGCATGCCCCCCCACAGGGCAGGGCAGAGCCCTGCCCACCCTGCCCCTATGCCCTGCCAGGGTCCCTGTCTCCCTTTGCCCCATTGTACCTAGGTACAATGGGGCAAAGGCTGAGTCCCCTGGCATTGGGAAAGGGGTGCCCCCCTTACCCCTGTGGACCTGCTCTAGGTCCCCCTAGCCCCACAAAGTCGACCTAGAGCGTCCAGTGTGGACGCTCTAGGTCAACTTTGTAAGTTCCCCCCTAAGTCGACTTTAATTTTCAGTGTAGACACACTAAGTCAACTTAAATACACAAGTGTAGACATAGCCAGAGATAGTCCTGGTACACTGGCTTAGCGTACTACAGACAAGCCTTGAAGCGGATTGGTAGACAGCTTAGAGAGGTCTGCAGCACTGAGGCTTGTGATGTCCTTATTCCATGGACAGAGAAAGGGCTCTGTTCTCCTTTTGCATAAAGGACATGAAAGAGTCAGGAGAACTGGTTTCTGAGCATAGCTTTGCTAGATTTCTCAGGCAGCTTGGCTAAATCACAATGCATCTCTTCCAGTGCCAATTGTGGTGAATGCTTTCGTGCTATGGACAGCTCTCCAATAGGATCCGGGCCCATAAGTCACTGAACCATGACTCAGTGTAGGATCAACTTTCCATCTATGTCTTGCCATTAACGTGCAGAACTAAACACTGACATTAAATTAAAAAAACAAAATTCCCTGGGTGGCAGTGAAACTATTTGCTTTTCAGTTGAAGGATCTCTACCGAGCCAGCACTGCAGTGAGATGAACCCCTTTGACTTAGAATGTGCTCATCTTTGGATTCAGAACAAAAACCTGAACTGGATTTTTAGGCCGCCCACCTATTGCAATAGAATGCCCTACACACAGCACGCAGACACACCTCTGTTCACAAACTTTCACAGCCTTCGCAGTACCTGCTCGTTCATCACAAGGCACATATGGCTAACTTCTGCTGCTAACGATATTCCTCTGATTCTCAGTGCAGCCTACGTGAGCTGCTGGTGCACAACTGAAGGCATCTCCCCACTTCCCTCCAATGAAATAAAAATCTATAGTGCGTACGTTCCTGAGGGGGAGCCGTGTTAGTCTATTTCAGCGAAACAAACAAGGAGTCCTGCGGCACTTGTAAAGAATAGCAAAATTTGTTAGTCAAATGTGTCAACAAATTAGATTTGTTAATCTTTAAAAGTGCCACAGGATCCTCGTTTGTTGTGCACAAGATGTCTATAGAGTATAGGTCAAAGATGTTAGTATTATTAAGAGCTGCTACATACAAGAAGCTCAAATGCAAGAACAATGCTGCATATTCTTGAGTGCCATCTACTGGCACCTTATCTATTTACATATATACATACGCATTGTTTTTCTAGAGCACTCCTGCAGCCGGATTTCAGTATGGCCAGTCCTTTTCTGCTTTCTATCACTCACGTGCACATCTGCAGAGTTGTAACAAGAGCTCTTCCATTTTGGAAGCTGTTAGTTAGTCTTCAGTACACCATTTGATGGGGCAGGAGTGTGCTTTATTACTTTGGAGAACTGTGGCTCCTGACTCCCCTCTTCTCTCCTAACAACTCCCTGTGCAATGTTGCCATGCCAGTTAGTCTTACACTTTCAAAAAAATCTCCAATCATTTTGGGTGCCAAATTTTAGGCCTTTCAAGGTGGGCACCCAGAGAGTGTAGCCCATAAAAAATGAGGGAGCAATTCTGACAAACAAACTAACCACCTCAGTTTCTCAGTCATAATATAAATACCTCCCTCAGACAGGGTGCTAAGAGACTTAGTTAAACCCTTCTAAAGTGCTTTATCCTTGGAGGAAAGGAGCTTTATGAAGGTCCTGTTTAGAACTGGTTGAAATTTTTCTGCATGACCAACGTTCCATCGGAAAAAGGTGATTTGATTAAAACCTCAATGTTTTGTAGAAACAGATGGATTTTGTCAAAAAAATGTATGGGAAATTTAGAGAAGGTTGGAATGTTTCAACTTCACCATCCTGAGTTCCATGTTAAGGTCACATTTCATGTCAAACCCATAAAAATCAAGGATCTTTAATTTTGCAAAAACATCTGAAATTTTGTCCTCTTGCCTCATTCAGGCTGAAGCACATTTCAAAATCTCAGTATTTCCCATGGGTCAAATTTTCCCTTTTCTGCCCACCTTTCAGCATTGTCCCTTCACATATGTTCACCTAATCAGTTTGCCCTGGCAAAAAAGAGAATAACCAGACCCAAGAAATGATCCTATCTCTGCACCCGTCTGTTGACACTTTGCTAAAACTCTGATTCTGACTACGTCACTCATTTCACTGAAGCAGACGGCTGGCAGTTTCCTGTAGAAGAGGCAGATCTTTTGTGCTTTTTCCTTCTGGGCTGTTTTCTTTTACCGGCGTTACGTTTGCAGAGCCTCCACAGCTGCCGTTCAGAGAGACACACACTGCACTGCAAGCTGTCAGGCAAGGGATACAAAGAAGAGAGTTCCCCAGCAACAGTAAAAGTGACAACATGGACATCTGGGATATAGATTTCCAACTATGGGTTTGTCGGGTTCTTGGCTGGATAGAGCTGTTATCTACAGGTATTGCTCAGGTTAATTTGACATACCCCTTTCCTCTATTTATCTGTCATGTGGAGAGGAATAAAAATCGCCCCTTTTTGGACTTATTAGTATTTTGGTACCAGCTAGAAGCCCCAAATCAGACCTCCAGTGTGGTATACGTTGTACATATGTAATAAAAGAACTGTTCCGGAGAACGTACCATGTAAAACATGTGGTAAGAGACAACCAATTGAGACAAGTAAAACAGATTCGGGGGGGAGGGGGGTGTCAAGGGAAGAAGGAAACAGTAGAATTGTCATGTTTGATACAGTAATTTGCAGTCCCAGCAAGTCCACGGCCTAGCCTTTTTAAAACATGGCTACTTTTTATCAGTGCAAAAGACGGGCTAGGGGATTCAGATTAAAATACTGTAACTTCCAAAGATGGGTATGCCCCAATCTGGCCTCTGTGGACAATTACTCGCTTCCATTTTGCTCTATTATGCCTGTTTTAATTGATTTGGGCAGTGCTGTGTCCAGCCATAATTTAATCCATTCTAAATCTAAGGAAGCATGAGCAATTTGAAGATGGCTTCCCAAGACACTCTCCACATTCCTCTGATCACAACGACTTCACCTTCTCTCCAGCTGGAACACCGGGTAACAGAAGAAGGGTGGTTTTATGCTCAAGACACTACATGAAGGGAACTCAGGAAATTTATGTTCAGTTCCTGGTTCTGCCAGAGATTGCCCTTTTCCCTCTGCTTCAGTTACCGATATGTAAATCAGGATAACAGCGCTTACTTTCTCCCATCCTTTGTCTGTTCTTCAAGCTCTTCAGTACTCGGAGAGTCTCTTACTAGGTATGTACAGCACCATGCACAGCTGACTTAGTCCTGGGGCAATAGTCTCAACTTGGGCAATAGTCTGTGCTGGAGTCTTTAGGCGCAATCATACTATAGCAAATTAAAAAGGCATTTAGAGTAAAAAAGAAAAAACATTTAACATAGTTTCACATGCCTTAGAAGTATTCAGTGCAGGATGAGTGTTTACAAACCTAAAATGGGAAGTTGCCCTGATTTACACCTAACCGACTATCAGGAAGAGATCCTGTGTGCGGTGACCTAGTGCTGGGTGGTTTTAAGTGAGGCGTAAAACCTAGGCTCTTGTCAACTGTTACTGAAGAAGAATGAATTTAAAAAAAAAAAATCAAAATGTACAAAAGCATAAGTCACATTAAAGAGGATACAATCAATTTTTTTTTCATTAAGCCAAATTTTAATTCATTTTAAAGGTGAGGTTTCAGATGTGACCCCATATTGCGATTCCACTGTGGCTAACATAGCATGTGTCCCTCAAAATAAAGGATGCCTTTGAAGCAAGGTTTGACATGGAAGGGATTAAGTACCATGAAGTCAAAACTCAGAGCTTTCAGTTCAGAGACATGCATGGCACTAAGTCACATTCCTGGCCCTGTGTGCTGTGTCACAATTCAGGAATCACAGCCATCTGACAACTGTCTTCATGAGAAGCACATTTGGAAGGATTCTTTTAAAGTACCAGCAGGCATTACAAGTGCCACTGAAAGATGCTATAATGAATGAGATTACAAGAGGGTAATAATGGAGGTGGCAGAATTAGAGAGAAACCATCAAGATTTCTAATGAAGAAAGAATGTTTTAAATCATTAATCATTTCCACTGTGGAGAATATTTAAAAAGAGAGTGTTAAAAGTCTACTAAAAAAATAGAGCATTAGTCCAGAAAGTGATCTTTTTTTCCTAGTTAAAATTCTGTCTGAAGAATCTTCCTAGATGCTGGAAATGGGGGGAAGATGGAAACAAAAGATTAGTTTATATTTCCACTGCAGAGTTTTTGCTCTCTAGGGCCATGTCTACACTAGAAAAGTTAAGTCAACTTAACTTTTCTAGTGTAGACATAGCCTCTTGTCAACCTTATTAAGTTGACTTAACGCTTTAAGTCGACTTAATAAGGTTGATTTAGGCGTTAATCCCCATCCACACTGGCTTTAAGTCGACTTAAGGAGTTGACTTAAGGCTTAAGTCGACCTAAAACCAGGTGCTGTTAAGTCGACTTAAGCTTTCCTTAAGTTGACTTAAGGAAATGCCTAAGTCGATTTAATAAAAGCCCAGTGTGGATGTAGCTTTGTTGAGGTCGGCTTAGTTGCCAGTGTAGACACACCCTAGGATATGAATAGAGTTTATTCCCTGTTATCTGTCTCCTCCACAAGTCACCTACATCTGTGAAATCTGGAAAGCATTTTTCCCCCCGATCTTTTTCCTTCGTAGCATGTTCTCTTCGGCCTTATTTGATGTACAATGCATAAATAGGCAGTCACTCTATGCTCTGGTTCCCCTGATATAACTTAATTTCATAATAAGATTAAAGAACATTTTACAATGTTTGCCAAATGTATCTATTGCTCAAGCTCCTGGATACATTAACATTATTAAAACACAGGATTTATTAGACATTTGCATCATATTTCCAGTCTGAGTTTTTCTAACTTTGGCTTCCAGCTCTTGACTCTTTTCAAGGCCCTTTTCTACTAAACTAAAGAAAATCTTCTCTCTATTGAGGTGCTTATACATCAGAATCATGTTATCTCAATCATTTCTTCCATAAGCTAAATAGGTTGAGCATCTTAACTCTCAAAGTCTGGAAACATACCTTAGATTAATTGTTCTTTACATAATGAGAAATAGTGTGACCATTTTTCTATCACACATAAGGCTTACTGGAGGAAAACATGGCTCCACTGAAGTTATTTCCAAAACTCCTATTGACTTCTATGGAGCCATGATTTCATCAACTATAGTTTTCCCGTGGATGGCAGAGGTTTTTATTATTATAAGAGACATTTGATGATCATGACTGTTTTATGGCTCTGAGGGAAGGAAATTTAACAGTGCTCCAAATTTCCTTATCAGAGTTGAGAAATGGCTTTTCACATACCAGCTGAAAAATTATTTAGCAACACAGATCTTCCATATATTCCCACACGGGCCTGATCCCGTGACCACTGAAATAAACAGGACTCTTTCCACAGCCTTGGAGCAGGCCCAAAGTGTATATTAATATAGGAAGCTCTTTTGATACAGACACTAAAAAAAATTAAAGATATGTTAAAACAATCCATTCAGATTGTTCCCATGTAGAAAATCCCTTGGGGCTTGGCCATCTATCAATCCAGAAATTCAACCTCCTGTAAAACCACAATCTAATCACAACACTCAGTTGGTGAAACTGCAGAACAATCACACTTGTCGTTGCTGAAGAAAAGTCTGCTGTTAAATGTCAATCTTTGTATCACCAATAGGAAAATGAACTTCCAGACTGTTTACAAATCCAGTTTGGGGAAATCTGGGCCTAATCCCAGACAAATTTCCTCTGTGATAATTGCTAACATATCAACACGGCATGTAGATTTTGTTAACTGAACGAGTTATTTTTGAAAAAAAAAAAAATCTATCATGCATTCAGCAGTCTCTCCTAAGGGATTTGTTTTGTTTATACAGATGTCAGAGGGCCACTCTGGGTGCCACAGTGATACCTTATTTCTAATATTTACACAACCAGAATTAAATTTAATAACAAACCTCCTTATTCCCTGGACTAGGTTTCTGGTCTGGAAACTATTGATTGCATTTTGTTCCGATAAAAGACATTGTGGGAACTGAACTTTGGGATTCTAGCAACATGATTTCCCAGAGTTAGCCAACAATATTCAGATGCTTAAAGTTAAGCATGTGCTTAGCTGGATCAAGGCTTAAGCTAGTGCACCCAATTAAAAACTGTCCGAATGTTTATATCTTCATCGTGTAATAATAGGCTACCACACCAGTCACCCAGGCAAGAGAAAATCATTTTGGTTATACATTTAAGATAATTCTAATTTACAGATCTGATTTTTCCATTTACAACTTCTAAGTCAAGGGTGACCACAATGTTTTTTTCCCCCATTATAGGCTACATATGATTTAAAAAAAGTTTCCGAGAGAATACAGGCACATCTGTTGCCTTTCAAGGAGAATGTCCATATGTGTTTTGAAATTCCTGAACCAGACTAAACCATCAAAAGATTTTGCAACATGTGGGCTTTATGGTAAATGGGAGGATGGAGTCTTCAATTTGGCTTTCCAACCTTCCTGTAGCTATGGTAGTCAATCAGCTTGATTTTTTTTCCATCATGAACAGTCTCCTTAAGAATCTTTCCTCTGAAGACTTGACTTTTATTAATTACCTTTCCTTGTGCATCAAATGGTAACAGTGTGCAGTAAAGGTACAGTACAGGGGGAAGAATTCTACCTTTCTAGTATCCCAATCATAGAATAATAGGGATGGAAGGGACCTCACGAGGTCATCTAGTCCAACCCCCTGCTAAAAGCAGGACCACTCCCACTAACTCATCTCAGCCAGGGCATTGTCTAACCGAACCTTAAATATCTCCAAAGACGGAGATTCCACCACCTCCCTAGGTAATCCATTCCAATGCTTCACCACCCTCCCAGTGAGAAAGTTTTTCCTAATATCCAATCTCAACCTCCCCAGCTGTAACTTGAAACCACTGCTCCATGTTCTGTCCTCTGTTACTACCGAGAACAACCTAGCTCCCTCCTCTTTGGAGCACCCCTTCAAGTAGTTGAAGGTTGCTATCAAATCCGCCCTCAGTCTTCTCTTCTATAGACTAAATAAACCTAGTTCCTTCACTCTCTCCTCATAAGTCATGTGCCCCAGCCCCCTAATCATTTTCGTTGCCCTCCACTGGACTCTTTCTAATTTGTCCACATCCTTTCTGTAGTGGGGAGCCCAAAACTGGACACAGTATTCCAGATGTGGCCTCACCAGTGCCGTATAGAGGGGAATAATCACATCCCTCGATCTGCTGGCAACACTCCTACTGATGCAATGAAGTAGTTTACATTCTGGTTAGTTTGGATTCAAAGTGCTGCCGCGTGCACCCAGGCTCAAAGAACCACAAGAAGGATGAAAAGAAAGTAGGCCCCAATTCTGCAAAGACTTACACCTGTGCTTAAATTTATGCACTGTGAGTAATGCCAATGAAGTCAACAGGACTTCTCATTGTACATCAAATTAAATCTGGCTGTAAGTCTTTGCAAGGTGGACTTCAAGCAGAGCACAGACTGATTTTTCTGAGACTTGGCACCCCCAACTCACTTTTTGGGAGGTAGGAAAGTTGAAACAGATTTCAGTCTACTTTTCCCCCTCCTGGTCTCCAACAAAAACATAGCTGTCAAGGCAACACATTCATGAGGTAAAAAACAGTAGGCTATTTCTTTATTCCTTCAGAAGAAGAGGCCATCTTTAAAGGAACGCTAAAAGACACAAGCACTGTTTGCACCTCTCTCTTAAATGAATGTGACTGAGTGAGCAATTGATTGGCTGAATTATTTATAGATGACATGTAACTTAGTTGTTTTTTAGAATTCTCATGCATTGTGTGATGCTGAATGGATTTAGGGGACCATTTATTATATTATTTCATATCAATATTTCAAAATTACAATGATCCATATGAGATATGGCATGTTGGGTACCAATAGAAAGGTTATAATTTGCTAAGAATGATCATATTGTTTATGTGTAGGTGCCATATCTGAATTAGGAGTTGTGAATATGTTTGTTGCATCTATATTTCAACTTGTGATGTGATTCTGGGAAACACCCCAGACAGGATATGGTTATGGTCCATTAAGGGAACCACAGATATAATGGGCCTAGGGAGAGACATGAATGAGTCACTCAAACTTGCCTATGTGACTCTGATCTCCATTTTGTTTCCATAAAACTCCAAACACAGCCTGTAATAAGAAAGGACATATAAAAGCAACTGGGTCCAACTCCATTTTGTCTTCAGTCTGAGCTTTCAGCCAACACCTACCTCGTGATCTTTTCATCTGCAACCGAAGCTGTGGAAAAAAGGACTGAGACCCACCCAGGTACTGGGTGTTTACCAGAGGAACCATACAAGCCTGCAAGCTCCAAATTCTACCAAGGACTTGCTTTACATGGACTTATACTCATTGTATGCTTATGATTTGCTTTGACCCTTTAACAGTTCTCATGATTTGTTTGTTTTTTCCTTGTATAATAAATCTTTAGTTTTAGTTATTAAAGGATTGGCTGGCTGCATGGTAATTTGGGTAAGATACAAACCTATATTGTTCTGTGTAATGTGGCTGGCCCTTTGGGGTTAGAACAACTCTTTTTTGGTAAAGAGCTTGGAGTTTTAAGTAACTTTTCTCTCTTTTTTAGACCCAGGGGCTGTTAGGGAACCAGTGGCTGAAATGCAGTAAAGGGGGCTGTTTATATTTTGTTATGGCTTTTTGATAACTGGTGTGGGAACTCGGACGCATTGTTTGTGACTAATTGGGAAGTCTGACTACAGTGTCACCCATCAGTATTTGCTCTCATTTTTGCAGCCTGCCCTGATATTTGTGTTTTCAGCTAATTATCCCAGGAGGCCTAGGTCATACATAGCATCTCTAAATTTAAGCTCAGCCTGCATTCCCAGCACATTGAAAAACCCCAAATTCCACTGAAATCATATCACCAGAATTAAGCAAGAACTAAGGACCTGGCCATTTCTGGAAGAAATATGGCCACTCTGTATGGGTTGATTTTCATATATCTGCACAATATGGTCTTAATTTAAAATGAAGGATGTCAGATGGCAAAGGGGAAATTGATGTACTTAAGGTGGCCTATCATCTGGGTAAAGTTTATGTTCTAAATAGATCTGAAAATGCATGATTAAATATTGTTGTTACTAAGCCCAGGTAATAATAATTTTTATTCGTGTTCAATGGGCAGTTATTCCCTTTAATTTTAGATTGTTTTCCAGTTCAGATATTCCCTGCCACAGAAGAGAGCTAATCAATCAAAATTGTATTTCCGTAAAAGGGGATTTCCATTCCGTCATCACTAGAAATATACTAGAGCACTGTATTGTGCTAGGCAATCATCTTTGGTTGAAATAGGTAATTCTGCAGTACTTTTCCATCACGTTGTAGGATTAGACCACCACGTTCCATTCTTTAAATGCCAGTGTACACAAATTCCACTCTCCAGGTGGCACCATACTGCAAGTCTCTCTATGAGTCTTGTGTAGCCAGGATCATGGTTTGATACAGAAGTATTTGGAGGTAAAACATATCCTTCAAACATTTTGGAGAAGACTAGATCTTCTATAGTAGTGGTGGGCAAACTACAACAGGAGCATTTGTCATGTATATTTTTCAATTCAAGATTCTACTCTTGGCCACCAAAACTAGACAGGAGGGTAAAATTTTCAGAGGCACCTAAGTGACAGGTTCCTAGAACCCACTGGTAGTCAGTAAGACTCAGATATCCAAGTCACTTAGCTGTTTTTAAAAAATTTCCTCATGCCACATAAATAGACAGATATGTTCACATTTGCCTGTTTGCAAAGAAATTGCTCCAGTTTTTAGATATATCGAATCCTGAGCCCACTATAATTCCAGTCACTTGGACAAACTGTGAAGGAGACATCATCAAGAGGTTCAAAGGCATGCAGAATCCTCCACTGAGTCAACAGTGCTATGTCATACTACAACACAATTGAATCTGACCCAGCGATGGTATTTAAAATACCTATGTAAAAAGGTCAGAGGGAAATAAGTGTAAATGATTGTGAGTGAGTCAGTGAGTGAGTGAGTGTCTGCCGCACTCTTGTACGGCTCTGCTTGCAAAGGAAGATGAGGAAGTTTTAGCTGACTAGACATACAGTGCCGAGTTACATGAGCAGATGGAACACCAATCTCTAATAGAACAGTATGAGCTTGGACTTCCCCCAATTTCTGCATCCTCCCTTTCAGCACTAGTATTGTTACTATAGACGTAAGCTGGAGATCATCCAGTTTAGGTGATCCAAGGATGAGAGACAGATTACGCTGGATAATTCATTTTTCAACCATTTGGCAGACTGAAACAATAGAGCGAGTTTGCTCATCTGAAATGACGTCAAGACTAGCAACCTTTACCAATACCTATGTGCTCTTTAAGAAAATAAAATATTTATGATTCCTAAAATATTTGGCACTCAGATGATGCGCAAGCTTTATTTCCACTTTGTAATGGCATCTGTGATTGCAAACCTACCAATGATTACTTTGGTTATTTGGAGAAGAACACCCCCTTAACAATGATTTGTTCCACCCTCGTGCTTACAGTCTGCTTTTTCAGAGGTTTTGAGTGGACACAACTATTGACTTCAGTAAGATATTAGCACTACACAGAGATCAGGTCACTACATTGCACTGGGATGAAGTACCTTACAAATATATAGGGGATCAATTCTGAAAACTGTTCAGTAGTTTTATGCAAATAATTTCCTTTAGACTAATCATGATGATGGGATGGTTTAATTGGGGCTGGTCCTGCTTTGAGCAGGGGGTTGACCTAGAATGACCTCCTCAAGTCCCTTCCATCTTTAATCCTCTAGGATTCTATGACGGTGAGGATCGACTGACCCTGCCCGTCTTTCCATTATCCATCTTGCTATTGTTTCCAATTCGATGGGGAACGACTTCCTTTCCCTTGGCTGTTCTTAGTTTTTAACTAGATAGAACATATACAAGATGTTCTCTGTAGTGTCTGCATCTCTCTGTTATTGCATGTCAGACCTATTCTCATTCTCGCTAGTCTCAGACACTGTTTTCAGTGTAGAGAATTGCTACTTGCTTTGGTATCACAAGGCTAATGTGGTCAGAAAGATTTAGGGTGGAATTTCCAGTACTTAAGGGTGTTAGGTGCATAAACCCATTGAAAGTTGATGAGGTTTGGGCTCCTAAATCACTTAGGGCCAGATTTGTTAATTATAGGTGCCTAAAGATGAAAATAGATGCTTAGTGGAATTTTCAAAGGCATCTATGTGCCTAGCTCTCATTGATAGTTTACCTAGAAAATGTCTTGAAAAATCAGAAAATGCTACCTTTAAGGTTCAAGGGATCTAATCGAAATCACTTGAGTTAGAAAAGCTTTTGAAGGACTGAATATACTAGAATTTGTCCAGTGAAAAGAATGAAAGTTAAGCGTACTTCTATTGATCCCAGGCAGAGGTGACCATCACCCAGAATGAATTTTTCTTCAGTATAGTCAGGCAGAAGACTTATGGTCATTACTCCTCTTAGAAAGATCAGGGAATAAAGACCCACATGAATTTAACTGAAATAAATACAGGTCTCAGAATCCACGGTATTAATTCCCAGTGTAGCTGATGAGAGTAGGCCAGGCAAAATCCTTCACAGAAGCTACTGTGGGTATTCAGTACAACATTCCTTGAGCTCTTCTAATCTCTGGTCAATGCAAATCCCTTTGGCTGTCACAGGGATCCATCTGCCTTCCAGGTTACTGGCCAGCTGATGAGACTAGTATGAATGCCAAGTATGCTGCAGCAGTACGTACAGATGATAACCTCACTTAAAGCAATATTTATTCATTCACCCCATGTAAACCAGCAGAAACAGAGAAATTATTTTCAGCTGTTATTTGCAACTGGGTTTGACCCCTGTTTTCTAGAGAAGTAGGAGGCTGAAAAGGAACAGATCGTCAAATATGGCATAATAATAATGACGCATGGAGACTGAAGTTAAGTTCTGCCCTCAACTTCAGAGAGATCTTTAGGCTGGTGTCTGTGGGTATGTCTAATCTGTGCACAACGCCTGGGCACTGAGCCAAGTTGGACGTAAGCCCCTCTTATAATCCACACACAAATCAGTCTGACTGGGGTCACCAAGCCGTCAAATTCTAGGACCCTGCTAGGGAATGGCCCAGAGCCTGAGCACCAATGGGACTCAGGGAGAAGCCCTGTTATTTTGCAGTGTGGATTCAGTTCAAGCCACCAAATGGATGAATTAGCACGGTCCAGCAACATTACCATGCAGTATGGATCCTTAGATGCAGGCTTGGAAATACTGAGGCCCCCAGCCCAGTTCCCACAAACCTGGGTTTACAATGCTGTGTAGACATAGCCTGTAAGGCCTATGCAGATGCCTCCATTGCCTGAATTTATATCACAGATGCTTATCACTTAAAGTGTAAGGTGGACAATAGGGCCTTCTCCATGGTCACTATGCAGATGCCATAAGCAGAGGACAGCTGCTGAGCAGCAGGAAGGTTTGGGGAGGTCCACATGCCCCGACACCACACAGCCTAGTTTGTGGTTCTGTGGCTGCTGTGTGGAGCCATGCGCACATGTGATGGGAAGGAAGAAGTTAGAAATGTTACCATTAGGCCAGGAAATGGGATTAGTTGGTTGGAGGAGTGTGCAAGCAGTGCAAAGCCCCTGGAAAACCGTCCTGGGCAGTAGTTAGGGAATCCCCTTGAGCTGGGGACACTTGGGGGGGGGGGGGGGCTTAGGGTATTTGCCCAATTCCATCAATCCTGGACTGACACAGCGTCTCTTGGGGAATTATGCCGTTTGGTGTAACTGCTCTGTCACACCAGGGAGCGAACAGGTCCTTGATTACCCCCCAAGAGCAAGGATACAGAAAAAACAGTTGTGCGAGACCCAAGCCTTCGGGCCTTCAGTGGGACTCAGCTGAGTCAGTTTCCCATTCGTCAGAGAGAAGATCTACAGCACCGTAGCTGTCTCAAAGCAGGTCCTTCCCTGCTATCTATTAGAGTTACCTTGAAATTAATTAAATGCTAGGTTTAGCTCAATACATTGAGCAGCACTGTCTATCTGGATTCACATAACTGAACTTGTCACTGGGATATCTTGGCATGAGCCAAATATGCTCTAGCTAGAAAGCAGAGGAGCCAACAAGTAGCTAAAAGCCAGGTCAAATTCTGCTTTTAATTATAACTATGGTTTCCCCTCACCCTAAATGAGTCCTACAATTAACGCCTTTTACTTCTTGGCAGGTAGCTACAACTCGACTTCTATTCTGTCTTCCCCTCTCATTAGCTAAGCAGCCCCTCAACAACTTATACCCCTAGTTACATAAACGGAATTTGCTAGCTAAGTAGGATCCCCCAACTTTCACAGCTGTGTCGCGTCTATGATCTCTAGTGACAGGAGCACATTGATATCCTTTCTGCAGATGTCCATCATAGTTTTAGCATACGCTTAAGCAACCCTTTCAGTCTGACAGCTAGAGTTCAACAGAATTCCAACTGCAAAATGTTTTGCTAGCGCAGCTGTGAGAAAAGAAATATGGGAGATGAAATTTTGTGCATGACCACAAGGAAGTGTCCAAGAAGAAACGGACTGTAACAGGGTGGCAGGAATGACAAGTTCCTTTGCTCAACTACTCTAAACTCAGAGCCTAGAAACCAGAACAGATGCAGAATATTTACTGCCAAGGCAAGCTGGCAGCTGATTTTGCTAGTCCTGAACAGAAGCAAAGAGGGGTGAGCGTTGCTCTGGGACAAAAGAGAGCCTATAGGGTAATCTTAGGAACAATCATGCTTCAGAAGTAAGCCTATCTGTGTGGTTTAAGTTCTGTTGCTTGAATTACTCATAAAGCCAAACCTCAGGAACGGGATTGATTCCTGTATCACTTTCATCAGTGTAACACAGGAGTATCTCTGGTGAAATCAAAGGACTTACACCAGAGCATAGCTGGTGCAAATGGGAGGTGAATCAGGCCCAATGTTTATAGCCTTTGTTCCAATCATGGTGGAAACTTCACATGCTTGCATGGCCTTTGAAGCCACTAAACCATTGCAAACAACGTTTTAGCGAAAGGCAGTCAAAATAATTCATTGCATAGTTAACTACCACCTTTACTATGCTGAGGAAATGGAATATGGGGGAGAAAGGAAGAGCTTTATTTGCTGTTGAAAGTGTTAGACTCAGTGTGGTAGACAACACACAGCAATATGAAGTCATTTCCAGAAAACACAGCTGTCTCTAAGGGCTGTGATTAGCATATCACTGAGGGGTATGAAAACATCTCTTTGGCAGATTTTTGATGATTTAACTGCACATATAATAGTAATAACATCATGAAGAACTATTGAACTTTAGCAGGGAGTTTTTTTCTGCTGTAGAATTGTATTTATTTTGCCTGTATGTAGCTTTACACAATGATGTAGCTAAAAAGAGCTGGTCAAAAATAATTTTATTTGCAATTTCTCATTTTCGTTTTAATTTAGCTCATTAACGAGCAGAAGCCGGGCACAGGAATGCCTCTGTCTATGAACATTTTGCCCCAAAAGGCATGGGATATGATTGATTCTCCATCACTTGGAGTCTTATAAACAAGATGAAGCCTCAGAGACATCCTACAGCTCAGGCAGAAGGTTATTGGCATACTGCAGAAATTACTGGGTAAAATTCTATGACCGTTCTTATAAAAGGTTCAGATTAGATCATCAGAATGGTCCCTTCTACCTTAAAGTGTAAGTCTACCAAAATCAGACTAGGAAAAGAGTAGAACTTAACAAAAGTGCCTAAATCCTGTGGAAAGTCATTGGGATTTGTATCCCAAAAGTCTCTTTTTCTGGAATGTCTTGTCTCAGCTACACAGTGGAATCCCACTGCAGTTTGTCCACATATGACTCTGTCTTGTCCTTTTTAAAAAGGAACATTTTCATGACTATGTTAAATGAATGAGCAGGATGATTTCATTTACTCTTGTGTTAAGATACATCAGCCACTCTTCCCCTCCCTGTTGATGTCTGAAAGATAAAACCAAATTCAGCTCCCTGTGAGGTCTGCTGTACTCTATGTAAACCCCCAAGGAATCTAAACATATTCAGTCCGTTAGACTGTGTGTGTGAGAAAACTCATCTGTTGTCTAGTCGGTTGGTCAGACAGATATCGGGCATAGAAGCATTACAGCAACTGTACCAAAAATGTCCAACTGAGTGGGAGAAAGAAACCTTCTTTACAGAAGTAACTCAGTCATTTTCATAGGGATTGATAGGTATGTCCCTGATTTCATCAACTTGTTGGGGTCCAAAAGCATATTAACAAACCAACAAGAAAAAACGAAAACTTTGTGTAATTGAGAGCAGATGCCACTCTGGACAATTACTTGGGTCTGGCACAATGGGTGCATCTACACTTAAGCTTGCTTAAGTCGACTTAATTTACTCTGCATCTACACTACACTTTCCTTAAGTCAACTTAAGCAGCTTAGGGGGCTCCAGGGCTTCCCCACTGTCCTCCCTGCCAGGGTGGCTGGCACAGCCACAGCCTGGCGTGCCCCCCCAAAGGGCAGGGCAGAACCCTGCCCATCCTGCCCCTATGCCCTGCCAGGGTCCCTGTCCCCCTTTGCCCCATTGTACCAAGGTACAATGGGGCAAAGGCTGAGCCCCTGGCACTTGGCAAAAGGTGCCCCCCCTGCCACTGTGGACCAGTCCCAGGTCTTCCTAGCCCCTACAAGTCGACCTCGGCATCCAGTGTGGACGCTCTAGGTCAACTTTGTAGGGTCCCCCCAAAGTCGACTTAAAATTTAAGTGTAGACATGCTAAGGCGACTTAACAAAGTCTACTTAAAGTCAACTTTGTTAAGTCGACTTAGCTAAGTCGATTTAAATTAACAAGTGTAGACATAGCCAATATGTTTGGCCCTTCATGTTTAAAGGTTCATCAGCCTACGAAAACCAGTTTTGCACCTACTATCCCAGTAGTGAACATGATCATTTCCAATTGGCCACCAATTGATGCTTTGTAGCTCAATGGGCAGAAAAGGTGATTGTTTTTTCCTAGAATTATTTGGGATGCAAAGGGCCTGTGGTTCTCAGCCAAGAAGAGCTGTGTTGATATACTATATGTATTCTACCACTAAAGCAAGCTTTCCTCCAATGTAGCTTCAATCCCATCAAAATTTGCAGCTGGTTTGGAGTTATCTGATTAGTGAGCACATTTTTTCTGACCTCCTGGTTCCATTTATCTTTGGGAGCACAGTGAAGGTAGGATGTTGTGGAGGCTTGGGTGATCACTGGTTCCTGATATAAGACACACAGAGGTGCAGCAGCTACAAAGACTTACTCTTATATCAGATTTCTTGCAAGTACCGTGAGTAGGAACGCTTCCTCTCACTGGAAGCAATAAAACAGAAGCTTGTTGAGGATTTAACTGCGGCTTTCACTGAGGATTCTAAAAACTATAAATCTGAGTCATGTCCAATCTCCTCTCCCGCTTCTTACCCCGCACTCTACTGTACAGGCTTATTCAAAGCTGGACCAACCTTTTAAAAGATGAATTCATCTTCATGCATTCTGAAGGGACAACCAACTGAGCTAGTGAAAAAAGGCAAATATTTGTCTTGAGTAATATTTGGAAAACCTCCTCAACATTTTCCATGTATTAGAGAGTACAATAATCAGTTTCAAAGGAAATTTACATCTGAAATGATTTAATTCATTCTCACAAGCCCCTGTTTTAATTCAAAGGGGGCGCTCTGTGACGCACAATGTTTTGTTATGCATCGTAAAACATGTCCCTATGAGTCTTGAAGCAAAGGACCCTACCAGCTATTAGCTGAAGAGTCTGAATTAGAGCTCCACTACAGAAGGCCAGAAAATTAGCAGCATTCTTTTCTTTGCTTCAATAGTATTGAAAGTTTCTTTAATATGACAACATACCACTACAAATGCATAAGGGGAAGCTATAGCAGAACAAATGTATTGCAAGAGTTGGGCACAGCTGACTTCTTTACATGTAATATACTAACTGCCTTCAGATAGCTGGAGCCTTCTTGCGTAAAAAGGCTCCTCTAGCAACGTAGGCATAGACAGAGTTTTCTATAATTGTACTGCCCCATGAAGGGCTTAGGATAATGGGCTTGTGCTTTTCTGCATCAACAAATTACTCCGGAATTACACTACCATTCTTTTAATCACTTTATTCTAAAAGGGCATATAACCAAGCTAGTCACCAGGTATTTACAAAGTACCAGCATGTAGAAACACAGTTAAACAACTTCAAGTTATTAAAGATCAGATTTTTAAAAGCTGGCTAATTCCCATGGAAGTCAGTTGGCGTTAAGCACTTTTAAAAATTGGGCCCTTAAGTAATTACACTTGAAAAATACCAAGTAATTCAGAGACAAGTCATGTAAGAGGCAGTTTGGGGCACTCCAGCAATAAGATGTATACTCATCACAAATAACAGCTATAATTAATGTAAGTTAAGAATTATCTAAACCAAGTACTTCAGTTGAGAGGTAGGTGAATGATTTATAGTATTTCTTCCCATAGATTTTGCTACTTGTCTGAACAGGTTGTGATTTTTTTTACTATCTGAAATTTACCGACTCATTTGGGGTCAGATGGAAGTGAGGAGCCTAAATATCTTTGTGGATCTGGGCTTTGGTGGCTATAGCTCATTCACCTCTAATGGCATAGCTCTTTTTCCAGAGTTGATAAGCATGACTTATCAGGCCAGATTCAGGGCTGCCTTGTACGTTGTGTATTTATTTTCATTATCTATAGCAAGTGCAGAGCGAACATAAAATGCTTCTATTCTGACCTGGAGGCACTTTTTGCCTACTTTGTATTGGTGTAATAAGTGATTACGCAAAAACAACGAGAGTCCTGTGGCACCTTAAAGACTAACAAATTTCTTCAGGCATAAGCTTTTGTGAGCTGCAGCCTCCCTCCCAAACTTTGAAGGGGCAGGTGTTCATCTGGATCCAAAATTTGTTACTTGGGCCTCTTGATTGATACATTTCATATTCTTGCCCCTCTATACTCATCCTATATAGAGCTTAATCCAAAACTCATTCAGGACATTGAGCATTTCCCCATTGACCTCAATGGACTTTGGACCATGCCCATAGATGGTAGAGGTTTATTGCAGTTTGAAAGTCTATAAAATCACAGAAATGTAGGGCTGGAAGGGCCTATCTTATAAGTATAACCCAGTACAGGACAATGGGCAGAGCCTGTTAGAAATACAGGTCTGTACGTTTCTCCCTATGGGCTCTTTTCTGTTTGTCCTACTCTTGACTCCCCTTCAAACAGTTACATAAGTGTCCAACGTGTGATTAGCCTCTTGAGAAAAGCAATTTGGTTTTTGATGTAAAAAGAAAAAAATCTCTGTTCTGTCTCGTCAGGCAAAGAAAATTTAATGATTGAAGGAAAAAGTGTCTTCTGAACTAACTGGGTACATACTTACCGCTGAGAAACTGTACTGCATGTTCAGTAGCATCGGCTGGCTCAAAATTATCCCAGCAGGAAGCATATAATGAAAGGGTTATTGAGAAAGAAAAGTCATTTTAGACTTAACAGTAGGCTTTTATTAAAATTTGTGCTGTCAAGAAAAGGAACTTCTCCCTCCTTCCATGAGAGGACTTTAACAGCCTCCAGGTGCCTAATTATTTTATTGTTCACTTAACACTTCCACATCTATAGCATCTTTTGTGGTAAAATTTCTAAGCCTATTATAAATATTCTCTTACATTCACAGGGTTGTAGCTAAGTCTGAAAGCCTATTTTGAAAAAGCTTCTCTTCTAGAGGACCAAGCAGTGGCTTTGGTGTTTTCTCTTTGTGGTTTTGTACAGGTAGTACAGGAGACAATGGGCAGGTCTACGCTGCCTGCCATTTTTGGCAGTTGTCAAAGGAAGATATGAAAGTTACCTAAAATAACTTGCATATCTTCCTCTGACCTCCATATGCCTAGAATGTCTACCAGAATGAGTTAAAGGGAGGGCCCTCCCTTCAACTCAGCGCTATACTGCTTACCAGGGTGGTCTACAGGAATCGACTCCCCGATCGACTGATTAAGTCTTCACAGATTGGGAAGATCAATCTGATGGTGGTGATTTTGCCTCAGTCAGTGAAGACTAGCCCAGTGTCACTCCTGAGGTTTACCTATGGGCTTCCCATCCAGTGCCTAAAAGGTTTAAATAAATTGCAAACTCATTGTGTGGGACCTAGATATCTAACTCCCTAAATGCACTTACAAGCCATATAGTTAAACATATAGGCTATGTCTATTCTAGAAATGCTAATTCGACTTAGTTAAGTCGATTTAACAAAATAGACTTAAGTTGACTTAAAGTCGACTTTGAGTGTCCACACCAGAAATGGAAGGCAACTTCAAATGGCCACACTGGCAGTTGCTAGGTCGACCCAGGAGGGGTGCATTGTGGGAAGTGTGCCATGTGGCACCAGGGAAGTGCCCTCCCTCCCCGGCCGTTCCCATAAAACCGGAAGTGAGCTCAGCACCTTCCCCATTATGCCTGGCAACATGGAGCCTGAGGAGGTCATGGACCGCATTCTGTTCCTGCCCTGCCTGTGGAGAAGTGAGTGGCCGTTGCAGTCTGGAAGCTGGCAACCCCAGACTCCTACCGCTCTGTAGCCCACCAATTTGGCATCGGCAAGGCCACCGTGGGGGCCGCCCTCCTGCAGGTCAGCAGGGCCATCAACAGAGTCCTGCTAGCCCGCCTCGTCACCCTGGCCAACCTGCAGGACACCCTTGATGGCCTCACCGCACTCGTCTTCCACAACTGCGAAGGCATTGTGGTTGGGACCCATATCCCCATCCGAGCCCCAGAACACCACTCCACCGACTACAAGAACCACAAGGCCCACATCCTCAGGAACTCTGGCCTGTATTGGCACATGCAGGTGGGCACCTTCCTCCCCAAGCACACCCCCGAGCTTAAGTCGACTTAATGAAAGCCAGGGGTGGATGCGGCTTTGTTTAAGTCGACTTAAGCCTCCTTAAGCTGACTTAATTTGCAAGTGTAGACATAGCCATAGATGCTATAAAATTAACCTGAAATTATTTGCACCTGGAAAGGGCATGGGGAAGTGTTCGGCGGAGAAGGGGAGAAGAACTATCTGATGGCCTGCTGAAAATCCATGACAAAAGGGTCTCTTTCTGCACGTGGTTAAATAACCCATCTATATGTATTTTCGCATGGAAAGTGAATATAGCTTTCCTGTCAATACAATTCACGTGAGAAATAGAACACAAACCTTAGGGTGGTATTTTCATAAGCAATATTCAATTTTACAACCATTATTTGAGACATTGTGAGATTTAATCACTTTAATGGTTGTTTAAGTGACAGTGGTCACACTAAGCACACCCGCCTTTAGAACAATGCAAGTTCTAGTGAGTAGAATCTGTAGGACACTGTTTGGGGAAAACACACGAGTCAACTTTTTGATGCACTGAGATGTTGTGTTTGGTTGTTTGCCCACTATAGCCCCCAAATTCTTTCCAGAGTAACTGTTTTTCCAGGATACAATCATTGGGTATGTCTACACTAGAAAAAGTTAAGTCAACTTTATTAAGTCAACTTAATAAGGACGACTTTAAGTTGACTTAAAGTCGACCTTATTAAGTCGACTTAAAGTGACTCCTTTTAAGTCGATTTTATTAAGTCAACTTAACATTGGACATAGATGTCCACACTGGCACTAAGTTGACTTAATAAAGTCGACTTAAGGGCTACTCTCCATCCACACCATCCTTAAGTCGACCTAAGGAGGGGTAGTTATTAAATTGACTTAAGCTTTCATTAAGTCAAATTAAGGAACTTCTTAAGTCGACTTAATGAAAGCCCAGTGTGGACATGGAGTAATTTACGTTGATTTAAGCGTCCTTAAGTCAACCTAAATTGCTAGTGTAGACATACCCATTCATTCCATAGGTTCTGCTGTCTTTGGTCCCAGATGTGGGACCTTGCATTTGACTGACTATATCACGGCACAAAGCAATTAATAAATAAAAATACATGCAACGGCAATCCATTGTGGTACATTTGTTCTGTCAAAGTGCCCCTTGATGGACACTAGAGATAGAAAGAACTTTATATTATAACTCAATTAAAAAAAGGAAACTAGATACAACCCCTCCGCCCCCCAACATAATAGTATCAAACAAAATATAAGGACCCAAAACCATAAAGGTATATTGAGCCAGTCCATAGTGTATGACATTTTTCAATAGAGGGGAAGAATTGCCCATTGAGTAGGGCATGTCCCTGCAACACTGGAGACTTGGGTTCAAGACTCTGCTCTGTCACAGATTTCCAGCAACTCTGTTCCCTACCCCAAAAAACAGGGCGCTGTGTAGATAGTCATTTAAAGGATTACGAAACACTCAGTTGATATGATTGAAGCACCCCCTGTAAGCTTCTACAGTAGACATATTGAAGAGCCCCAACTAAATTACTGCATTATAATAGCAAGTCGTATTGCTGGGCGTAACCCATATTCATTAGAAGAGACACTCCCTGGGCTGAAGAATTTAGTATTTAAACAGACAAGTCAAACAAAGGAAATGTTGCTATCCTCATATTACTGATGGTGAAATTAAGTGAGCCAATTTGAGTAATTTACCTGAGCTCACACAGGAAAACTGTGGTAAAATTGAGAATTCAATCCAGTGGTTTAGTCACAAAACACCTGTAAAAACTGGTCAATAGAACTACCATCTCACCAAGTTTAGCAGTATTTCTCTGAGTCACCAGAGGATTATGTCCTAAACCCCAAATACTATCAAAATCCAGGACAACTGTTTGTTGTGGGGTTGCTACTGGATTCTGTAGTCTACGAGAATTTCTCCGGCATGCTGATGAGTCATCTGATACAGAAGAAGTCAGAGACAGAAACTACGTATTGGCTTGCTCAGAAAGCAGTTGATGCTGGGTGGTGGCTGCTATTTAAATCAGCAGCAGAAGTGTCAATATATCTGTGACATTTTTAAAGGATGGCTCAGGAGTCCAGAAGATGATAAATGATTCCTCCACTTATCCCTGCTAATTTTGGATTTGCAGTGTTTATAAACAGGTGCTATAACATCCCAAGGTTCCATGGAAAAGGGCTTTCTGGGGAACTAGTGTGTGAGTCAACACTCAGAGCAATCTGAAGCAGACCTTTAAGAGGAACCAAAATTGGTTCACTCATTTTATACCGTTTGTTGAATACAGGTATAGTCTTATATGTTTCCCCTTTTTATGAGGCATTTGTTAAATGGCATTGGTTTTATCCTGAAGTATTTGTATGTCCCATATCACAAGTAAGAGCAGAACATCTTACAAACATTAATGAATGTACACTTAAAACTAATATAAAAAGGGGTCTGGTGGCACTTTTAAGACTAACAAATGTATTTATCGCATGAGCCTTTGTGGGAGAAAATCCCACTTCGTCAGATGCTTGAAGATGGGGAACTTCTTCAAGCAGCTGATGAAATGGGATTTTCTTCCATGAAAGCTCATGCGATAAATACAGTTGTTAGTCTTTAAAAGTGCCACCAGACTCCTTGTTTGTCTTGCTGAACTAGACTAACACAGCTATCCCTTTGGAACTTAAAACTAATGTATGGCTTTGAAATATTAACCCTCATTTCACATGAGGAGCTTAGCAAAAGAGTAAACGAAATTTGTCCCTTTCCCATAAGTCACATTAGAATCTGTAGTAGGGTTTGGAAATGAGTTTTGATTTCTTGAGTTCAGGTCAAGAACCTTCACTGCAAAACTACCCTTCATTTCCACAGCGAGAAATACAGTATTGGCTACTAGGATAAATAAATCCGGTCACTATTATGAGCAGCACTACTTGTACCATAATTTGTGTCCACACTAGCAATACACTCTATGACAGTAGAGTCCATTACAATAGCAGAATGGTTTTTAACATGGCCTTTGCTGCAATGCCAGATCTGACGTAATTGTCAGGAAGAGTTTTGCATTATAAACAACTGGGGATGTGAAAAGGAACTGTCCAGGTGCGAAGTATTTCTAACAAAGATTCACACAAGAGTTCAGTCCATGTATGGTACATTAATGCCTTGATAAGTAAGGAAACCATTAGTAGGTAACCGAGTGCTACCTTCCATAAGAAGGAGAGCTTTTGGATGAAGATGGCATTCATTTGAGTGCATATTACTCTGTTGTACACAGATATTTTCACTGATGTATGTTGAAGCCATTTTAAGTACAAAAGGCTTGCAGCTAGATAGAACAAACAAGGAGTCCTATGGCACTTTTAAAGACTAACAAATTAATTCATCACATGAGCTTGCACGGAAGAAAATTCCAGCTAGGTAGAAGGAACGTGTTTCCAATAAGTGTACCCAACTGGAAGCTATTTCACTATTGATACTAAAGGTACCCACAGCATATTGTTCTGGTACACCAGTAAGAAGTGGTTACTAAGGTCATTTCTAAAACCAACGTGTTTATCTCTGAGGCATTTGAAAAGAAAAGAAACAAAAATCCATTTTCTCCAGATTCACACTGGCACAGATCCTATGGAAAAAGGACAGTGAAAAGTGAACACAGTTCCTTTTAAGAGCGCTGCAGTACTAACCACAACAATGTAGCCCAGTGTTTCCTGTATCCTGCAGCAAAAATTACTAAAATTTAATTTAGGAAATAATTTTTAGCAGCAGTCAGACTTGTCTTTCATTCATTAAGTCTCACACCCCTTCATCACACACAGAAAAGCAAACATTTTTCAGCCAATCTTACTGCTTCTTTTTTCTTTTTAAAAATCTTAATATGTTCAAGAGGTAGTAGGCATTCAAATGCCTTAATTTTTACAAGCAAATAAGTGTGGTCAGTTTGTATTAGGCTCAGAGTAAGAAAGAGTCAGGAAAGGAGGTAATTTAAGGGGATGGAGGCCTTAATTCGCATGCTGTGTAACAGGATCCATGTTGTTAATTGCACCATTTTCAATAACTCAACTTGTGTTTAAAATTCTGCCCGTAGTTAGATGCTTTGCTGGATCAGAGTAAGTGAACGGCACATGACAGAGCAAACTGTGGAGTCAAATACTGTGGCAGCTCAGAGTCACTAGCGAGATGTCAGTGGATCATGATTAATGACATGCCATTATTCCCTTACAGAAAACTCCCATCCAAAGCAATAGCCTATTCTGGAAGTCAGAGTTGATATGATTCTCTATAAAATCCTATAGGATGGTTTAAAAGGTCTATAGAAAAGCTGTAATTTTTTAGTTATGGTCTTTGATCTTTTTTAGAGCAATTCTTATGGAATGCAAATCAACTCCTACAGAATCCTATTGACTTCATCCAGATTAACCTCAACAGTGTTTTTTCTTAAGGGTAACAGCTTCTGGAAGACTTCTTTCTCAAGTTGACTCATTTAGGGGTGCCACTCCTGCAGTCCCAGTACTCGGGAATATTACAAGACTTTCTCAGATTGCAACTTGCCATGCAGTCATTTAAGTTTAGTGTAAAACCTATTACTAGTGTTACATCACAGATTGTTCAAAGGTTGAAAAAATCAGCACCTGTTGCCATTCTCAAAAGTAGCTTGCATACATAACATTGGTTTTCCAAGGAGCTAGTTAAAAGGTTGTTACATTTAAATGCCACATACAACTGAGGTGAAATCCAGCTGTTTTCTCAGTAAATATTCCATTGTCTACCACTCCGTTGTACGATTAAGCCTGTTCACTTCCATCAGTGCAAGGGTTACAAAAATGTGACTTTTAAGTTAAGTTCATAGAGCTCTTAGATTGCAACTGTCAGCAGAAGATGTTAAAGGAGAATAAGTATTCTGCTAGAGAGAAAATACAATCCCCAGCTAGATTACTTTCCATTCACCTTTTTATTAGATGTTGTTTGAAGGAGACTGAACACTGCCTCAAATTAACATCGTATCAAACAGCGACAGTATGGCAAACCACAATTTTGGAGTTGCTACAGGCTTAAATTGTCCCGGGAATTGCACAAGAATAAGAAGACAGAAGTATTGAACAGAATAAGAATGAGACCATTTTAGGCAGCTAGAATTAACAGTGTGGTGCTTGAATAAGAGGGTTTTCCAGTCCTAGGAGATTAACTACAAACATGTTACTGTTTCTTGGCTGAAGCCGTGCTATTAAGGACAATGAGCAACATTATGCGGCATATTTTTGATTACAGAGGTTAATTCTGACATTGGGATTCTAGAAAACATTTTCCCCTTGCGTTTTAGAACAATAGGTACTAAGGGCAAGCGTACCATACTAATTTCTTTTAAAAATGGGCCTGACCCAAGACATTCAGATCTGAATACCCTCAAATCTTAGTGTTCAGAGTCATCAGGTTCTGAATTGTATATCTTGGCTGCCTTTTCAATTTTTATATTCTAGTTCTCAGCAAATACACTTGAACAAATAAAGTTCAATTCAAGGTAATTCACAGAGACAGAAATTGGCAAAACTCATTGACTAGACTGTCTAATTTGTAATGCACAACTAGTTTGAGAATGCAATAATTCACACAACACTTAGTATTTCCTCCTATGAAGCACCATTAGATTAGCCCAATGCTGGGTGACTCAGAAATCTACTTCATAAATGATGAGCTGAATTAGTCTTTAAAAAACTAGACTGCAGAAATAGATCAGATCAGTGGTTTGTTCAATATAGATTCTTATATTATGCTCATCATCTGTCTAGTTCATGATACATCTAGTCCAGAATACTCTCTCCAATAGTGGCCAGTAACAGAGGCGCATTAAAATTAGTAACAATTTAGATTATGATTTCAGTGGGTTTTGGACTAGGCCCTTGAAAATTCTTGTGAAAGAGACCTTAGAGGTGCTTTGTGACAGGGTGCTGGGTAACAGAAAGCTGAGCCAACCCTCTGTCATGAGTCCTAATTAAGGGAGAATTGGAGCTGGATGAATAAGCTTGAACTTAGTGGGCCAATAAGGAGCAGCTGCTGGACTTGTTAGCCGGAGACTCTAAAAGGCTCAGAGGAAGGAAGTATGGAGGGGTGGGAAGCCAGCAAGGGAGATGCCACTGAGTAGGGAGGAGAGTGAACTCTCCTCAGCTGGTCACTGTCATGAGCAAGTAACTTGTCAATAAAATCACACTGGTGGGAACATGAAACCCAGGTCTGAGTAGTCTGTGGACCTGAGCAGCACAAAGACGCTACATGGTCATTCTCTTGTTACCAGTAGAAGATCTGACTCAGTGGTTTTTATTTATTAAACCCTACAACAAAGTAGAGTTCCTGGTCCCATTCGTAGGCCTTCCTTCCTCAGCATCTATAGTAATCCAAGTAACTGGAAATTGAAAATGTTTAACTAGCATTGGTATCAGAAAGTAGGGTCAGCGTGAATTCCCGTGGGACTCTGGTTCATTGATTCACTTGGTTTTAAGACACACACAAAAACCTTCCCGCTAATGAATTTTTTTAAAAAAAATATTGCTTCAAGTTTTTACTTAGGCCATGCCAGCTCCTAGAAGCCACAGCCAATAGGAGGGCCCCACTGTACATGTACATACCCATAGTCCCTTCCTCAAAGAGCTTACAGTCTAAATAGACAAGACTGGCAGATCAGGAGGGGAAACAGAGGCACAGAAGTTTGGAGTCAGTTGCCACAAGTCACAGAGCAGCTCAGTGGCAGAGCTGGGGAGAGAATCTAAGTTTCCTAACACCCAGCCCAGTGACTTGTTCGCTACTTCATTCTGCCTCCATAATTTACTACTAGATTGCAGGATCCTGCTCCTGATTTCACTGGTGTGAATCTGGAGCAACTGTTGAAGTTGGGGAATTACTCTAGATTTACGCTGGCAGTGTAGCTATGCCAGTTTGCTCACCTGAGGATCTGGTCTTAGAAATAAGATCAGAAATCTTCCCCAGGATTTGTAAAACATTCTGAGCAGATGCAAACTGACCTTAACAGTCTCTACTACAGAGAACTATATCTGTGTGTGTGTGTGCAGGGCCAGCCCAACCATATACACAAACTAGACAGTTGCTTATGGTTCCAGACGTTAAGGGGTGCCAAATTAGATGGAAGTAAATTTTTTCTTTATTTAAAAAAATGTATCAACATGTTCATTCTAGACTCATTTTTTTCCTATACTGAATGTGAGAGTGGGGGTGGCAAAGACATAGTTCACATAGGGCACCGAAAAGCTTGGGCCAGCCCCCTGTGTGTGTATGCAAGTTGTTTTAAGCCATTAGGAAAGCTGAAATAAGGTTATAGAATGTTTTGTTATTCCTTTACCATCAGATTTATTCCCACAATATAACCCAGTTTTATTCCTCCTCTCGTCTCTTTGGCGATGGTCAAAATGAGGAATTACTCAGCCTTCGAGATCTTTGTAATTCGCCATGCATGGCGAGCGAAACAGATGCAACTGCTCATAACTTCAAGGCGTGCGCTGAAGAAGCGGTTATTGGCAACGGGGAACAATTGTCTGTCTGTAGTTCGTACCAATAAACCCAAATCAAGGGGGCATCTGAACAGAGTCTGCAAGACTGATTTCATGCAAATAGTTTCTCTCTTCTACTTTTTCAAGTGTGCAGTACAGTCATTTGAAAAGCACTGTATATGTTATAATTGCACAAGGAAACGGGCCAGCTTATGATAGGGTACGTCTGTCAAACGATGTAGGCTGGGTCATATCCTGAAGGAGATTAGAATGAGAACCAATATAAATATACACAATGTGTCTGTCATATGTCTTAGTTATTAGTCTTTGTTGCCTGCAGGTCATTAAGAAACGGAGTGGAAAGTAGGATCTATGACTCCTACAAAATCGGAATCCAGCCAGAACTCATTAAATGGATAATTTACTTTCTTTCTTTTTGGGCCAGAATTTGATTTCACCCAAGTGTAACACCGCTGAAAGTCATAGGTAACTGCATAGGAAATGCGGGACGTTATTCTGGATTGACACTGGTTTAAGGCCCTGATTCGTCAAAACACCGAAAATCGGGGTCTAAGTGCTTTGTTGAATTGGCGCCTGACTCAGATCAGAATCTGGCCATCTGCCTCTCCTTTGGTAGAATTTTCTTAATCTATTAAATGATACATGGAGGCCTTCGAACAAACAAATGAGCACATTGATAAGAAAATCTGTGCTTCACAAAATTCAGATCTTGCACAGCTAGTCTGTTTTATAAATTTTCCACATTAAGACCTTGATCCCTGGATAACCTGTGAGGGAAGGTTTACAAAGGTTTTGAAGAGCGATTTGTACTTCTGGAAGTCATTACTGCCCTGGCAGTAAGTACAGAGCGAGTTAAAATCACTTAAGATGTAGAGCCAAATTTGTGTCTCCATTACACTGGTGTAAACTTGAGTGATTGAACTAAAGAAAGTTACTTCAGATTTACATGGATGTAAAGAACAGCAGAATTTGGCCTAGGGATGCTACTGGATTGAAAATGAGACCACAAAGGGCCAAATTCTACTGAGTTACACCAATGTAAGTCTGGAGTAACTCTGATTTTAATTTCCAGAGGTGTAGCCGTGTTAGTCTTTATAAAGCAAAAACAATATCAGATCTGACGAAGTGTGCTGCAGCCCATGAAAGCTTATGCCCAAAGAAATGTGTTAGTCTTTAAGGCTGCGTCTACACTTGTAAATTAAGTCGACTTAAGCTTGCTTAAGTCGACTTAATTTACCCTGCGTCTACACTACAGTTTTCTTAAGTCAACTTAAGCAGCTTCCTTAAGTTGACTTAAGGAAAATAAAGTCGACAATTAAAATTAAGTCGACTTTATTAAACCTCCTTTAAATTCGACTTAGTGCTTAAGTTGACTTCCTAGAGTCGACTTAAGCCAGCGTAGACGTGGGGTAGCCCTAAATCGACTGAGGGCTACCCCAGGGCTACACCAATGCCTTCCCTGCCGGGGGGGGGCACAAGGGGAGCCTGGCATGCCTCTCTACAGCCCACCCTGCCCCTATGCCCTGCCAGGGTCCCTGTCACCCTTTGCCCCATTGTACCTATGTACAATGGGGCAAAGGCTGAGCCCCCTGGCATTGGGCAAGGAGTGCCCCCCTACCCCCGTGGACCTCCCCTAGGTCCCCCTAAGCCCCTAGAAGTCAACCTAGGCATCCAGTGTGCATGCTCTAGGTCAACTTTCTAAGTTCCCCTTTAAGTCGACTTTAATTTTAAGTGTAGACACATTAAGTCGACTTAACTAAGTCGACTTACTTAAGTCGACTTAGTTAAAGTCAACTTAAATTAACAAGTGTAGACATAGCCAAAGGTGCCACAGGAGTCTCATTGTTTCTGATTTTAATGCAGCTAGTGCAGATTTACACCAGCCTAAGCAGTGTGTGTCAGAAGTGATAAATAGAATAGGCTGGGGAAAAAAAATACCTCTCATCTACAACTCCCTCTCATTCAACACCCACAGTTTCAAGAGTGGCCGTTTCATAGACTCTGATAGCCACCTGAATAACAACAGCAGTTGTTCAAGGACAAATTGAATGAGAACTGCATGGAGCCCTTCTGTGAGTGACTTGCCCACAGAGCAAGATGAAGGAAAAACAATTCTGCTTTGTTGCTTAACCCAATGAATTTTCAAAGGGGCCCATATCAATAATGTGGCAAAAAAAGCCTCATCGCTCTTCTGGATAGTGGCCTTTCGCCCTCCTTTTCATATGCTGGATCCAGAGGAGAATTTTACCCTTGTTCATGATGAAACCTAACTCATCCTGCACGTATGGAATTGGAACCGAGTATCCTGGGACTGTTCAGCCTGTTCCTGATTCAGGGCAGAGTGCCTTGCTTGCAGCTCCCACAGACGATCAACATTGCTCAGCATCTCACAGGAGCAGGTCCCAATTCTTTTGTAACTGTTGGGTTATACTTCCAGAGAGAGGTTAAGGTCTCCTTATGTTCCTCTATCACAAAGCTGGCCCACAATAGAACTTGAGCCTCCTTTCCAAATCTCAGAATACGGGAAGAAATACATTTTAATGAGACGTGTATTGGAATTAAAATATCAGCCCATTCTACCCAGCACACCATAGTTAGGATTTTGCTTTCTGATTAGTTGTGAAACAGTCTTATTTTGCAGCATGCGTTGAGAGAGCGGGTAAGCTGTCTGGAGACTGAGCAGGATGTTTAAGGAGGAGAAGCTCTGAGCTCACAATCAACCAATGATATCATTACAAAAACAAACAAAAACAAAGCAAACGAGCCCTTGAGAAACTCTGCTCCCTTGTTTTGCCTGCGTATCACAAAGTTAAACACAATATTTCCCCATTCTTGGGCCTGGATCAATTTTTGACAGTACAATTGGAGGCCAGTGCTTGAAGTGCATTGTCTTGTGGGCCTTGCCGAGGAAATTGGGTTGGTAATTCAATTTGTTTGTTCTGAAATGGGCTTCCAGCAGTTAGAGAGTTATGGGACACCCTGGCACCAAGTTTGTGGTGGGAAAGATCAGCTGTTTAGATAAGGGTGGGAGTAAACTCCACCTACAGACGTGCCACACAAAAAAAATCTGATTAATCCATTAATTGCTTTGAAGGGGGGTGAGTGTGACCACAACAATAGGGATTTTGACAATAAAATGCCTCATTGGCAGGAAAAGTGCTTTCCCTTTACTCCAAGATTATAATATGCATGTTCTTGGAATTATTAAATACTTGCAAATCCTGCAGTGGCTGCTGGATGAAAAATGAAATAAATGTACCCACTAAAGTAACTGCACACTGAAATGGCCATTTCCTCTTGAGACCGAAGGCAAAACATTCCTCTCAATGTGAAATGCAATTAATTTCAATGTGCTGTGATTGCATTTGGGGAGGAGGAGGGCGGGGGAGCGTAATATAGTTTTTCAGGCAAACTGCAACTCCAACACACTTCCCAGAAAGAAAAATGATACACTCACAGAATTCTACTGATGACATATTATTTGTAACTGTCTTTTTCTTGGCCTGCTGTACTTCTCCTTTCTATTGTTTCTTTCATCTAAGGATCTCAAAGTGCTTTCCAGTGAATTAATATACCTAGTTAGACAAAGTGAATATATTGCAAAGATAGGTAAATTAAGGCACAGCAAGGCACATCCTCAGCTGGTGTTAATGGTCATAGTTCCATTGACTTCAGGGAGGACACAGGATCACAAAAAGCCAGGGCCTAACACCCTATAAGTGTCTATAGATCAGGTCCTTCGCTAAGGTAATTGATTTACATCAGCTTAGGAAATGGCCCATTGACAAGTACCTTTCTCTGAGTAATTCCTTTGAAGCCAGTGGTTCTAAATGCTGAGGAATGTACCCCTCATCATGAGGAAGAGTGTCAAAAACCTGACCCTAACAAGTTGAAGATGAGGCTAGGAACAGAACCATAGAAATGAAGGACTCGAAGGGACATAGATAGGTCATCTAGTCCTGTCCCGTGCACTGGGGCAGGACTCTAATTGAAGTCTTATTGGTGCTGAGTAGAGTGGAAGAATTACTTCACATGTCTGATTTACAATAAATCTACTAATACATCTCAGAATGTTGTTTGCTTTTCTTTTCTTGACTCACATTTTGTTTATGATCCATTATAACCCCAGATCTTTTCTGCAGTACTCCTTCCTTGGCAGTCATTTCCCATTCTGTATGTGCATCTGATTATTCCTTCCCAAGTACTTTTGTCCTTCCTGAATTTCATCCTATTTATTTCAGAACCTTTCTCCAGTTTGTCAAGATCATTTTGAATTCCATTCCTGCCCTCCAAAGCACTTGCAACCCCTACCTGCTTGGTATCGTCTGCAGACTTTACACGTGTGCTTTGTATGTCTTTATCCAAATAATCTATGAAAATGTTGAATGGAACCAAACCTATGGGACCCCATATGATATGACCTTCCAGCTTGACTGTGAACCATTGATAACTACCCTGAAAATGATTTTCCAATCAGTTGTACACATACTTTCTAATAGGTTCATTCGTGCTATATTTCCCTATTTGGTTTTTGAGATGATCACATGAGACAGTATCAAAAAACATATTCAAGTTGAGCTATTACATATATTGCTTCCTCCTACCAAAAGGCTTATTACCTCATCAGAGGAGGAAATTAGGTTGGATTGACATGATTTGTTCTTTATAAAACCATGAGGATGGTTAATTATCACATTATCTTGTAGGTGCTTATAAATGGATAATTTGATTATTTGCTCCATTATCTTACACTAGTCAGCTCATAATAACCTGGGTTGTCCTTATTCCCTTTTTATATATAAGCACTTTCTTTGCCCTTCTCCAGTCCTCTGGGATATCTCCTGTCCTACAGACATTCTGGGCCATTAGTGATTACCTCTGAGATCACTTTTGCCACTTCCTTAACTAGTCTAGGATGTATTTCATCAGGCCCTGACCATTTTAAAGACATCTCATTTGTCTATGTCAATCTTAATATGTTTATTCCCTATTATAGCCTCACTTCCTACCCCATTTATACTAATGTTCACTATGGGTGCGTCTACACAGGCAACTTAGGTCGACTTAAGGAGGCTTAAGTTGACCTAAACAAAGCCACGTTCACACTGGGCTTTTATTAAGTTGACTTAAGCATTTCCTTAAGTCGACTTAAGGTAAGCTTAAGTCGATTTAATAACACCTCATTTTAGGTCAACTTCTGCCTTAAGTCGACTCCTTAAGTCAACAAAGCAAGTGTGGATGGGGATTAGTGCCTAAGTCGACCTTATTAAGTCGACTTAAAACATTAAGTTGACTTAATAAGGTCGACAAGGGGCTATGTCTACACTAGAAACGGTAAGTTGACTTTGTTGAGTTGACTTAATAAGGTCAACAAGAGGCTATGTCTACACTAGAAATGTAAAGTCGACCTTATTAAGTTGACTTAACAAAGTTGACTTAACTTTTCTAGTGTAGACATAGCCTATGTTAGTCATCCAGTCACTGCCATCCTTCCTGGTGAAAACTGAAACCAAAAAAAGGCATCCAACCCGTTAACAGAAAACACAACAGTGGCCATTATCTTTCCCTCCTCATTGAGTAATGGGCCTACTCAATCTCTGGCTTTGCTCTTGCATCTAATGAACCACTCATAGGTGATTTATCCAAGGACACATAGGGAGTTTCACCCAGATCTTCCACAGTCCAGGTTAGTGTTATAACCGCTCACTGGATCATCCTTCTCAGCCCTCATCTTCCCTGCTTCACCAAGTAGCTAACAGCACTACGTCATTTCTTGCTAATACTGTGGTGTTACTTTGGCTATGAGACAAATGGTGTCATTTTTCTCTTCTTGTTTCTCTACTGCTGGATTAAATATAATTTATCTTCATGTCTTAGTAAAGCCTGTGGGTGTCTAAGTTTTCATTGTAGGGAAAGGCACACCAAAGATAACATAGTATTCGCCAGACAAAAGACATCTGGGTTTGCATGGAACGGACTCACAGTAGCACAGATTTCTACTAATGGTTTTCTTTCCAAAATGCACTATAAACAGGCTTCACTCAGATGGGTAGGTCTACAAATCAGTTCTAATTTCAATGAATTTACCATAAAGATAAAATACGAGTGAATCATGTCCAAGAAAAATCACTATAATTCTTTAAATTCAGCATCCTGCGCTACGAAGTGAATTATTACCATCCTAGATTTGCATGCTAATTCCAGGCCAAGTTCTGGTTCCATAGAACTCAATGGCAAAATTCCATTTCATTTCCATGGGACAGACGCACTGCATTTTGAAGCTTTGATTTAAGACTGAGAAGGCATCCTAAAGGAATTGTCCTGCTATGCCTTGTCAGACAATCTTGAACCTTTTCTACACTACAGAAGTTGCCCATTCGTAAGAATGAATGTCTGATGGCAGTTGGCCTGCGTCACAAATCATATGTGCTCTATAGCACCCACTGCTGATATAGAGTGGCACAGGCACGCTCTGCTGCAGTTTTCTTTCTCTTAAGGCCCTTCAACTCCACACAGTCAGAAATCCCCCTGTTGATTTTCTACTTTATTAAGTTCAAATAAAATAAAGTCTCTCCTGTTGGGTTAGTGGGTTGCATTACCTCCTCTGTGAATTCTGGGAGTTTCTATCCCTTAGGGGAGCTTCTTTCTCTCTGAGCACCTTCCTGGAACAGAGCCCCGATGGCCTTTTATCAGGCCCAGGTTCTTACTATTCAATTAACTACCTATATAGGTTCCTTCTCCTTAACTTAGCTTGTCCTGTGCAGTCTGGGCCTGGACTACCCTAAAAAGAGGCTGGCAGTCCCATGCCAATCTGTAAGTGTAGACACGTCCAAGCTGCTTCCAGTAGCAAAGTTCAAAAAATGTTTGGAAAAGGTTTACCAGGGAGCACTAAATTTTCAATATTTTTTTCCTCTTACATTATAGACCAGGGCTTCCCAAAGTATTTATCATCACGACCCCATTTTAATGAAGTGTTTCCTGCCGGGATCTCTGGAGGACGAGTGGAGGAGGACGCCATTTTGCTCTTCTCACAATGTGACCTTGCATGTACCATACGTTCATGTCGCACTATGTGAAGAGGAAAATTATGTCCTCCACAGACTAGGGATTGCTGCATCCCATCTGCTGATGGCACGACCCCATTTGGGTTCCTGACCACAATCTGGGAACTGCTGTTATAAACAGAGCACTAAGAAGTCCAAGATTCAGCTCTGCCCTCCATTACAGCAGTGTGAATCCAGAGAGCGAGTCAAATCCTGCTGTTCATTACATTGGGATAAATGCATGGTAACACCATTAAAATCAGAGACATTACTCCTAATTTGTACTGGCCTCTCCACTCAAACTAACAGAGTTATACAGCATAACTAAAGGAGAACAGAATATGAAAAGTCTTTAAACATGTTGTTTCTTGTCCAATAGATACTGCATAGGTAGCTAGAGTCTCCTAGGATTTTATAATTATTACTTTGAACAGATTGCTCCTCCTTCTGGAGCTACAGCTAATCCAAAAAAGTCTTCAAGAAGCCTCTTTAGAACTCTTGGAAGAGTTTCATTATGGTACCACTGCACATCTGCACGCATCTTGACACCAAGTAATTCTGGCACATTCCCTGTGATAAGAACTCCAGATGGACTTGCTGGTTATTTAATCTCTCTGGGAAAAGTGTTGGAAAGACACAAAACTATTGGTTTGACTTCAGCATATGAACAATATGCATTTTGATGTCAAGGGCTCAATCCTGGGAACTCAAGGGGAGTTTTGCTTTCCAGTTCAATGGATGCGGTGTCAAACCCGGCATACAATAAACGAGTCCAGTCTAATTTCAATGTTCAAGCTGAAGAGCCAAAATAAAAAGGCAGCAAGTGGAACAGATTATATGACCTTTTCAAGTTTTAACAATATATTGCGTGATACAGGGACTACTTTTGTTTTTACAGGGACCCCACTTCAAACCTAGGCCTGAACACCAACTACTGAGTTTTAGGGAAGCATGTTTCCAAATCCAGAAGTATTTCACAGGGAAATAAAATCTGTTGGTCTAAGGACAGAAACCAAGCCAAACAAAGCATGAGTGAGGAAGACTAAGGTCCTAGATTTGCTGACTAAAATAATAATCCACCCCATGAATTAACTTTTAATTGCCTAGTAATACTCTACTGTTTTAGCAAAACATGATCATCTGCACTTTTGCAATAAAGAAGATGGGTGAGGTAATATCTTTTATTGGATCAACTTCTATTAGTGAAAAAGGCCAATCTTTTCAGCTTACTTGAAGAAGGAAGAGCTCTGTGGAAGCACCAAAGTTTGTCTCTCTGCCCAACAGAAGTCAGTCCAATAAAATATCTTACCTCACCCATCTTGTCTCTCTAGTATCCTGGGACCAGCATCGCTAGAACACCTCCATAAGTATCAGTTGATTGTTCATCTCTTACTTGACTTTCTGAATATAAGACCAAATATGAAATTTGCCCCGAGGCAGAATGGAACTTAAGTCATAGGCCTTGAGCTGGTTCAGAGCAGAGAAGTAAATTTCACCCTAAATGATCTTTAAGGCATTCAGAATTGGGATTCCTCAAAAGTGGGTGGGAATTACTCACATTCTACAGGAAGCCAACGATGCCCTGGATCTGATATTCTGCTGCTGGCTGTTATGTGGATAACAGACATATACAAAGTATGCAAGGGACAAAGAGATAAAGAATGGGCACTCTATATAGCCTTTAAAAAGCTGCCTATGATTCAAAAGACAGAAATCTATTGTTTGTATACAGCATGGAGTCTTTTCCCCAGAGGATATCCTGTCTGAGATTATGTGCTAGTCTGCTCTTTATATTCTGAAGGGAATGGCTATTCAAAGTGAAAACAACCAAAAATTGCATTGCAAAAGCAGTGATCTATTTGTAGGTAGGAAAGGGGACCAAGAAGCCAAAGTTCTTGGGCCCTCTGAACATGTTTCCCAGCTTTATACCTTGAAGTCCACATTTTCCAGGCATTTTCATGCTTTTGCCATGATTGCCCAGGCAAATTGCTTCAGATGTGCGTGGGAATGGACGTTTAAATGCACAAGTACTTATTTACACTCCTATTTTTAGAAAGCCTGCATGCAAATATAATCACACAACTGCAGCAAATGCACGTGCAAATAAGTGCACAGATTTTAAGTTGTGGGGGGAAGGGGTTTGTGCCAAGAAGTTTCTACACACTGAAAACTCTGCCTTCAAATAACTTCAGAGTCAGACAGTTCATTTCTCCACGGGGTGTATTATTATCCTTTGGTAAATACACTGTGACAAACTATTACCCTAATGTACTATCTGACATTCATGTAGTATTACAGGGGTAGAGTTATTTCACCTTATTTGTCCTGTTGGACAGACAGACACACAAGAAGATGAGCTTCAATAAAATGAGGCATCCTTTTACATGTGGAATTCAAAGACAGAGAAAATAAAGTTCATTTCCTGCCCAAAGATTCAGATTCCTCTCTCAAGAACAATACTGCAGTGCGAGAGGCTGATTTACTATTTTATTTCAGTAATAACAGAAGGGGTATGCTCTTTTACGAGGCAATCTGGTTCTCCCACGAATAAGCTGGGATCAAAGGTGGGGTAATGTCGACCAAGGAGATAACTGGATCGTTGCCTACACAAATACTATCGCCATCCTGTGATTGCTATTGTGCTATAAATGAGGAAGCAGCAGACTGGTTGTAAAATTCATTGAAAATTGCTTTTGACAACTTTTGAGAATTGCTACTAGTAACAGTAAGCCACAGCCAGAGGGCCGGGGTAATGGGTCCCAGTGGTACGATTCTCTGAGACATCACCAGAAAGTTAAATATACATTCAAACAGCACAGTGGAAGAGGCACAAAGCAAAATCCGATTTCCCATCCAGCGATTCCAGGATCCACAGAGTGAGGGAGCTGAGGGGTAAAGGTCTGAATTTACTAAAAAACTTGGTAGCAATGCTACTTAATGTGCTGATTAAGTCCTCTCCTGCCAAGAGTTCCAAAATAGATATAGTGCTCCTTGGGGAAACAGCGTACAACTAGCTACAACTAAGTCTATTTCAGCCCTTCTCAACAAGTGCCGGCTCCAATTAAGCCAATGAAGCTTTGAAGACTGCCCATCTAGAACACTCCACTTCAAGTGAAGCATTGTAGAAATCCCTTCACAGCACTTGTCCCTCATCTTCAGTAGCTATGGGTCTGGAATCGTTGCTATCAAAGGCTGCGTCTACACTTGTAAATTAAGTCGACTTAAGCTTGCTTAAGTCGACATAATTTACTCTGCGTCTACACTACAGTTTCCTTAAGTCGACTTAAGCAAGCTGCTTAAGTCGACTTAAGGAAAATAAAGTCGACTTTATTAAACCTCCTTTAAATTTGACTTAAGGCTTAAGCCGACTCCCTAGAGTCGACTTAAGCCAGTGTAGACGTGGGGTAGCCGTAAGTCGACTTAGGGCTACCCCAGGACTACACCAATGCCCTCCTTGCCGGGGAGGGGCACAGGGGGAGCCTGGCATGCCCCCCCACAGGGCAGGGCATAGCCCTGAACACCCTGCCCCTATGCCCTGTCCCCCTTTGCCCTATTGTACCTATGTACAATGGGGCAAAGGCTGAGCCCCCTGGCACTGGGCAAGGGGTGCCCCCCTGTCCCCATGGACCTACCCTAGGTCCCCCTAACCCCTAGAAGTCGACCTAGGTGTCCAGTGTGGATACTCTAGGTTGACTTTGTAAGTTCCCCCCAAAGTCGACTTTAATTTTGACATTGACTTTGGCTATGTCTACACTTGTAATTTTAAGTTGACTTTAACTAAGTCAACTTAAAGTTGACTTAGTTAAGTCGACTTAGTTAAAGTCGACTTAAAATTACAAGTGTAGACATAGCCAAAGTCAATGTCAAAACTCCCACTGAGTCCAATGGCAGCAGGACTGAACTGAAGGAAATAGCCCATATGATTATGGTCTACAGCAAATAAATGCAGCAGATTTTATTGTATCTAAACAGTTGATTATATTGAATCTAAACAACTGCATTGATTTGCTGTTACAGTCTGACCTGATCCTATGACTTACACTTCCTTGCATTTATTTTCCACCCCTTCTGTAAGTTCCCTGTCTTCAAAGCATCTGACAAAGTGGGATTTTCTCCCACGAAAACTCATGCGATAAATAAACGTGTTAGTCTTTAAAAGTGCCACCGGACTCCTTGTTTGGCTGAATTAGACTAACATGGCTACTCCTTTGGAACTTTTGGTTTCTAGTTTCAAAGAAAAAACTTCAAAGAAGAAAAAAACCCAAATATTTTCACCCAGCTCTTCTTCTTATCTTCTCCTTCCTATGTCCCCGTTCTTCTCTTTGCTCACTGTGCGTATTTTCTGTCTCCCAGAATCTAGCTCTTTAAGTTAAAGTTTTTTGGGGCAGGGAAAATTGTTAACTCCGTGTTTGTGAAATGGGCATTAATTACAGTATTGTAAAAATGCTCTTTATCATTAATAATAGTCCATCCAGGTTTTTCTAATGTGCACATGGCAACAGACATAATTCTGGAGTATTGTTTTGACTGTTCAAGAACATTCAATTATAGTAGAATATGAAGACTTTGGGGGTAAATTCACACCTGGATGCAATCCCATTGACCTCAGTGGAGCTGCCATATGGATGTATCACTCAATTTTTATGGTAATTTTTCCCCAAAATTAAAATGTTAAACACTTTATTGGAAACTATTTTATGGAGAAATGCTTCTAAACTCTGGCAGTGGGTACTCTAGAAAGAGGAAGAGACTGTTATAATCACCATTTAAGACCCACACAAGCCCAATGTAAATGGCTTTGTGCTGACCCTCTGCCCAGGGGTGAGTTTCACAAATAATACTCTAGGAACACACAAGAGGTATTTACAGCATACCGTCACCCTGCCGTCCATCAGAATATACAGCATGTACTGCACTTCCTCAAAATCACTCCAGGTTTCTCCCGGCTCTCATAGACCATTGTAACTTCTGAACATTTATTGTATTTCAAGTACAGGTTTTTAGTACTCACATTCATAGATCTTAAAGTTATTAATTAATAGCAATGACATTCTTTCACATAAGGTCTTTCATCTCACGATCTCAAAGCAATTTAGCAATCCACATTGAGCACAAAGCTGCTACTCCGCATAAATGGTATCGTCTAATTATCTCTAAATAAAATAGTTAAGCAGGGAAAATGCTGAGCTCGTTTGTTTTATAAGGTTAATTGTGAAGTGAATACAGGGATTTTCATCTACCTAAAGATTCTGTACTTTTGCCTCTCACCACAGGATCTAGGCACCTCTCATAAAACTGATATCAATAGCCAAATCCCTAATGAACTTCATGACATTTCTGGTACATCTTACTTTGCAGGGTATAAACTCTGTTTGGGGGAGGATAGTTCACTATCTATAAATAGTGGGATACCTTTGGTTTTTGATCACTCTGACTTGTTCAAAGGCTTGACAATTACTGAAGGCAGAAATCTTTAAAAATTATAAATATTAGTAGAGGCCATGGATGTCAGTACCCCAAGAACAGCCCATGCAAGGTTGATTGTGGGTGACTTCACCCTTGGCTACATGTGTGTGAACTTCAAGGGGGGGATAGGAGGGACAGGAAGCAGGGGGAGGTCAGGAACTGCCTCCCCCCCTCGAATGCTGAGGGGTCTGTGAGCCTGGGAAAACATCAAAGGAAGGGCTGGAAAGCAGGACGCCTGGGTTCTGTTCCTGGCTTTGGGTGGGGAGTGTAATCTAATACATGTCACAAAAAGCTGTGCCAATTCCTTACCATATTAATTTGTTTGTATGTTATTTCCCCATCTGCTAGCCTTTTTCTGTTTGAATCTTTACTTCCACTGCAAGATCATCTCTCTCTCTCTGTTTATAAAGCACCCAACGCAATGGGGTCCTGTCCCACTTGAGGCCTTTGGATGTGCCCATAATATAAATATTTACTACTTATAATAAGTAGCAGGGAAATGGGTTTTTCTTAGCAGTTTCTTGGAGAGAGACAACAGAGTCCTGTGGCACTTTTAAAGACTAACAGATTTATTTATCGCATGAGCTTTCGTGGGAGAAAATCCCACTTCGTCAGACGCTTTGAAGATGGGAAACTTACAGAATGGGAGGAAATTAAATGCAGGGGAGTGTATGACATAGGATCAGGTCAGGCTGTAAAAGCAAATCAAAATAGGTGTTAGGATTTAAACACTGGGGAACAGCACATAGAGGAGGGTGAGGTCAAATCACTTGTTGTAATGAGCGAAAAATCCATAGTCCCTGTTTAACCCCAAGACAACTGAGTCAAATAAAGTTTTAGTGAAGTAGAATTTGTTTGAGAAGGAGGCTGCTGATCCAGAAAAAGCATCAAGACAAACAGAAAAAGGTTATGCAGAAAGTCCTGTAGTACCACTAATTTCCTCCCCAGCTTTTGTAATCACTCCAATGTCTGTCCCAGCTGTGGAACATATGCTGCAAAGAAAGGAAGCAAAAATAGCAGGAATTCATTTTTAGGTTTAAAAGCTTAAACCCTCCCAAAGCAAATATTCCAAGTTGAGAATGAAGCAGATTTCATTCTCCTTGCTACAATGGCAAATTTTAATGCCTTATCCACTTATACAGGAAAGAAAAGGTGCAAATGGTAGCATTTGTTTAAAGAAGGCCAACTCTGAAAAGGTGGCTGCATGAAATTAGCTCCTTCTTTCCCAAAGAGCTGCTCCCTGGGTGGATTCAGAGTGTGATCTCTCTACACTAGTAGTAAAAAGCAATAGCAATTTATTTGGATCACTGGTAACCCTGCAAATCAGTCACAACTGTGGGAGAGTAAGTGGCAGTCTCTTTTGGCTAGTGGCTCAGCAGAAATGTTAACTATACCAGAGACAATGGGTAGGATCCACAAAGGGCCTTAGGTGTTGCTATGATAAGTGTCATGGACCCTGGGGGGTGGGAGGGAGGGAAATCACAGGAACAACACTGTGCACCACAAAGCTGAGTTAGGTGCCTGGGTTTCCTATACAATGAATGACAAGAGACGGAGAGGTGTCTTAGAATATGATTCACAAAAGCCAGCTGTCTGGGCAGGAAGTCAGCTAAGCTAGCCAATGGGAAATGCTGATAAGGAGGATGTGTCCTAAGCCCCGCCCAGAGATAAGAACCAAAGTCCAGGCTGCAGGGAGTTGCCTAGTTCTGTTTAGCAATCCATGAATGGGAACCAGCCACTTGAAGTCAGATGGCTTTAGGCATCTAAAGAATTTCCTTCAGGAACTAATTAGATGCCTCGCTCCAAACAGCCGAACAAGGAGAGGGTGGGGCTCCATGGTTATAGCACATATCTGGTATGTATGAGATCCAGGGTCAATAGCCTCCTCTTTGCCAAAAGGGGAAGAAAGGATTTGAACAGGAGTCTCCAAACTTTCAGGAGAATGCTCTAACCCGCCTCTGCTGTTGCACTCTATATCAGTGGTTTTCAAACATAGGGCAAGTCTGTACTGACCGCAGCAAAGTCGCCGCAGTCAGTGCGGTCTTCAGATTTCGATTGAGGCGTCTGTGTAGACGTGCTCTATTGATAACTGAACTGGAGCTGGAACCCCAGCTCTGTAACCACACTTACACTACGCCGACTGGACGCCATTTCCAGTCGGCTTTGTGTAGTGTGTAGCGAGGATTTAAGAAGTCGGCGGGAGATATGCAAGGTATTTATGTACCTTGCGTATCTCTCGTCAACGGCTGCCAAAAACGGCAGTAAGTATAGACTAGGGCTTAGGGTTGGGACCCAGTACGGGGTCCCAGACCTTCAGGCACTGGATCACAGCACCCCCTGCTGCTGCCGCCAAAACACTGGAATGCATTGCTCAAAGATGGAATTGCTGGGTCATGGGCATAAATTATTCTTTTCAACTGCGTCCCGAGAAAAAAAGTTTGAAAACCACTGCCCTAGATAAAGAATGATTGGAGAAGCAAGACTGGACCCAGAGTCTCCACTTCCTGAGAATTGGGCTACTGAGTCACTCATTCTCTAGCCCACTGATCGTTGCACTGTGGATAAATGCTAAAATAGTCATGGGCTGGAGTGGGGGGGACTCAGGAGGGAGATAGGTATCTGCATGCCTGGGGGAGCAGGAGTGCACATTCCCGGTGCCTGAAACAGGCACATGAGGATCTTTTACTGTGAAAATGTACACACTGAGTGAGTTTAGAGGCCTACCGGGATCAGCGGGCATTTTTGTAAGTTTCAGTGGGGACAAAACCAGGAATCAGGTGCGTAAGTAATTTTGTAGATCCCACCCCTAGTGGGAAAGCCAGTACTCCATGACACCTATGCAACCCACTGGAGTCAACTAAATAAGGAAGGATGGTCCAGTGATTAATGGACTAGCCTAGGCTATGGGAGAAATGGGTTGAGGTGTACTCCCATGTGACCTTGGGTGAGTCCCTTAGACTTGCCGTGCTTCATTTCTTCATCTGGAAAATAAGAATAAGAGCACTGCCTTGCCTCACAAGGGTGTTGAGAAGATAAGCACATTAAAAGAGTGAGGAGCTATGATCATGGGGCAGTACAAGTCAAGCCCTCTCTGTTTCTGTGCAAATATTAATTCAAAGCCATCGTTGCGTTTGCAATTAGAAAACCAAAGGCATGGCCTTGTCATTAGCCTCTACTGCTGTGGGTAGGAGTGCAAGCTCTGGGATCCTGTGGTGAAGGAGAGTAGGAGCTTGAGTGCTAGCTCAAATGTCCACATCGCAATTTTACAGCCCCACCAGCCTGAGGCAGCTGATATGGTCTAGCCACGGGTGTTTAATTGCAGTGTAAACATACCATACCATACCATACCCTGGGAGATTTCTACGCCAGACACCTGTTAGAAGGTTTTGTTTCCTCTCTGGGAGGGCTTCAAAATGTTGCCAAGGTTCACTGACGGGATGGGCAAGAGATAAAAGGAAGCTTAGATGATGGCTTTTAACAGAGAGATGCACTTTAATGTCCCTTTGTTGACAACTGTTTAGTTAAGTTGCCTTGCTCTGCTGATCTGGGCACAGGGTTCCTTACAAACTAAGAGCAAGTCTTTGTAAGCCTGCTTGTAACAAGTAATACTTACTCCCATTGGACTCAGTGCTCAACATGAGTACTACAGAATCAGGTTCTACTTACTTGAACCTCACAGCATGCTGCCTGGTAGGTGAATAGAACTAAATCCATTTTACAGAGAGAAACTGAAACAGAGAGTATAGGTGACTTGACAAAGGTCATACAAGTCAGTGGCAGAGCCAAGAAAGCCTCAGGAGTCCTGGCTGCCTCAAGAGCATACTAATCTCACTTTATTTTCTAGGAGTTGCTGTGTACATGAGGGATTGTTGGGGTGAAGGTAGCAGAAGATTTAGAGCCCGATTCTGATCTCACTTACACAGGGGTAATGCCATTGACTTTGGTGGAGTTACACCTGCATCACACTGATGAAAGCAAGGTCAGAATTGAGGCTGTGGGGCTAAATTTTCAAAAGAGTTCAGGGCCAGGCCTTCAGATGCTCAGTCAGCTCTCACAGCCGGGGCCACATTTTCCATAAGACTTTGGCTCCCATTTAGGCATCTAAATAAGGTCCAGCTTTTCTGGTGTTCCGCACCCACCAGCTGCCACTGTGATATTTGTGACCGTTACGGTCACACCGGTACTGAACTAGATTCATTGACCTTTTCTTTCCCTGCCTGCCACCTTCCATTCCTCTCTCTCCAACCTCTGTTCTCTCATGCCATACCATCTCACCACTGTTGATTATTAGCCCCTTTTCTCATGCTTCTCCTGCAGTATCTTGGACAGAACCATAGACCTGGATTCAGGACACATGGATTCTATTCCTGATTGTGCTTCAGATCTGCCATTTATAGAATTGAGTGAATGGTACTGGTTTCCTTTGTAAAACAATTTGAGATCTACTGATGAAAAGAGCTATATGAGAGCTAGGTATTATATTTATTATTTGCTTTCTCTAACTCCCAACTGAAAAGTTTGAAAGCAGATCTTTCCCCCTTGGTCCTATGCCAGTTAATTAGAATGGGGGAGAGAAAAATTATTTCTTAACTTTTTGGCCTCAAGATACATATTTAAAAAAATACTATAAAGTGTTCTGTGATGCAGTTTGTATCAAAAACGCAAAGTGAAATAAAGTTGTTATATTATGGTGTGATAAGGGTAATTGTACGGGTAGGAAATAGTTTGGGTTGAGGAAGATTCATGGTGGGTTATCTTAAATGGCTGCAACTTGTTTTTAAATTATGTCAAGGGCACCTAGAGTATATGGATAGGTGCCACTGTAGCACTCCTATAAATTGGAATAAATACATTAAATAAATGAGGATGCGTCATAATGTTCAGTGCTAAATGGGACAGATCTGCCAGTAACAAAATCTGGAGCAATTATTTTATTTAGTGCCCGGAAGAAAGAATCATTTAAGCCAAAGGTCCACTTTTGATGCTGATTCAAATGAGCCATGCCCAGGTGAAATATTCCTTTCTTCTGCAGGACAGAGCACTCTGTCTCAGCAAATGCATTTTCCTGTTATGGCCACACACTGCGGAGCCCTGTACGTCATGCAAGAGACTGAGGCACTAACTGAACTTCCCATTGGATAAGATCTACTGCAGAGATCTTTCTAGCAGCCCACTGATCAACCTGGTCATGAGATGGAGGGTTTGTACTCCATGAGGATAGTAACAAGAATCAGGCCCTGCGACTGAATCAGTCTCCGGTAGCCTAACAAGCACAGCTGGCTGGATAAGGCCAGCACCTGATTGGTGGAAAGAGTCAGCAAACCAGCTTTTAAGCCCAGCAGCAGTAGCAGCTCATGGCTTCCTGAAGCATTTGTCCACGGCTGTGATAGCACCTGCTTCTTCCCAGCCTTGCCTCACTCCAGATAATCGAATCTGACTCTCAGCTCTGATTTCTGACTTTGGATTCTGGCTCAGGCCATTGGCCCTGGCCTCTGGCCCTGGGCTTCTATTGCTGGCTACCAGCTCCTGCTCCAGTCATTAGTCATGACCACCCCTGCAATGGTTCTGACAGTCAGTGAGAACGTTTGCCGTTTGGAATGCTCCAGGTTGCACCATGGCCTACTTATGAGATGTATCTTTATAAGCCTGATTTCCAAGCCCCATCAAAAAGGCAAGGTCGCCAGCAGAAACGGGGCTAGTCTTCATCGATGGTGGCAAATTTGCTGCTGTCAATTTGAACACTCTGATCGACTACCCAGGTCTGTGAAGACCCTCTCAGCCGATCAGGAAGTCGATCCCTGAACACCACCCCAGCAACTGGGTTGGTGCTGAGTGCTCCGTTCAACTCAATGTAGCAGACGTGCTGGGAGCAGGGAGGGAGAAACACAGATATGCAAGATATTTTAAGTAACTTGCTTATCTCTGTTGCATATTTCTGAAAGGGAAGGCAGTGTAGACCTGCCCTTAGGAAATTCCACAGATACAAATGCTGCTTGCTACCATCTTTTAATGGGAACTGTGCACCAGATACAGGGAACATCATGTTTCCAAGTGACGTTCCACCAACCATATACATCTGTCTCATTACCACATTATTAAGCAGCTCAGAGAAGACAACATAAATGAGAGCTCAACTGAGATGAGACCAGATGCTGATACAGCAACTAGCGATGGCATAAACCAAGTCTCCAGATGTGAAACCCCCAAGCTTTGGGAAGGGGATGTGAGTTCAGACTCTGAATCCAGGCTTGAAATTCATAGCTAAGGCATGCCACCTTAACAGGCTTAACTAAAACCCTGTGGATCATACTGGATTTTTTGGTGTGGGGTGTGTGTAAGTTAGATCCCAGATTTGCCACTTGAACCCAACTTCAACTATCCATTCCCCTCTATATAATCTGTACAGCATGCCTGGCCTGATGTGATAATTGGGCCTACATGTTTATCCTAGTTGTAAGTTCAATTGTAAAAATTATGTGAAAGTTCATAAGATGTTACAATAACAAATGCTGATGAAAAGCAGAGCAAGTTGCTTTCAATAATGAATCTTATGAAGAAGTGCAAGAGGACTAGACAGAGTGCAAACAAGAAAAGCCACTTTGCTATAATTCAAGGAATATGTTGAAATCAGGCTTGATAAAAGAAATGGGTGAACCAAAAATGGTGTGTTGGCTATTAGGTAGAGACAATGTTGAGAATTAGGTAAGAACAGACTAAGGCTACTGAAACAAGTTTCCCCCTCAGATTTATGGGACCCTAAACCTTCTTCATCCTAAGGGATGTCCTGATCAGGTCAGGCTAGACAGAGGGCCCTGGATGACATTGGAATTCAGCTGGATCTGGAAGGAATGGCAAAACACCAAACTGAGATGAAATAGGACTTTACTTTAAACAACAGCAACTCCAGCTCGTTTCATTTAACTTCTTCTCTTTGCCCTCAATGAAAGTTTTTTCCTTTTAAAACTCTTTCCAGCTAACAAGAACGGGAACAAAAGCAGGAGCTGGTCCGAGAGGTAACTGTAGCAGGACCGCTTGGAACTAGTGACCATAATACAATAGCATTCACCATCCCTGTGGGGGGAAGAACACCTCAACAGCCCAACACTGTGGCATTTAATTTCAAAAGGGGGAACTATACAAAAATGAGGGGGATAGTTAAACAAAAGCTAAAAGGTAGAGTGACTAAAGTGAAATCTCTGAAAACTGCATGGGCGCTTTTTAAAGACACCATAATAGAGGCCCAACTTCACTGTATACCCCAAATTAAGAAACACTGTAAAAAAACCAAAAAAGAGCCACCATGGCTCACCAACCATGTAAAAGAAGCACTGAGAGGTAAAAAGACTTCCTTTAAAAAGTGGAAGTCAAATCCTAGTGAGGCAAACAGAAAGGTGCACAAACAGTGCCAGCTTAAGTGCAAGAGTGTAATAAGAAGAGCCAAAGAGGAGTTTGAAGAACGGCTAGCCAAAAACTCCAAAGGTAATAACAAATTGTTTTTTAAGTATATCAGAAGCAGGAAGCCTGCCAAACAACCAGTCGGGCCCCTTGATGATGATAATACAAAAGGAGCGCTTAAAGATGATAGAGTCATTGCAGAGAAACTAAATGGATTCTTTGCTTCGGTTTTTACGGCTGAAGATGTTAGTGAGATTCCCAAACCTGAGCCGGCTTTTGTAGGTGACAGATCTGAGGAACTGTCACAGATTGAAGTGTCACTAGAGGAAGTTTTGGAATTAATTGATAAACTCAACATTAACAAGTCACCGGGACCAGATGGCATTCACCCAAGAGTTCTGAAAGAACTCAAATGTGAAGTCGAGGAACTGTTAACTAAGATTTGTAACCTGTCCCTTAAAATGGCTTCGGTACCCAAAGACTGGAAGTCGGCTAATGTAACGCCAATATTTAAAAAGGGCCCTAGAGGGGATCCCAGCAATTACAGACCGGTAAGTCTAACGTCGGTACCGGGCAAATTAGTTGAAACAATAGTTAAGAATAAAATTGTCAGTCACATAGAAAAACATAAACTGTTGAGCAATAGCCAACATGGTTTCTGTAAGGGGAAATCGTGTCTTACTAATCTATTAGAGTTCTTTGAAGGGGTTAACAAACATGTGGACAGGGGGGATCCAGTGGACATAGTGTACTTAGATTTCCAGAAAGCATTTGACAAGGTCCCTCACCAAAGGCTGTTATGTAAGTTAAGTTGTCATGGGATAAAAGGGAAGGTCCTTTCATGGATTGAGAACTGGTTAAAAGACAGGGAACAAAGGGTAGGAGTAAATGGTAAATTCTCAGATTGGAAAAGGGTAGCTAGTGGTGTTCCCCAAGGGTCGGTCCTAGGACCAGTCCTATTCAATTTATTCATAAATGATCTGGAGAAAGGGGTAAACAGTGAGGTAGCTAAGTTTGCAGACGATACTAAACTACTCAAGATAGTCAAGACCAAAGCAGATTGTGAAGAACTTCAAAAAGATCTCACAAAACTAAGTGATTGGGCATCCAAATGGCAAATGAAATTTAATGTGGATAAGTGTAAAGTAATGCACATTGGAAAAAATAACCCCAACTATACCTATAATATGATGGGGGCTAATCTGGCTACAACGAGTCAAGAAAAAGATCTTGGAGTCATTGTGGATAGTTCTCTGAAGATGTCCGTACAGTGTGCGGAGGCGGTCAAAAAAGCAAACAGGATGTTAGGGATCATTAAAAAGGGGATAGAAAATAAGACTGCAAATGTATTATTGCCCTTATATAAATCCATGGTACGCCCACATCTCGAATACTGTGTACAGATGTGGTCTCCTCATCTCAAAAAAGATATTCTAGCACTAGAAAAGGTTCAGAAAAGGGCAACTAAAATGATTAGGGGTTTGGAGAGTGCCTCGTATGAGGAACGATTGAAAAGGCTGGGCCTCTTCAGCTTGGAAAAGAGGAGACTGAGGGGGGACATGATAGAAGTATATAAAATTATGACTGATGTGGAAAAAGTGGACAAGGAAAAGTTGTTTAAATACTCCCATAATACAAGAACCAGGGGTCACCAAATGAAACTGATAGGTAGCAGGTTCAAAACAAATAAAAGGAAGTTCTTCTTCACACAACGCACAGTCAACTTGTGGAACTCCTTACCTGAGGAGGTTGTGAAGGCTGGGACTATAACAATATTTAAAAGGGAACTGGATAAGTTCATGGTGGCTAAGTCCATAAATGGCTATTAGCCAGAAAGGGGTTAAGAATGGTGTCCCTAGCCTCTGTTTATCAGAGGATGGAGACGGATGGCAGGAGAGTGATCACTTGATCATTGCCTGTTAGGTTCACTCCCTCTGGGGCACCTGGGCACTGGCCACTGTCGGTAGACAGATACTGGGCTTGATGGACCTCTGGTCTGACCCAGTACGGCCTTTCTTATGTTCTTATGTTCTTATGTTCTTAAAAGCCTGGTTTAATAGTTTACATTTCAAATGCTTTCGCTGTTTTTGCCTCTTATCTTTAAAAGATTAAACAGATTTTTACTGTTGTGTTTGCCATGGTATTAAGCAGGCTGAAGTCTCTGTACACCAAATCCCAGATCTTGTTTAACACTGTTTAATGTTAGACAGTGACTGGGTTATGTTAGTACCTTTGGCCCCTTTATTCCATCTAAATACAACAGTCCACACCGCTAATTGAAGACAGGGCATGTGTGCTATGATCTCCGCCCCCTTTTCCCTCCCAAAGTGGGAGGCTCCAATCTGGCAAGAAGAGGGAAAGACACAGACTGCAACAATTTAGCTGGACCCTGAGGGCTACAGTGTATCTGGCCTTTCCTTAGGTTTTCCAGTCAAGTAGGCTTGTCATTAAACTTGATTGACCTCAGCCTGCTCCATTAATGGAGTATGGTTCTTAAGCAATGCCAGAGTTATTGGACATGATTTGTTGTGTTAACAGTAATAAATCTACAACTCTGAACTGAATCAAGTCTCCCGAACTTTCCTTGCAGCATTTTGAACTAGCCAGGGAAATAGAGGGCCCTGAGCTGTAGATAAATGCAGTACAAATTACAGGGTGCATATCTGTGTGGCCATTAAAACCAAAGGCAGCCAGGATGCTCAAGATTAAAGCCAGACCCTTAGAATGAGGTCACCCTGCTCTGCCCTGTTTTAAATCTGCTAACCCATATGGCTGCATGACAGTTTTGCAGACTGCCAGCAAAAAAAACCCAAAAATCAATTCTTTGGGAGGGCATGTGTGTGTCTAGAAAGGGCCAGGTACACAAATCAGCATTCATTTTATAGACACATGCCTTTTTCTAAGCACTGATTTGATTGGCAGCCTGGAGAACATCAGTATTGGAAGGATGAACATTGTAGCCATGTTCCAAAGGGGTAGCTGTGTTAGTCTACTGCAGGAAAAACAAAGAATTTTTTTTCTCATTACAACAGGTGATTTGACCTCACCTTCCTCTATGTGCTGTTCCCCAGTGTTTGAATCCTAACATCTATTTTAATTTGCTGTTACAGCCTGACCTGATCCTATGTCATATACTTCCCTATGTTTAATTTCCTCCCATTCTGTAAATTTCCCATCTTCAAAGCGTCTGACGAAGTGGGATTTTCTCCCATTAAAGCTCTTGCGATAAATAAATCGGTTAGTCTTTAAAAGTGCCACAGGACTCTTTTATTGTTGCTATGGTGCACCAGAGCTTCTCACACACACACACACACACACACACACACACCCATCTGGCTGAATGGAGCCATTGTTTAAAAACTGATCAACAAAGTGATGTAACCTCATGTCCCTATATGTTTTTGCATACATAACCCTTGACACATATGATGGCCTGATACAAAATACATCAAAATCAGAGTTAACATTCCCATGGATTTCAATGGGCTTTAGAAATAACTGTAGACTAGTAAATAAGGGCCCTGGTGCAGCAAAGCACTGAAGCACATGCTGAAAGTTAAGGAGCTTCTTAAGTGTGTTTCTGAATCAGAACCAAGACAACCAATGAAGTATGTGGGACCAAAATTATGTACACCTTATACGTAAGAGACCCAATCATTCTTAGTCCCACTGAGATCAATGGTAGAAGTCCCATTGACTTTTGCAAGATTATGATCATATCCAAGGACGGGTATCTCCAGCTGATGTGTTTGACCATGAGCCAATGCAATTCATTCAAAATAGGGAAATTTTCCTCCCATGGGAGCCATGCTGGAGTTAATACAAAATCTTATCAACCAAACTAGCCCTTAAGGAAGCATTGTAATTAAAGGAACATTCTCATAATTGGTATTGTAAGCCTATATTCATCCCTAGACCTACTTTTTTTGGCTATGTCTACACTTACAAAGCTAGGTCGACTCTATTAAGCCAACTTAACAAGGTTGACTTAAGTCGACTTAAAGTCGACCTTGTTAAGTCGACTTAGAGAGTCTACACTAGACTCTTAAATCAACTGGCTAGGTTGATGGAGAGCCGCGACTCCCCAGGACAAGGGGAGCCGTGGCTTCCTGGCAGAAGGGAACCATGTGCAGCTTCCTGGTGAGAAGGGAGCCACAGGGGGCTCCCTTGTCCCCGGGAGGAGCCGCAGCTTCCTTGTCCCCAGTCCTAGGTTAGCTTAGGGAATTAAGTCGATTTAGGGCGTGCACACCAGTTTTAGGTCGACTTAACGAATCAACTTAGGCGTTAAGTTGACCTAACGAGTGGTAGTTATTAAGTCGACTTAAGGAAGCGCTTAAGTCAACTTAATGAAAGCCAGTTGTGGACATGGCTTTGTGTAGGTCGACTTAAGCGTCCTTAAGTCGACCTAAATTGCCAGTGTAGGCACACCCTTCTTGATTTGTGAACATACTGTGCCATCCACTTGCCTCCACTCTTCTGAGCAGATAATTTTTGAAAAATCCTGATCCTTAGGATACTATTGTTAAAGCAAATTTATTTTGGCTCTGGATAAAAGATCAAGGTGCCCAAGTCTGGGACCCACAATTCTTGCACCCAAGGAGAACTCCAGATTTTGGGCCCAGATCCTCAGAACTTTTTATTATTTAATGTGTTTAACCATTTGTTTATTACTTGTATTATCATAGTCCCTAGGAGTCCTAGCCATGAACCAGGGCTCGTGCTAAAGTGCTGTACAAACACAGAACAAAAAAGTCAATCCCTGCCTCAGATTACTCACTTAACTCCCACTGATTTCAAATTGATTTGAAGCAGTGGGAGTTGGATGACTAAATACCTTTCAGGATTTTAGACTAGGGGTCTTCTGCTTGTTAGAGGACTGGGAAAGTTCTGTTAGCCTTTGTCCTCTTCCCTCCCCCTTCCCCACTCCTTTCTCTTTTCTTCATCTTCATTAACCTTTTTCTGTGTTTTGGCCAGAACCCAATGTGGAAGCAGTTGGTTAAAATCTTTAGAAAGAGCCTTTATCCAGAGTCTTCCAGCCCAATTCTGCAAAGTCAAGGGATTCAGAAAAGCCTTAAGATTGATGAATGTTTATTCACACGGCATCTGTAAATTAAATTAAGAAGGTTTGAGCAAGAGAGAAGTGGGACTTTAACTCCACATCTGAAGAGCAAATGATAATATAATATCTTGGAAGAAAACACATTTAAGTCTGATTAATTTCACTAATATACTCCAAGCAGCTTTTCCCCCCAGCATGATTGTTCTTGGCTACAGAGTCTTTGAGAACAACTGCTAGGAGACAAGAAAAACTATAAACCAAAGCCATAAATCAGAGTTGTCAGTCTTCCCCGCCCAACTGTGTAAACAGAAAAGGCCTACACAATTATTATTCAATTTGGTTACTTGGCTCCATTCTCTTTCGCTTGAGACAATTCCCTTTCACAATTAGATGTGGGCGATATGTGATGACTGTGCTGTAAGCAGAACTGAGTTTTAATTGGAACAGCAATTTCATAGGTGATCCTGCCATTTTTGATTTTACAATTTATTGCTTTAAGCATTTTAATACCCGGAAAAAATAAATCAGGAAATGTTGACTGGCTCCAAATCAATGAGGCTTCCAAATGTGCAAGTCTGTTGATTTGCTGTACTTAGAGCTCACGCTTCTCTTGCTGGCTGCAGTCTCTGCCACTTTAGAGGTGTCATATCAAAAGCACCCTTGAATTATTTTTTTCCAGTCCAAAAGAAGGATTGTGTTCAATTGCTTTAGAGGAAGCCATGATTGAAATTTGCAAGGCAACCTTTTGAGGCAAGGTTATTTCACTGATTTCTTTAGGAAAAGCAAAATGAACTGAGAGGGAGTCATAAGACACAAATCCTGTGTGCTGTGCCTCATGCACTGTGTGCTGACACCGTGCATAATGAGCTGAGAGACACCACGCTCCAAATGTTTTTAAATCACCCATTACCTAGGACAATGGTTCTCAACCTTTTGCAGGTCACAATACACTTATACGCTTAGTGGCATATCGCAACCCTACACACCAGCCCATATCGCAATCGACACACCAGCCCACCACTCCCAGGTCAAATCCAGCCATTTTCCGGCCTCTCTGTGACACGCTTACCACTGTGTGGTGACACAGTAATGTGTCCCAACACAGTGATTGAGAACCACTGGCCTAGGAGTTCAGCTCAACTCCCCACCTTAGAGCAGAGCCAAATAGGTGATCAGGTCTCCATACTCCATGTGCACCATGGGACTCTCTGCTCTTTGGGAGGTCCCTCCAGTTCCATGCTCCTTGGAGGTGGGAAGAACTATGTGAATGGATCCCCCAGTATTTATCTCCCACAGAACAAAAGGGTGGTGCCAGCTCAAAGGCTATGTCTGCACTGGGGAATTTAAGTCGACTTAACAAAGTCGACTTAACAAAGTCGACTTAGTTAAGTCGACTTAGTTAAGTCGACTTAGTTAAGTCGACTTAGTTAAGTCGACTTAGTTAAGTCGACTTAGTGTGTCCCCACTTAAAAATAAAGTCGACTTAAAGGGGAACTTAAAAAGTCGACCTAGAGCATCCACACTAGATGCTCTAGGTTGACTTTGT